>OZ018392.1:441278-1041278 GCA_963969525.1 Ontholestes murinus | reverse complement strand
TTGACAGTTGACAGCTGACAATCGACATCCACATTACTACTAGTTAATTTACAGCTGCCAACTGTCAATTGGCAACTGAAAATTGTAAAATTCTAACTAACAACTATTAACTAATAACTCCTAATCATCGACTATTACTTAATAATTAATAACTGATTTTTAGTCAATTGTCAGCTGTCAACTGTCAACTATTAAATTGTAATCGTCAATTATTACTTACCAATTGTCAATTTTAAATTAGTACATTTTAACTTTCAATGCTTAACTGCCAATAATTACTTATCATTTTTCAACTATTATTAGTAAATTCTTATCTGTCAACTGTCATTTGTCAAACTTCAATTGTCAAAATTTAACTATCAACTGTTTACTATTTAATCTATCAATTTATTACTATTATTATTATTGATTCATCAGCTACCAAAACCTAGTTGTTAATTATAATCTATTAACTGTCAATTGACAAATTTTAACTATCAATTGTCAACTATTATTTATAAATTATCATTTGTGTTTTAATCAACTGTCAAATTTTAACCATCAACTCTGAACTGTTAATTTTTACTTATCAATTGTTAACTATTATTAGTCAAAAAATCTTGACAATCAACTGTCAAATTGTAGCCATCAATTTTTAAATATGAAATTTTAACTATTAACAATTACTTAGCAATTGTCAACTGTTTGATAGTTATAAGCAGTTAGTTGTCAGTAGTAAACCCTGTTAACTAACAACTGTCAAATGTCGATTATCAACTGTTAACTATCAAATCTCAAATATCATTAGCACATATCAATTGTTACGTAGTATTAGTCAATTTTAATGGTCAATTGTTAACTGGTAACTGGCAGCTATTGCTTATTAATTATCAACACTTTTTTTATCAATTGACAGCTGTCAATGTCAATTTGTCAACTATCAATTGTTAACCACTATTACTCAAATGTAATTGTTAATTGTTAACGGTTAATGGCCAACTGTTACTTATAAATTATTAACATTTTTCTATCAATTGTCAGCTGTCAACGGTTAGCTGTCAACTGCCATTTGTTTAACGCTCAACTTGACTGTAAAATTACTAATTATCTAATCTTCACTATTAATTATTACCTATCAATTGTGAACTGTTTGTCAGTTAACAGCTGTTAGTTTATTGATAACGCTGTGAACTTTCAACTGTCAAATTTCGGTTATCAAATTTGTTAACTGTCTAATCTAAACTATATTAACCATAGTTAACCATTATTACTCAATTGTTATTGTCATCTGCCATTCGTCAATTGTTAACTTTAACTGTCGAATATTACCTATACATTATCAACTCTTTTTTGCCAATTGTCAGCTATCAATTGGCATTTGTCAAATGTTACTTTTCAATTGTTAAACACCTATGACAATTGGGATTTATTAAGTGTTAACTGCCAACTGTTACTTTAAATTTATTATCACCTGTCTATAAATTATCAGATGTCAATTCCAATTCTAAATGACAACTAATAATTGACAATGGCAATGTCAACGTGTTAATTGTTGACTATGAATTGAATCACTAGAAACTTTAGAAGCTTTGTAAAGAATTAGTTTCTGCTAATATCACGAATTTTTTCACTTTTTTATTGCTACTAGTTTCGCCCAATTCGGATATTATCAAATTCAACAATCAATCTTTAATAATTGAAACGATTAATTAAAAAACAAATCGTTTTAGAAAAATTTTCCTGGTAATAATTGAAAGTAGATTATCTAAGGAATTATAATCTGCAATCTCGTGATTGTGTTATGAAACAATAAAACGCGGTAACATTTCTAATTTATCCGAAAACATTACTGAAATATCCACCTATCTGGCGATCGGTAAAAGGAACTCGAAAAAGTACTTTCCACCAGCAGCAGCAGCACTACCAAACAAAGCGACTAGCGACTTATCTGATAAACGCAGAGTCGCGGAAAAGCATTAAAATTCTCCGTGGCTCGTGCAATTGCCAAGTCCGCCGTGTCTGCCAGTTTTGAGGCCGCGGCTCAGGCCTTGCCTTCAAGTTTAAGCAACGATCATGATGCGTATTTAAAAACATGACTACGAATATTTACGGCGATTTATTTATTGTAATAACCCTAGATTCCGCGTATGAAATCATCCCGAACCTTGGTGATCTTTGTAATTAATCGTTTTCGAAAAAAAAATGTAATCATTGTTTGTTGGAAAGTACGTAATTTATACAAATCCATCCCGGGGATATAAAAATGCAAATGCACCGGCCTTTTTCACAGGCTATCAAACGGTGGAGTGAGAGAAATGAAGCGGAGAAAGTTGAAATGGTGTGTAGTAGGTCAGCACAACGACGTAAGAGACGAAACGGTGAATTAATTCGTCGTTTGTTTTATTCTTTTCTGATGATTCACGATGAAAATATTAATTTTATTACAAATTTTAATTTTAAAATGATTTTAGTAACAAAACTAAATAAATTTATAGAATACATTTTCTGTTTTATATCTATATATGTGGATTTTGATTTCAAATTTAAATTTAAAACTTTAAGGATAATTTGCAAAGATTTCTGGAAACATTGTATTTCAGAAATCTTTGCAAATTATTCTTAAAGTCTTAAATTGAAAATTAAATTTTGAAAAATTAAAGAAACCATATCGAAGATAATAGAAAACAAGAGAAACTTTGAAAACGATATAAAATAACAAATGAAAGATTGCAATTCGAAGATTGTCCAACAGACTATAGTTTTCATTCAAAATCAAGAGAAAATAGAAACTGAATATTGTACAGATGACAAATGAAGGAAGACATATCTCACATCAAAATAAACTAAAAATAAAAATTAAACTTGCCATGTCGTGTGAAGAGATATGACAAATGACAGATAATATTTTATATATCAAAAAACAGAACAATAGAACATTGATTGACAAATAACAGATAGTAATAGTAATTTTATTTGCTCAACAGAAACATATGACAAATAACAAATGATAAATCATATTTTACACATCATGAATAAATTGAACATTGATTGACAAATAGCAGATGACAGATCACAGATAATAATAATAATAATACGTTTATTATGGTAATCACCATTTTACAATTATATATACATAAAATATTATTTAAGAGAGTAATTACAGGCATATAAGAATCAAAATTAAGATTTAAACTACAATTCAAATTAAACTATATAAATATTATATAATTATAATACATTCATCTAAGTAAATCAAATTAATTATGAATTAAAATGACAGATGAAAAATAACAGATGACAAATGACAGATAATAAATGACAGATGACAGATGATATATGTCAGATGATAAATGAAAATTTTTACATATTATAAGAAATTGAATATTCATTGACAAATAACAGATTACAAATGATAAATGACAGATGTCAGATGACAAATGACATTTAACATTTTACATATCTTAAAAAGAATTAAATATTGATTGACAAACGTCAGTTAAAAAATTGCCAATAATAAATGACAGATAATATTTTAAATTGAAAATTGATTGGCAAATGACAGATCACAAATGACAAATGACAGATAATATTTTACATATCATAAAAAATTAAACATTACACTGTAAGTGTGGATTACCACCGTAGTAATGGTCGCAACAATTTTCTTTATTAAATTAAACATTGATTGACAAATGTCAGATGAGAAATGACAGATGGCAATTGACAAATGATGGACGTGAATGACATCTAATATTTGTACATATCATAAAAAGAGTTAAGTATTGATTAGCAAATGTCTGATGGCAAATTACAAAAACAGATGATATTTTACGTATTATAAAAAAATGAACATTGACAAATGTCAGATGATAAATGACCGATGACAGATAAAAGATGTAGAATGGCAAATGATATTTTACATATCATAAATAGAATTCAAAATTGATTAACAAATGTCAGATGACAAATGATAAACGTCAAATTACAGATGAAAAATGGCAGATGATAAGCAGATGTTCAAAATCATCAAAAATTTTTATGAAAACATTAATTGAGAAATGACAGATGACAGATAACAAATGACAAATAATATTTTACATATCATAAAAAGAATTGAAAATTGATTAACAAATGTCAAATCACAAATGATAAACGTCAAATTATAGATGACAAATGGCAGATAATAAACGACAGATGACACATGTCAGATGACAAATGACATATAATATTTCAAATATAATAAAAAGAGTAAATTAATTGGATGAGTTACGTGAAGATAAACTTGATTATAAAATAAAGCACTAAAAACCTTTCTTCACACAGTTTATTTGAAATACCAAATATATATATTTCGGACACAAAGTGACCATTATCAATGGTTTAATACTTATTAAACCATTGATAATGGTCACTTTGTGTCCGAAATATATATATTTGGTATTTCAAATAAACTGTGTGAAGAAAGGTTTTTAGTGCTTTATTTTATAATAATAAAAAGAGTTAAATATTGGTTGACAAATGTCAGATGACAAATAACATAATATTTTGCATATCATAAAAAAATTGTAAATTAATTGACAAATGATAGATGACAGATGACAAATAATAGATGACAAATGACATATAACAGATGACATATAATATTTTATATATCATAAAATGAGTTAAACATTGATTGTCAAATGTCAGATGACAAATTAGAAATAACAAATGACAGATAATATTGTATATATCATAAAATTGAACATTAATTGACAAATGACAGATAATATTTTACATATCATAAAAACAATTAAATTTGACAGATAACAAATAACAAATGACATATGACAGATGACATGTAATACTTTACATTAAAATGAATTAAACATTGATTGACAAATGTCAGATGACAAATTTCAAATAATAAATGACAGATAATATTTTAATTATCATTGAACATTCATTAACAAATGATAGATAACAAATGACAGATGAAAATGATAGATATCAGATGACAAATGACAGATATCAAATGACATAATATTTTACATATCAAAAATTAAACATTGATTGACAAATGACAGATGTCAGATGACATGTGACAAATAACAGATAACAAATAACAGAGGACAAATGGCAAATGATAAATGACGGATGATATATTAAATTTTATAAAAAAAATTGAACATTGATTGAAAAATTACAAATGTCAAATAGTAGAGCATATTTTATATATCACATATATTTTATATATTATAAAAAATTGAACATTGATTGGCAATTGTCAGATGACAACTGACAAATGACCATATTTTGCATATCATATAACAGATGACAAATGACAAATAGCAAATCATATTTTGTGTATCATATGACAGATGACCAATCTATCATTTGATAGATAGCAGAGGACAAATGACAAATGATAGATAACAAATGACAAATGACAGTTGACAGATGACAGATGACAAATAACATTTTATAAAACAATTGACAATTGATTGACTGTCAGATAACAAATGACGGGGAATATTTTACATATCATAAAAAAACTGATTATTGATTGACAAATGACATGTGACAAATATCACATATTACTTTACATAAAAAATTGAACATTGACAAATGACATATGACAGGTGACAACAGACAAATGAGTGATGACAAATGACATGTACTATTTTACATATCATAAAAAGACTGAAAAATTTATTGACAAATGACAGATGACAAATTGCAAATGACAAATTACAGAGAATATTTTACATATCATAAAATGACAGATGGCAGACGACAAATGACAGATGACAATTGACCAATGATAGATGACAAATAATATTTTACATACCATAAAAAGAGTTAAACATTGATTGACAAATATTAGATGACAAATGATATATGAAAAATGACAGATAATATTTTACATATCATAAATAAATAAAATTCATCATTCATCGACAAATGACATGACAGATGATAAATGTCAAATAACAGATGACAAATGACAGATGAGAGATGACAAGTGACAAATGACATACAATATTTGAAATATAAAAAAAGCTTAAAATTGATTGACAAACGTCAGATGGCAAATTGCAAATGACAAACGACAGAGAAAATGTTACATATCATAAAATAATTGAAGATTGATTTACAAATGACCGATGAAAAATGACAGATGACAAACGACAGATGACAAATAACAGATAACAAATGACAGATGTCAGATGACAAATGACATAAAATATTACATATCATAAAATGAGTTATAAATTGATTGACAAATTGCAAATGACAAATGACAGAAAATAATTTACATATCATAAAAAATTGTACACTGATTGAAAAATGACAGATGATAATATTTTACATATTATAACAAAATGAATACTGATTAATAAATGACAGATGACAAATGATATATAACAAATAACAGATGACAAATGACAGATGAGAGATGACATATAATATTTTACATATGACAAAAAATGAATATTTATTAACAAATAACAGATGACAAATGACAGATGGTATTTTACATATCGAATAAAATTGAATATTGATTGAAAAATGGCAGATGAAAGATGACACATGACAAATAACAGATGGCAGGCAATATTTTACATATAAAAAATTTAACACTGATTGAAAAAGGACAGATAACAAATGACAGATTATAAATAATAGATAACAAATGACCCATGACAGATGAAAAATGACAGATGGCAGATGGCAAATGATAGAAGACACATAATATTTTACATATAAAAAAATTGAACATTGATTAAAAATTACAGATGACAGATGACAAATGACAGATGATATTTTATATATCATTAAAAAAATTAATGATTGCTTGACCAATGACAGATGAAAAATAACAGATGACAGAAGACATATGTTAGAGGATAAATGACAAATGATAGATGGCAAATGACTTATAATATTTACATATCATAAAAAAATCAACATTGACAGATGACAGTTGACAAATAACAGATGTCAAATGACAGTAGACAAATGACATTTAATATTTTACATATCAAACAGAATTGAACATTGATTGACAAATGACAGATGACAGATGACAACTGACATAATATTCTATATATCATAAAAGGAATTAAACATTGAATGGCAAATTACAGATGACAAATGACATAATATTTTACATATCATTAAAAATTGAACATTGACAAATATCAGATGACAAGTGATAAGTGATAGATGACAAATGACATAATATTTTACATAAAAAACAGAATTGAACATTTATTGACAAATGTTAGATGACAAATGACAGATGATATTTTACTTATAAAAAATTAACATTGATTGACAAATGACAGATGATAAATAACAAGTAATAAATGACAAATGACAGATAATATTTTACATATCATAAAAAATATACATTGATTGACAAGTGACAAATGTCAGGGAATATTTAACATATCAAAAAAAATAACATTTCTTGACAAATAAATAAATAAATAAGTGCAGATGGCAAGTGATAGATGACAAATGACACATGACATTTAATATTTTACAAATCATAAAAAGAATTAAACATTAATTGAAAAATGACGGATGACAGATGTCAAATGACAAATAACAAATGACATTTTACATATGACAGATGACATATAATATTTTTCATATAAAAAATTGAATATTGATTAAAAATTACAAATGACAGATGATGTTTTATATATCATTTGAAAAATATATTCATTTAAAATTTATTGCTAAATGCAAGATGATAGATGCAAAATAACAGATGACAGAAGATATATGTTGGAGAACAAATGACAAATGATAGATGACAAATGACTGATAATATTTTACATACCATAAAAAGAATTGAATGAACATTGATTGACAAATGACACATGACAAATGACATATAACAGATAACAAATGACAGATTATTTACTACAGTAAATGTTCAAAATGTCTTCAATTTTCATTTAATCATAAATTAATTCGCCCCTGAAAAGACCTTTCCACAATTTGTTGGTGCATGTAACATATGTCATATAATATTGTACATATCATGAAATATAGATTGACAAATGTTAGATGACAAATTGCAAATTGACAAATGACAAATAATATTTACATATCATAAGAAAATTGTACGTTGACAGATGACAGATGACAAATAACTGATGACAAATGACAGATGATGAAAAAAATAATTGAACGCTGATTGACAAATGACAGATCATATTTTACATATCGTAAAAAATGAAAATTGATTGACAAAGGACATATAATATTTTACATATCAAATGGCATATGGCAAATGACAGATGACAAATGTTAGATAATATTTTACACATTATAAAATAATTGAAAAATGATTGACAAAAGTCAGATGACAGATGACAAATGATATATAATATTTTACATATCATAAAAATAATTGAACATTGATTCAGATGGCAGATGACAAATGACAGATGACAAATTACATAATATTTTATATATCATAAAAGGAATGGAACATTGAATAACAAATGACGGATGATATTTTACTTATAAAAATGAATATTGATTAACAAATGACAGATGATAATTGACAGGTGACAGATGACACATAATATTTTACATATCATAAAAAGAATTGAATATTGATTGAAAAATGACAAATGACAAAGAATATTTTACATATCAAAAAATAATTGAACATTTGTTGTATGGCAAATGATATATGACAAATGGCAGATAACAAATGACATATAATATTTTACATATCATAGAAAGAGTTAAACATTGATTGACAACTGTCGGATTACAAATTGCAAATGACAAATGACAAACAATAGTTTGTATCATCATTACAGATGTCAAATGACAGTTGACAAATGACAAATAATATTTTTCTTAACATTAGAAATTTACAAATACTACAAAAATTCAAAGATTTATAATTTAGAAATTTCAAAATTTAAGGTTTCAAAATTCAAAAATTTTATAATTTATATAACACATCATATTGCGAAATTTAAATTTGAATAAATCACAAATGAAAATTCAGAAAATTCAAAAACTGAAAATTTATAAATTCAGAAACAAAATTCAAAATTTCGATAAATCAAAAAATTTCTTATTCATAAAGTTGAATATTTGAGAATATGAATAAATCCAAAAAGAAACAATTTTGAAAATTTTAAAATACAAAGATTTATAACTGGGAAATTCAACATTTTCATAGTTCAGAACTTTTATAAATTGTAAAATTGAATATTCAGAAATTTAAACTTGAATAAATGAAAAACACAAATTTTGAATATTCAGAAACTCAAAGATTTAAAATTGAGAAATTTCTAAAATTTAAATTTCCATAACAACAAAAATTTTATAATTTATAAAATGTGTGTATTTAGAAAATTTAAAAATTTGAAATTCAAAATGGCCTATAGTTCAAAAAAAAAATTAAATTAATAAAATTGAATATTTTGAAACTTAACGTTTAACAATTGAAAAATGGAAATTTTAAAAATTCAAAAAGTCTTAAGTTTGTTCCAAAATACAAAATTTCTTATTCAAAAAGTCTGTTATTTAAAAATTGAAACATTAATTAATCAGACGTTCAAATTCAAAATTTATATAATAGACATTTTTTTACATTCATCAAATTAGATATTTTGAAACTTAAAATTGCACAATTGAAAAACGAAAAATTGAAATATTTTAATACTTTAAAATTTCTAATTCGTAAATTCCTAAATTCAAAAATTTCTAATTCATAAAGTTGTACAGTTAGAAATTTAAAATTGAATAATTTAAAAATACAAATTTTGCAAATTTAAAAACTAAAAAAGTTAAAATTCAGAAATTCGAAAATGTCTGTAATTCAAAAATTACATAGATGGTAAAATTGGATATTTAGAAAATTTAAAAATTCATAATTTCCGTTTATAATTTATAAAATGCGACTTTCACAAAATTAAAAAAATAATTCACAAAATCCAAAAACTTTACAATTGATAAAATTGGATATTTAGAAATATAAAATTGAATATATGAAAGACATAAATTTTTAAAATTCAAAAACTCAATGAACAAAAGATCGAATATTTAAAAAATTCCAAAATTTTATAATTTATAAAATTAGGTATTTTGAAAATTCAAAGATTAATAATAATTCAACAATCTAAAATTTAAAATTTTCACAATTAATTTTTTTTATAGAAATCATAAAACTGGATATTTAATAGATTAAAATTGAATAAATCCAAATCTCAAATTCAGAAAATACAAAAACTCACAGGTTTAAAATTCGGAAATACCAAAATTTTTATTTTCCACAATTGAATTTGAATTTCCAAAAATCCCTCGTATAAAAGAATTCTCTAAGAAGAAATAATTAATGTATTATATTAAAATTTATTTATTAACCTATTAAAAATTTATTTAATATGGCTAATATGTTTTAATTTTATATTAGGGGTTGAAAAAAGGTAATCGGCCTCCTGCGCAGGACTCTCTTAAGTCGGTGGCGAGAAGAAAAGCGCGCGCTGCGCATCGGCGCGATAAAACGCCGACCGACCGAGAGAATTAGAAATGTTCATACGAAGAACATATTTAACATCAACATCAACCTCTAAACAAAGAGTTTCGCTTGAGTTCAGCCTTGTATTCGTGAACAGTCGCCGCCATTCGCGCTTAGAAAGGTTAGAGCTAAGCGCGAATATCGCGAGTTTTATGTTTAGTCGACGGCGGCTTTATGACTCGTGCGCACGCTCGCGATACACCGCCAACATCTGAATTCACCGTTATCTTTTTACTCGTTCGAAAGCCGATTTTGTTTTCCTTCGTCGATCCGTGCCGCCGCACCGAAAATTTTTCGAACGCTCGAAACGAAAATTTTTAATTAACATAAACAATAATAAAAAAAAACAGTGTCTTTCGGTAACTCAGTGCTTTTTTTGGTGTGCAGTGCTTCAATTACATTACCCAACAATGAGTGGATAACTTTAAAATGGAAATTGTAGTGAGTGATTGATTACAAAATTAATATTAAAGTGTTTTCTTGTGGTGACTTTAGTTAACATCCCACTTTGGATTATATTTGGATTTACTCAAACGCATGGATGAAAGGTGAGTCTTTGGTGTATCAGCGGTCGGCGCACTGACACTTGACATCTTCTGGTGGTCTCCTCATGAATGAACTTTGGCGGTGTCAAAGCTCGCGCGGTCATTCATCGATTCGCGAAACGAGATGAGAGCTTGAGAGCCGGACAAACTCGATCCGTGTGTTCTAGCCGATTAAAATCAAATCAAATATCCTCCCGATGCCACACTCGCTTATGCTAATTGTTGACAAGTTCATTGACAGTGCAACTTCATTTCTTTAGAGTGCATATGACAAAAAAAAACACTGTTAAAGATTTCAAACCGAAATAAATAATAATAATAACTTTATTTAAGGAAAAACTTAATTAGATTACATTTATTAAATACATTTTGTTATTGTTGTGGGAAAATAATGTTTAGCTTCTATTGGTACTAATGGTACTACCAAATTATTGTTTCATTTGTTTATTCTACCCTTACATTTAATTAATAAATTTTGTTGTTGTGGAAAAATAATGTTTAGCTTCTATTGGTACTAATGGTACTACCAAATAAATGACCTTTTGTTTATATTGCCCTTGACAAGTATGATAGTACAATCCAATATTAATTTATTTATTTGTATTTAATGCTATGTTTCTCTTGCAATAAATAAAATTATTACAAATGGATAGATAAAAATATGTACTTATAATTTTGACTACAAAGTCGAAGAAATGATGTTCCTGTTAAATATTTTGCTTATAAAAGTCTGATAGTACTACCCAGTTTAAACAAAATAAAAAGAAATAGAAAATAAAATTCGTATTAAAAACGGTTTATTGCTGTTGTCAAATAAATAATATGTTCTGCTTCTGGTGGGTACTAATGGTAGTACTGAATAAAAATGTATTTGTTCGTTTATTCTATTCTTGAAAAATGTGATGGTACTCTTTAATATTAATTTCTTAAAAAAATAGAAAACAAAATTCTAACTAAAACTGACAAAGAAATAATGCTCTATTTATCATGATTTATTGAAGAAAATATGTTCTGTTTCTATTAGTACTTATGGTACTACTTATTAAATATTTCATCAGTTTATTCTACCTGCAAAAATTGGAATGGTACTGCTCAGTTTTCACCTATTAATAAATTAGAAAATACAATTCGTACTGAAAATGTTTTGATGTTTTTTTTGCAAGGAAATACTGTTGTTCTTCTAGTATTATTGGTACTACTTATCAAATATTTCATCAGATTATTCTACCTGAAAAAAAATCGTATGGTACTGCTCAGTTTTTACCTATTAATATTATAGAAAATAAAATTCGCGTTGAAAACGTTTTGATGTTTTTTTGAAAGGAAATACTATTCTTCTTCTAGTTTTATTGGTATGAAACATTTGATAGGTAATGTTTCGTGTCTTTATTCTACTCATAAACATATGATAGTACTACCTAGTTTAAATTTAGTGAAAACATAGAAAATAAAATTTGTATTAAAAATGTTTTGACGTTATCGAATAAATATTGTTCTGTTTTTGCTAGGTACGGGTATTAATGGTACTACCAATGAAAGATTCATGTGTTTATTCCTGCTATTGAGTGTGATGGTACTTCTTAGAATTATATTAAAAAGAAATTGAGAAGAATATTCCTAGTAAAAACTGTAGGAAAATTCTTCTCAATTCTCCCATTGAAAAAGTTATATTCGATGTCTATTGGTACTAATGGTACTACCTATCAAATACTTTAGAAATTTATTTCTGTTCATAAAGAATCTGGTACTACTACTACATCTCAATTTATCTAAAATTAAAAAATACTAATGGTAGTACCTATTAAATACTTTATAACAGTTTTATTTGAAATAATTGTCAGAAGTTAGGATTATGATCAGGAAGTCTAACAAATTGGCGTAGTTTGTAAGAAAAAATATATATAGGGTGCCTGGGTATCCACTATCCCACCCTCCAATTATTTGAACGCAGACGAAACATTCATATAAAGTCATTACAGAAAATTAACTTCAAACATTATTTAAGGATGCTAATTAATTAATCAATAAGCAGAACCCTCGCGCGTGATCAACTGTTTTAATTGTGGATAGAGGCCACCCACCCACCCTACATATACAAAGAAATTTCACCGAGAATTCTCTTTTTCGGTTATTTTAAATAATTATCAAATAAGCGTTGATTTTAAACACGAAATCCAACGTATTATTATTGTTTGAGTAAAAAGATATATGAAGGGTGGGTGGGTGTCCACTATCACACCCTCCAATCATTTGTACCCTTAAAATATTTTACTAAAAAACGGGAAATAACAAAAATTAGTTACACTGATTTTATGTATCGTTTAAGGATGGTAATAGTTTAATTATTCATTTGAACTGCCATGATTCTTCAATTGTTTCAATTGAGGTTAGATAACACCCAACTGCTCTACATTTAAAAAGTTATCACTTAATTTTATCGCTATAATAAATATTTAATTTAAACTAATATTGATGTTTCTAAAATATCATATACAGTGCAGTATTTCAAGTTAAATAATTAAATATAGGATGGGTGGGTGACTTACATACCACAATACCACCCATTATTAAATATAGGATGAGTGGGTGGCTTATATACCACCCATCAATCATTTGATTACAGAAGAAGATTTATATGAGGAAATTATGGATAATTAAAATTTTGAAATATTAAAGATTTTAATTGTTTAATCAATATGTAAAATTAATTTATTGATAGAGGCCACCCACCCACCGTACATATATAAAGTTGTCTTTTATAAAACCCTCGCCCAAAATTTGAAGTACGTTTTTTTGAATTGATTTGTTGTATTTATATTTTTTTTAAGAAAGAAGTCCAAAGTTCTATAAATAAACAAATAAATAATAATCGAATAAGTGTGGATTTTAATCAAAATACCAAATAGAGAGTTGTAGTTTAAATAAAAATATTATATGTAGAGTGGGTGGGTGGCCACTATCCACCCTACAATTACTTTATCACGAACGAGGGTTTATAATAATTAATTGTAAGAAAATTAGAAGAACACTTAAATTTGAAAATCACTTAAAGGTAATTATTTAATCATTGAGTAAAATCCTAGTGTACGTTCAACTGTTTTGATTGTGTATACAGGCTACCCACTCACTCTACATATACAAAAATTTTACCTAAAATCGTACATATCTGTATTATTTAAAATGATCAATCAAATAAGTGCAGATTTTGATCAGCTAGCTGAACAGAGTGTTCTAGATTAGCTATAAATTTATATGTAGGGTGGGTGGGTGGCCACTATCCCACCCTTCAATTACTTGATCACGAACAGAAGTTTATAATAATGACAAAAAAATTAAATTAAAAGAAAACCTACTTGAAAATCCGTTTAAATTAATTATTTAATCTATGCGCAAAATCCTTGTCTACTTTCAACTGTTTTATTGTGAATAGTGGTTACCCACCCACCCTACATATATAAATTTTGTTTTTTTTTACATAAAATCCTCTCTGTCTGTAATATTTAAGTGATAATAGAATTAGTGTAGATTTTGATCAAAATGCCGAATACTGGGTTGTAGAAGTTTTAAAAATATATGTAGGGTGGGTGGGTGGCCACTATCACACCTTCCAATAATTTGATCATAGACGAAATTTTGTATAAAGTGATTGTGGAAAATTAACAGAAAATAGGCTTTCAACCTTCGACGATTTTTGAAAAACCTCGTTTCATAATCGGCGAATAAACATAATAACAACATAAGATGATGAAAAATTTTTAGAATAGCTTTTAGAATTCTTGCCATATATTTAATCAATACCCTGTGTACTTTTTCTTGAACAAAGAGAAATTATTTTCTTATTTAAATAATAAAATTATTGGAAGATTTTATGCATTATTTATTAAGTTATTAATAAATTATAATCATTACAAACCCCCCTTTATTTTCTAGGAATTAAAAGGTAGGATAGAGGCTATCAAAGTTAATTCTAATTATAAAAAATCTGGTACTACTGTTCCATCTCAAAACAAAAAACCAAAAATTTGAAAATGAAATTCAAACTGAAAACATTTTTAAATTAATCTTCGGCTCCTATTGACTCGCATGGTACTACCTACCAAATGTTTCACTTGTTTACTTTCCCTTTAACAAGTGCGTAGGGTGTACCATCTCAGTACTAATTTATTTTAAAAATTAATAAACAAAATTCCTAATAAAAACTTTTGATGTTGTTATCGGAGAAAATATGTTCTATTTCTTTTGGTACTCATGGTACTACCTACTAAATAGTTGTAATAATAGTAATAGTGTTTAGCTATCGACCACGTGGTCCTTCTGCTGTGTTATTTGTGTATTTGTGTAAATGAACATGTTACTTTAAATTATTGCCACCGTCACTTTAAAGTGCCATTAATTGTATCCAAATGGCGAATAGTACCGGTCTACTGGTCACTCATCCAATGCCAAGTGCCCACACCACTGGCGTATATATTAAAAATTTAATCAGTTTATTCTACCTATAAAACCTCTTATGGTACTACTGAGTTTTAACCTATTAAAAAAATAGAAAATAAAATTCGCACTGAAATCGTTTGGATGATTTTTTTAAAGGAAAATCTGTTCTCCTTCTACAAGTACTAACGGTACTACCTATTAAAAGTTTCATACGTTTATTCCACCCAGTTTCAACTTCTTGAAAAAATGGAAAATAAAATTCTTATCTAAAATATTTAGCCGTTGTTGTCAAATAAATATTGTTCTGCTATTACTGAATGCTGATAGTACTACCAATTAAAGATTCACGTGTTTATTCTCTCTTGAAAAGTGTTATAGTTCTCATCAGAATTAATTTATTAAATAATAAAGAAGAAAGTTCCTATTAAAAAAGTTTGATGCTCTTGTTTGAGAAAATATATTATGTTTAGTACGCACAGTACTGATGAATATATTATGATTAGTACGAATAGTACTGATGGTACGTAGTCATTAAATATTTCAACAGTTTATTCCATTCATAAAAAATGTAAGACTCTTATAATAATAATAATTAATTGTCTTTATTAACAAAAATAAATGCTAAGAATAAAGAAAACACTTTGTCTTTTTTATACCACTTTAAACTGTAGTCGAAACTAGTCACTGAAAATAAAATTTAAAGTGGTATAAAAAAGTAAGAGTGTTTTCTTTATTCTTAATATTGAAATGTACCACGTTAAGATCTAAGAAAAATAAATGTTGTTACAAAATAATACTTAACAGGATAGGCGAAGTTCAGGTATTTGATCTAAGAAAGTATATCGTTTCGTACTAATGGTACGTACTCATTAAATATTTCAACACCACCCATAAAAAATTATACCTCTTGTATAAGAAAGTATATAGTTTTTGCTAACAGTGAAATAACCATTCATAAAAAAGAGTTTGAGGCTCTTATCTAAGAAAGTATATTCTAGATGGTACAAACTGTGCGTACTCATTAAATATTTCAGCAGTTTATTCCACTCATAAAAATCTGGTACTACCATCTCAATCTCAACCTATTAAAAATTAGAAAATAATATTTTAACTGAAAACGTTTTTTTGTTGTCGTTGTCGAAATAATGTTCTATTTCTACTGGTACTAACAGTACTATCTAGTAAACATTTCATGTGTTAATTCTTCCCTTTAAAAATGTAATGGTACTGTGTAATATTAATTTCTGTAAAGAAAAGAAAATATTTACTGAAAAAGATGTTCCTTCTCTTTTAGTAATAATGACACGATCTGGATGGTACTATCAAACTTTTATAGGCAGAATAAACACGAAAAATATTTAATATGCGTGTTTATTCTGCCCATAAAAGTCTGATAGTACCTTCCAACAAAACAAATTGAAAATAAAATTCGTACTAAAGCCGTTTATTGTTGTTATCAAATAATTAATGTTCTGATTTTAATTGGTACTGATGGTAGTACCGATTAAAAGTGTGTTTTGTTTATTCTATCATTGAAAAGTGTGATGGTACTCCTTAAAAATTACGAATAGAAAAAAACAACAACTAAAACTGATAAGAAATAATGTTCTATTTATCATACTACTGATGGTACTACCTGTTACATATTTTATGTATTTATACTACCCATAAAAAAGTCATATGGTACTGTTCAGTTTTAATTTATTAAAAAATTAAAAAATAAAATTCGTACTATAAACGGTTTATTGCTGTCGTCAAATAAATAAAGTTTTGATTTTAATGAGTGCTGATGGTAGTACCGATTTAAAGTGTCATTTGTTTATTCTATCCTCGAAAATTATGATGGTACTCCTTAAAAATTAAAAAATTAAATTCCAAATTACACTGATAAAGAAATAATTCTCTATTTATCATGCTACTGATGGTACTACCTGTTAAAGGTTTCATGTATTTATTCCACCCATAAAAAATGAGATGGTACTGTTCACTTTTAATTTATTTTAAAAAAGAAAATAAAATTCGTACTAAAAACGGTTTTTTGCTGTTTTCAAATAAATAATATTTTGCTTCTACTGGGTACTGCTGGTAGCATTCAAAAGTGTCTTTTGTTCATTCTATCCTTGAAAAGTATGATGGTACTCTTTAAAAAAATAAAAATTTTAAATAAAACTGATAAACAAATAATGCTTTATTTACATTTTACTGATGGTACTACCTGTTATATATTTTATGTATTTATTCTACCCATAAAAAATCAGATGGTACTACTTTTTTACCTTATTAAAAAATAGACAATAAAATTCGTATTAAAAGCGGTTTATTGTTGTTGTTAAATAAATAATGTTCTGCTTCTGGTGGGTACGGATTATAAGTGTCTATTGTTTATTCTATCCTTGAAAAGTGTTATGGTACTCATCCTATCAAAAAAAATCAGATAGTATTGATCAGTTTTAACTTAAAGAATTTGAAAACAAAATTCGTACTAGAAACGGTTTACTACTGTTGTCAAATAAATATTACTCTCCTTTTAGTGTGTACTGATGGTAGTACCGATTAGAAATGTCTTTCGTTCACTCTATCCTTGAAAAGGGTAATGCTACTCCTAAAAAATATAAATTAAACAAATTTCTAACTAACACTAATCAAGAAATAATGCTTTATTTATCATACTACTGATGGTACTACCTGTTATATGTTTATGTATTTATTCTACCTATAAACAAATTATAAGGCACTGTTCAGTTTTAATTAATAAAAAAATAGAAAGTAAAACTCGTACTAAAATCGATTTATTGTTGTTGTTAAATAAATAATGTTCTGTTCCTAATGGGTACTGATGTTAGTACCGATTAAAAGTATCTCTTTTGTTGATTGTATCCTTGAAAAGTTTGATGGCACACCTTAAAAAAATAAGGAAAGAACAAAATTTCAACTAAAACTGATAGAGAAATAATGCTCTATTTATCATGTTACTGGTGGGTACTACCTGTTATATGTTTAATATATTTATTCGAAGTATAAAAAATGGGATAGCACTGTTCAGATTTAACTCATTAAAAAATAAAATTCGTACGAAAAAACGATTTATTACTGTTGTCAAATAAATATTATTTCGTTTCTGGTGGGTACTGATGGCAGTACCGATTAAGTGTCTTTTGTTCATTCTATCCTTAAAAACTGAAGAATGAGTACCATCATTCTAGACAAAAAAATCAGATAGTATTGCTCAGTTTTAACTTTTTAAAATTAGAAAATACAATTCGTACTAAAAACGGTATTGTTGTTATCAAATAAATAATGTTCTGATTTTTAAGTGTACTGTTGTTAGTACCGATTTAAAGTGTCTTTTGTTTATTCTATCCTTGAAAAGTGTGATGGTACTCCTTAAAAAATAAATATAAACAACATTACAACTAAAAGTGATAAAACAATAATTCTCTATTTAACATACTACTGATGGTACTACCTGTTATATGTATTTTGTATTTATTCTACCTATTTTATAGGTGCTGTTCAGTTTTAACTAAATAAAAAAATAGAAAATAAAATTCGTACTAAAAACGGTTTCTTGTTGTTGTCAAATAATTCATGTTCTGATTTTAATTAGTACTGATAGTAGTACCGACTAAAAGCGTCTTTTCTTCATTTTATTCTTGAAATGTGTGATAATACTCCTTAAAAATTAGAAAACAAAATTGCAACTAAAACTGATACAGAAATAATGCTCTATTAATCATTGTACTGATGGTACTATCTGTTATATGTTTTATTTATTCTACCTATAAAAATTAGATGGCATTGTTCAGTTTTTTTTTTAAATTTAGAAAATTAAATTTGTACTAAAATCGGTTTACTATTGTTGTCAAATAAATAATGTATTGCTTCTAGTGGGTACCGTTGGTAGTACCTATTAAAAGTGTCTTTTGTTTATTTTATCCTTGATAAATGTAATGATGCTCCTTACAAAATAGAAAACAAAATTCCAGTTAAAATATACAGAAATAATACTCTATTTATCATGCTACTGATGGTACTACCCGTTATATGTTTTATGTATTTATTTTACCCATAAAACATGGTATTGGATGGTACTGCTCAGTTTTAAATTATTAAAAAAATAGAGAATAATATTCATACAAAAAAGGGTTTATTGTTGTTGCCAAGTAAATAATGTTTAGCTTCTAGTGGGTAATGATAGTAGTACCGATCAAAAGTGGCTTTTGTTTATTCTATTTTTGAAAAATGTGATGCTACTTCTTAAAACATTTTGAAAAACAATATTTTAACTAAAACTGATAAAGAAATAATGCACTATTTATCATGCTACTGATGGTACTACCCATTACAAGTTTTATATATTTATTCTACCTATACAAAAAAGAGATGGTACTGTTATATTTTAACCTATTTAAAAATTAAAAAGCAAAATTCGTATCCAAAATATTTTGATGATGCCTTTCTTAAGTTCTAATGGTACTATATATTAAACGCTTTTTATATTTATTTTGCTTTTGAAAATTGTGATAGTTCTCCTGCTAAAAATTAATAAAAAAATATGGAATTTTACAAATCTTCGCCAAAATTTAAAAAATCCCAATAAAAAACCTTTCTTGCTGTTGTTGTGTTTAAATTCGAAATGAAGGTACTACCTATTAAATGTTTCACTCAATTATTCTACATATAAAAAAAATCGGTATTTTCTACTAATTAAAACATTGGAAAATAAAATTTTCTTTTAATTATTCTACGTATAAAAAAATCTTGTGGTACTGTCCAGTAACTTATTAAATATAATTCGTACAGAAACTGGTTTGTTGTTATTGTTGAATTAATAATGTACTGTTTCTAGAGGGTACTACCTAATAAAAGTTCTATGCGTTTATTCTATGAATGAAAACTTGATAATATTTTTCAGTATTAATATTTTTTAAATTTCTACTAAAAACATTTTGTTTTGTATGAAAATACTGTAGTACTGAGTACCTATTAAATATTTCGTAAAAAATATAATGGAACAGCCTAATATAATATTTTTAAACACTGAATAAAACACACTCTATGTTTTATTCATAGTAACGGTCGCAACAATCATTATGATTATATTTTTAATTGGAAAAAAAATTGTTGCTCTCCATAAAAACGTATTTCAGCTCAAACAATTTTGAGTAGATTTTTAATGATACTAACAAATAGGAATTAAAATTTTGATTGTTGTTGTTGCTGAATTAATAATATTCCGTTTCTGGTGGGTGCTAATGGTACTACCTATTAAAAGTTTGTTTGTTTAAAGTGTGTTTATTCTATGAATGAAAATTAGATAGTATTTTCCCGTATTATAATTATTTTTTTAAATTAAATTTATACTAAAAACGTTTTGTAGTGAAACAAGGTTTGCTTCAATTAGTACCGAGTATCTATTAATTATTTCGTAAAAAAATACTGCCATATATGATATTTTTATTTGGAAAATAATTTTTTGCTCTCAATAAAAACGTATTTCTGCTTAAGTAATTTTGATTAAGTTCTTAATGGTACTATCAAATATGAATTTAAATTTAGATTACATTTTTTATGGTACTATCTATTATTAATTTTTAATATTGAAGAAATTTTTTAATTAGTATTAATTTTTGGTGTTCATGGTACATAATTTTTAAATAAAACTACCGTTGTAAAAATGACACTGCTATAAATGTACATATTAAAAAAAAAGATAAAAGTACTACCGAACAATTTATGCTCTGGTATTATTGGTACTAATTGTTACTGTCCTAAAAGCTGTAAGTTTTATGTTGTGTTTATCTAAAAACATTAAACTATTGTAATTTTTAACTATCGCAATATTTTTTATTAAACAAACATTCACGACCTACCTTAATAAAATTTTCATGTGCCTTAATAAAATTTTCATTCATTTAAAGTACTTTTAGTCCTACTCCGATAAGTTCTCCATTATACCAGACTACTACTGACCTATCACAACAAATTATTGATTTACCTAGTAGCGTACTCTTGACCTACCTCAATAGTCTGCGCGTTAGGATAGGTCAGGAGTACGCTAGTTCAAGATTCGGCTCATCGTCGTATACTAGATCAACGCATAGTTTATTACGGTAGGTCAGGAGTACGAGGTTGATTGGGAAAATTTATTCAAAAGAGTATTAAAAAAATGTTTAAAGTAATTTCGAGAAAAAAAATCTGATATTTTTGATCTCTCACAAACTAAAGCAGCTTGTTGTTAAATAATAAAATTATAAACTAAAACAAATTTAGAAACTACAAAAATAATTATTCGTTGTGTTGATGATCGTGTACTTTTAGTACTTATGGTACTTGCAATAAGAAATAAAGCTTTAAAGTCGAAAGATTGGTTTTAAAAACATCAACAGTAAGAGTGTGACTAATATTTCTTTGAAAATAAAAACAATAGAAGTGATTGAAATTTAAATATATATGTAGGGTGGGTGGATGTCCACTGACCTACCCTCCAATCAGTAAAACCATATAAGAAATTGTTTTGAATGAATATTATATTATAGAGAAATTTGTAATCAATTTATTTTTTTCTTATGCAATTTCTAATTATAAAACCCTTGCTTATAATATAAGAAATTGGAGGGTGGGATAGTGGCCACCCACCCACCCTACATATACATTTAAAACATTCATCAAAATAGTGTTTTATTTTTTGCATGACTTATAACTCACACTCTAATGAATAAAATGTAAACATAATTTTTAAATAATTTTTAATAGCAAACCTGTTATTTTCCATTTAAGAATATGTAGGGTGGGTTATTCGCTACCCACACTCTCAAAAAAATAATCAAAACTCAAAATTGAAAGAGTGGATTTTAAATTCTTTAAAAACATCAACAGTGATTAATATTTCCTTGGAAATAGAAACAATAGAAGGGATTAAAATTTAAATATATATGTAGGGTGGGTGGGTGGCCACTGATTCACCCTCGAATCAGTAAAAACATACAAGAAATTAGTTTGAATGAATATTACATTATAGAAAAATTTATAATCAATTTATTTTTTTCTAATGCAATTTATAATTGTAAAACCCTTGCTTGTAATATTAAAAATTGGAGGGTGGGATAGTGGCCACCCACCCACCCTGCATATATATTTAAAACATTCATCAAAATAGTGTTATTTTGCATGACTTATAACTCACACTCACAAATAACACTCTTGCCATTAAAAACAATTTGAAAATTATGTTTACATGTAATTCATTAGAGTTTGAATTACATGTAAACATAATTTTCAAATTGTTTTTAATGGCAAGAGTGTTATTTTTCATTTAAGAATATGTAGGGTGGGTTATTCGCTACTAACACTCTCAAAAATAATAATCAAAACTCAAATTTGAAAGAGTGGTAAAAAAAATTCTTTAAAAACATCAACAGTGATTAATATTTCCCTGGAAATAGAAACACTAGAAGTGATTAAAATTTAAATATATATGTAGGGTGGGTGCGTGGCCACTGACCCACCCTCTAATCAGTAAAACCATAAGAAAAATTGTTTTGAATAAATATTACATTATAAAAAAGTTTATAATCAATTTATTTCTCCTTCTTATGCAATTTCTAATTGTAAAACCCTTGCTTGTAATATAATAAATTGGAGGGTGGGATAGTGGCCACCCACCCACCCTACATATACATTTAAAACATTCATCAAAATAGTGTTTTTTTGCATGACTTATAACTCACAATCTATTGAATGGAGTGTAACATAATTATCAAATTATTTTTAATGGCTAAACCGTTATTTTTCATTTAATAATATGTAGGGTGGGTTATTCGCTACCCACAGTCTCGACAAATAAAATAAAAAGTCAAATTTGAAAGAGTGGCTTTTAAATTTTTTAAAAACATCAACAGTGATTAATATTTACTTGGAAATAGAAACAATAGAAAGTATTAAAATCTAAATATATATGTAGGGTGGGTGGGTGTCCACTGACCCACCCTCCAATCAGTAAAACCATAAAAGCAATTGTTTGGAATGAATATTACATGATAGAAAAGTTTATAATCAATTTATTTATTTTTCTTATGCAATTTCTAATTGTAAAACCCTTGCATGTAATGTAAAAAATTGGAGGGTGGGATAGTGGCCACCCACCCACCCTACATATACATTTAAAACATTCATCAAAATAGTGTTTGTTTTTGCATAACTTATAGCTCACACTCTAATGAATTAAATATAAACATAATTTTCAAAATATTTTTAATAGCAAAACTCTTATTTTTTATTTAAGAATATGTAGGGTGGGTTATAGGATACCCACACAATCAACATATACAAACAAACCTCAAATTTGAAAGAGTGGCTTTTAAATTATTTAAAAAAATCAACAGTGATTAATATTTCCTTGGAAATATAAACAATAGGAGGGATTAAAATTTAAATATATATGTAGGGTGGGTGGGTGGCCACTGATTCACCCTCCAATCAGTAAAACCATACAAGAAATTAGTTTGAATGAATATTACATTATAGAAAAGTTTATAATCAATTTATTTTTTTCTTATGCAATTTTTAATTGTAAAACCCTTGCTTGTAATATTGGTAATTGGAGGGTGGGATAGTGGCCACCCACCCACCCTACATATACATTTAAAACATTCATCAAAATAGTGTTTGTTTTTGCACAACTTATAGCTCACACTCTAATGAATTAAATGTAAACATAATTTTCAAAATATTTTTAATAGCAAAACTGTTATTTTTTATTTAAGAATATGTAGGGTGGGTTATAGGCTACCCACACAATCAACATATACAAACAAACCTCAAATTTGAAAGAGTGGCTTTTAAATTATTTAAAAAAATCAACAGTGATTAATATTTCCTTGGAAATATAAACAATAGGAGGGATTAAAATTTAAATATATATGTAGGGTGGGTGGGTGGCCACTGATTCACCCTCCAATCAGTAAAACCATACAAGAAATTAGTTTGAATGAATATTACATTATAGAAAAGTTTATAATCAATTTATTTTTTTCTTATGCAATTTTTAATTGTAAAACCCTTGCTTGTAATATAAAAAAATTGGAGGGTGGGATAGTGGCCACCCACCCACCCTACATATACATTTAAAACATTCATCAAAATAGTGTTTGTTTTTGCACAACTTATAGCTCACACTCTAATGAATTAAATGTAAACATAATTTTCAAAATATTTTTAATAGCAAAACTGTTATTTTTTATTTAAGAATATGTAGGGTGGGTTATAGGCTACCCACACAATCAACATATACAAACAAACCTCAAATTTGAAAGAGTGGCTTTTAAATTCCTGTAAAACATCAACAGTGCTTAATATTTCCTTGGAAATAGAAACACTAGAAGTGATTAAAATTTAAATATATATGTAGGGTGGGTGGGTGTCCACTGACCCACCCTCCAATCAGTAAAACAATATGAGAAATTGTTTTGAAAGAATATTACATTATAGACAAGTTTATAATCAATTTATTTTCAATTAACTTTTTTAGCAATTTCTAATTGTAAAACCCTTGCTTATAATATCAAAAATTGAAGGGTTGAATAGTTGACACCCACACACCCTACATATACATTTAAAACTTTTATTACCACTAACCCACCCTCCAATCAGTAAAATCATAAGATAACTTGCTTTGAATGAATATTACTTTATAGAAAAGTTCTATTATTAATATTTATATTTTTATCTGGTTCAATAACCTTAAGTAAGTCCAGTCCGCAGTGCAAATCATCCACTAGAACTATAAGAGATAACTAATAATTTAAATTATTATTAAATTATTAATTCACCTATCTATCTTTAAAATACTTTACTATAAATAGAGATAAATCAACAAAAGACATAAATTTTATTTCCTTTTCAAATTATTACCAACAAGGAAATTAATAAAATCCCACGATGAAATATCCTTAATTATCATATAAAATTATCAAAAATGATGAATGAATTGTGATTAAGTGATTACACTATCGAAAACTACTTGTAGAGTACTCGATTGCCGAAAAAAAATTGTAATATTTGTTTTATGGTTTTTATCGCGGTCTAAATTCGCGAAGGGGCAATGACCGATAAGTAGATTTTTTTTCATAATTAGTACTTATCTTGTATGAGCATAATAAAGAAAAATAAAATATTAAAATGCTCTATTCCACTATCCAATAGTTAGAATTTAAATAAATATAGTTATAATTAATTTAATATTGCAAATGATTTATTATTACGCAATTTTTTTCATTATATTTCAGAGTTAGAATTTTTGTATGTACTTAAGTGAATCTAAAATAATTAAACTTGTGTATGTGTTTAATTAATTTGAGGGTGGGTTAAAGGTCACCCACATATTCTTTATTTACATTTAAACGTAAACTTATACATATTTTTTTAAATATAATTTTTATTTCGATTATTGATTAAAATACTTTACTTTAAAATTGTTTATTATTTTACTCTGACTTAATATAATAAACAAGCCAAATAATACAATTTTTTTTTCTTAAATCAACAATCGAATTAATATATAATTTTTTCATCACGGGTTAAGTGAGAAAATTAATTTATCGTATATATTTTTTATATTTTTTGTATAATATTAAAATCAGAAAAGAAAAGGAATATTTAAGAATTGCAAATATATGTTTAGACGTGTAAATTGATTTTCAGGTGCAGTACTAATGAAATTAAAGTTGAAATTATAAGTTTAATTTAATAATTTTAGATATTGTATACTCATATTGTATATTTCTTTGAATTATTTAAATTCTTTTATCTTCAATACTTGCAGACTTAAATTCCATTAATAAAAAATTGTTGTAGATTTACGTAATTATTAGTTAAATTCCAATAGATTACAGATTAAAAATAAAAATTGATTGTTAAATGACGTGTGAAGTTTATTGATTTTTTTATAAATAATTATAAACAACTTACCAAAAAAATCCAGCACACCTTTTGAAGACGTTATAGATGTATTAAAATTATGTCCACTTATACTATTAACAACATCAGTTATGGTATAACTTATTCAAGTCCTTTACAATAAAATATTTTATTCACCTCACTTTATCACGATAAAAGTTCCGCACAAACTAATGTGGAATTTGCATCAACTGGTATATTAATGTATCGGCGATAAGAAATCGAAACACAAAAAACGTTGCCCTTCCTCGCATCGCAGGTAAAGAATTTTTATATGATTACACACGGAAACAGAGAAAAAAATGCGGACAATTTAATTTCTTATCAACCGCATTCCAATGTTCGTCGACACCTTTTTAATATCGGTGATTAATAGGTTGTAAAAAAGAGTTGTCTTGAAAATGTTTATCAGCATGATTCGTCTAATTTAAAATTGAATATTTAAATATGTAATATTCACTAGATATTAAAAATTGGATACATTTTTTAATTTGAAAAATTAAACAGATCATACATAAAAATTTTATCAATTTTCTCACTCAAAAATTTTACCTTTTGATTTTTTTTTTATTCAAAAAGTTTTGTTATTAATTTTATTGGAAACCTCGAGACGATAAGGAATTAAAGTTATTATGTATATGTAGGGTGGGTGGGTGGCCTCTATCCCACCCTCCAATCAGTAAAACATCATCAAAAATTATTTGAAATATTTGTCTGAATACATTAATTAAAAAATGCAATTATTTTGTTAGTTTACATTTTCAACTTCAAACTAAAACCCTCGATTATAATTTAGTAATTGGAGGGTGGGTTAGACACCACCCACCCACCCTACATATACATGATAACTTTAATTGCTAAGCGTTGATGATTTTGCAGCTTAAAAACAATAAAACCTTGTTTGTAATAAAAAATAAAACAAAATCAAAATTTAAGTTTAAATATAAATAACTTTATATAGCTAAACTTGTTTAATTTAGATTTAAATTCTGCCTACCCATCATGCATAAAAATTTTATCAATTTCCTCACTCAAAAATTTTACCTTTTTCATTCATTTTTTATTCACAAAATTTTGTAATTCATTTTATTGGAAACCGCGATCAACTATCGGTGATTGAAATTTATATGTATATGTAGGGTGGGTGGGTGGCATCTATCCCACCCTCCAATCAGTAAAACATCATTAAACATTATTTGAAAAATATGTTTGAATAAATCTCTAAAAATTGCAATTACTTTTTGTTTATTTATATTTTATTTCTAATTAAAACCCTCGTTTATGTTTTACTGGTTGGAGGGTGGGATAGAGGCCACCCACCCACCCTACATATACATGATAACTTTAATTACTAATGGTTGATGATTTTGTTGCTAAAAACAATCAAACCCTTTGAGCAATAAAAAATAAAACAAAATCAAAATTTATGTCTAAATATAAATGAATTTCTATAGCTAATCTTATCTAATTTAGATTTAGAGACTGACCACCCATCATGCATCAATTTTTTACTAATTTACGCACTCAAAAATTTTGCCTTTTTAATTTATTTTTTATTCAAAAAGTTTTGTAATTCATTTTATTGGAAACCGCGAGACTATCAGTAATTTAAAATTATATGTATATGTAGGGTGGGTGGATGGCCTCTATCCCACCTTCCAATCAGTAAAACATCATCAAAAAATATATGAAAAATTTCTATGAATAAATCTCTAAAAATTGCAATTACTTTTTGTTTATTTATATTTTATAACTTCTAATTAAAAGCCTCGCTTATGTTTTACTGATTGGAGGGTGGGATAGAGGCCACCCACCCACCCTACATATACATGATAACTTTAATTGCTAATCGTTGATGATTTTGCTGCTTACAAAACAATAAAACCTTTTATGTAATAAAAAAATAAAGCATAATCCAAATTTAAGTTTAAATATAAATGACCTTATATAGCTTATCTTATAAAACCTAACAATTATATGTCAAAATGTATCACGAAGTGAATTACTTATTTGTCAAAATACTGTTAAACATTAACTGTCACCTGACATCTTCTACGAATGGACATATGATATTTGACACTTAGTACTTACGATATAATAGTACACAGTTGACACAGTTGATTGGCGACATTTAAAACAGTCAAAAGACTTAGAGATAACAGTTGACAGATTGTATTTTAACACGCAAAAATTTCGAGTTAAGAGATGTCAGATAAAAGAAGAGATGACGGATGACATTATTACAGTTTAAAATGACATGTGATGATGAGGTATGTTTATACAATTATAATAAAAAATATTTACGATTTTCAATCTTTGTTATTTGTATTTCACTCGTACATTTTGCAATTTATCACCGGATATCTCTTGACAATGAACAGATACAATTTGTCGTATGACGGTTGACATTTGACAGTTAATACATACGAGTTAACAGTTGAAAGATGTCTATTAACAATTTATATCTAACAATTATCATTGTTAAATAGTAGATGGCAGATGACAGTTAAAAGTGGACAGATGACAGTTGACATATAACAATATTTACGTTTGCTTACAAACTTAATGTCAGCTTTGACGTTTGCAAATTTAATTTTGGTAATTTATATTTGACACTAAAACAAAGCCACAATTATCTAAATTTCAATCGATGGAACGCCAAGTGCATCTAGTGATTAAAGAAGTTGTGGAGATAAAACCACTTGAGTGATTAGTGAAAAAATAATTCTGCACACTCACAAGTGTCCATTTTTTGAGTAACCGTAAAAACAAATGCCGAACATGGCTTGAAAACAAAGCCACAATTATGTAAACTTGAATCGATGGAACGACAATTTCTTCTAGTGATCAAAGAAATTTTGGAGGTGAAAACATTTGAGTGGTTTATGAAAAAAATCATTCTGCACACTCACAAGTGTTCATTTTTTGATTAATCGTAAAAACAATTGCCGATCATCGCTTGAAAACAGAGCTACAAATGTCTAAACTTGAATGGATGGAACATCAATTGCTTCTAGTGATTAGAGAAATTGTGGAGATAAAATCACTTGTATGATTTATGAAAAAAATCATTCTGCACACTCACAATTGCCCAATTTTTGATTAATAGTAAAAACAATTGCCGATCATCGCTTGAAAACAAAGCTATAATTGTCTAAAATTGAATCGATAGAACGTCAATTGCTTCTAGTGATTAAAGAAGTTGTGGAGGTAAAACCACTTGAGTGATTAATAAAAAAAAATCTTTCTGCACACTCACAAATGCCCATTTTTTGATTAACCGTAAAAACAATTGCCGATCACCGCTTAAAAATAAAGCCACAATTGTCTAAACTTGAATTGATGGTAAGAGAAAAATTTATAGTAAGTATTTTCTTAATGAAACGAAATTTATTAGTAAAACTAATGATAATATTTATTTGATTGGAGGGTGGAATAGAGGCACCCACCCATCCATTCATAAACATGACAACATAGACTAAAGCACTATATTAAGTCACAGAACATCGGTACTAGCACTATTGTGTATTTTGGAAACTAAAAAGTGAAAATGATTAGAATTTATTTGTATATGTAGGGTGGGTGGGTGGCCTCTATCCTATCCTCCAATTATTTTAACATAAACAAATATTTTCTTAATTGACAACCAACACTTATGAGTTACTAGTTGGAGATGACAATCGACAAACAAAACTTACACAACAGTCAGGAGATTAACAGATGACAATTAATAAATTATAGTTAACAATTGACATTTAGTTGACGACACGCAAGAATTAACAGTTGACAAGTTTGAATATGTATTTATTGCAAATACTAGACATGAAATTTTTATTCAACATTTGTATTTTGATAATTAGTTAACGATTCGGACAACAGATGATATTTGACAGTCAATATGTACAAAATAACAGTAAACAGATACTAATTAACTGTTAACTGTCAATTTAAGTTAGTTTAAGAAAGTTAAGACTAGATTTAAGTTTTTATACTTTATTTGTAAATTGAAGATATTCCGTTTTTCTGAAATAAATAAATCACTTAGAAGTTAACAGTCAAGAAATAAATACTAACAGTTGACAGATGGTACGCGACCTTGATACAATAGGTAAAGAATTGATAAACACTTGGTTTGTTTCAGAGTTTATAAATTCATTACCTATTATTTCATAATGTTTCACCAAGAGATAATTATTAAAGAAAGACCTTGATACATCCATCAAGTTCGTTTATCATCATATAAAAAAAGAGTTAATAATTGACAACGTATGTCAGATGACAGATAAAAAATGATAGTTGACAGATTACAGTTTACTCTTAACATATGGTAACGTATTTAAATGTAATGAAATATCTTTATGCATTTTTATTTCAACAAACGTTATTGACAGATGATAAATTTATTTGTGATAGTAGATAATTTACTAATTAATTGTTGACAAATGACAATTGTCAGTCGACACTTACGAGAGATCAGGAATGACAGTTGACATATGGTAGATAACGGTTGGTTGACATTTGGATGAGCTAAAAGTTGAGAGAAGACAGTGCTTACAAATAACAGTATATATATGTTTAACAATGTCAACGGTAAGTCACTATTATTGTTTATTGACTATTAAATGTCATTTACTATCTGTCAATCATAAACAGTTGTCAAAATACTATTGAATATCAACTGTCATTTGACAACTACTAAGAGTAGATAAATGACATATCACAGTTAACACTTACGATTTCATAGTAAACTGTTAACTGAATAATAAGTTATTATAACTTTCAAAAGTCTTAGAGAGTTAGTAGTGACAATTCACATCTATTATTTAACACAAGAATTTTGAGTTGAGAGATAACAGAGAAGAGAAGAAATAACTGATGACAGTTTAAAACGTCATGTGACATTAACGTTTGTTTATATAAATAAAATTTACAATATTTCTGTTATGTAATCTTTGTCATTTGTATTTCACACTTGCATTTTGAAGTCTATCATCTGGCACCTCTTGACAATGAATAGATAATATTTGTCATATGACAGTTGACATTAAACAATTAAAAAGACTGTTAATAATTTATATCTTTAAATAAATCATCTGTACATTTTAAGATTCAATACGTACGAATTAGGAGTTGATAAATGACAGATGAGAGGAGAATGTAGATAGCAGTAAACAGAATACAGTTTGTAATAACATGTGATAATGACGTCTGTTTATTTTAAACAATATTTATCATTTGTATTTTGACAATAAACAGATAACGTGTGTCATATGACAATTGACAGTTAGCAAGTTATATTTAACAATTGGCACTTAAGAAATGAAAGATGACAGTTGGCAGATGACAATATATATGTTTGCCTCCAAAATTAATTTCAGCTTTATGTTCGCGGTGTTTAACAGTAAGCACATACGAGTTAACAGTTAAAAGATAATAATTGACACTCAAGAGATGATAGCTGATAAATAGTGGATGTCAAATGACATTTAAGAGATGAAAGATGGCAGTTGACACATGATAATATTTTCGTTTGCCTAGAAAGTTAATATCAAGATTATGATTGCAATCCAAGTTTTTTTTTAATTTGACACCATTTTAAAATATTTCATCTGTCAATTTTATGACAATTAATAGTTGACAAATAGTACATGACCATTCACATTTAATATTCAACACATGAGAATTAGGAGATGTGATGTAACAGATCACATGAACAATTAATAAATGGTAAATTGTGCCTGGGAATAAATAAAAAATGCTAGAAATTTCTGAAAATAAAATAAAAGAAAAATTCTTTTAAATTGGAAAAGAACTTCCAAAAAAAAAACTTGAAGGAATAACTGCTGGCAAATTTTAGAAGCAGACATTTTCATAATTTAAGAGATTAAATTCTGGAACATTACAATAAGATAAATATTGGAATATTTTTAAAATGTCCACGAAAAAACAAGAAGAAAACTACCAGGTAAATTTGCGAAGAAACATTTAGAAAAATCATAATGCTGGTTGCGACCGTTACTATGTGGTAATTCATAATGAACAATGAATAAAACGCTTACTATGTTTTTAACTTGATAATGACCGTCAAAAGTCGAAACTTAAGTCGTACATATTGTAATATATTTATATATTATAATAAATTATAGTGGTTAAAAACATAGTAAGCGTTTTATTCATTGTTCATTTAGAAAAAGCTTTTTGAAATCTAGAAAAATCATTATTAATAATTCATGCAATTTGGACGAAAATCACAACTAGAAATTATAAAAGTCTTAAAAATGCTGCAACCTCAGTAGAAATAGCTAGAAACTTCCAGAAAAATTCCTGGAAAATTCCGGTAAAATGAAGAAAAAAATCGCTGTAGTTTGAAGATCAATTTCTAATAATCGCAGATGATTAGATTTTCTTTTAGGTAACTGGAAGAAAATTAAAAATAGGAAATTTGCTGAGAATTTATAACAATCTAGAAGATAAAAATTTTATAGCTTTTAAAGAAAAATTACCGGGAAAATATTATAAACTAAAAAAATAATGTTAAAACCTAGAGAAAAAAGTGATGAAATTTACTGAAATTAAACAAAAAATTCTCTTTAGTAAAATTTAAAAAAATGGAACGGAAATTATCACTATTTCAAAAAAAAATCTCAATATCTGAAATATTTGGTAAATCTAAGAAACATGTGTGGAGGAATAATTTCTGGCAAATTTTTGGATATTAGAAGAAAATTTTTATAATTTGAGAGATAAACTTCTGAAAAATTCCGATAAAAAAGAAAAGAACTAGAAAATTCTAGAAATAAGAACGGGAAATAAAAGAAGAAAATTTTAAACGTCTGGAAGATAACTTCCTTAAATATTTCTGACGAAATTGTTTCTGAAACTCTGAAAGAAAGTTCTTTTAATTTAGATTAGAGAGAAAACATCTTGGTAAATTCCAGAAATCTAGAAGTAAGAAAAAATAAATAAATTATAAAACCAAAAGAAAATTCTCTGAATTCCAAAGAAAACATCCTATAAAATTCAATACAATTTTCTAAAAATCCGATGATTATTGATTTTACTTTACATGTCCACTTAAAAAAAAAATATTCTAGCAATTAATATAAATTTATAAACTACTTGACAGTTGGTAAATAAGAGTTTACAAATGAAAAATAACAGTACTAGCAATCAATATCTACGAGGGATATCCAGAAAGTAGTATCCGTTTGCACTGTGCGGAGCGTTGGCGAATCGAGTAGCCGACGGATGTATACTAACCTCTTCAATTGTATTACAGCTGCATGTGTGCAAAATTTCTGGCCAGCATTGACTGCAATGTTTATGCAAATGTTTAAGAAAATAAAAAAGACACTAGTTGTGAAACTATTGCTGTCATTAGATTTCTCAATGTAAGAAATTTTCTACTTTACAATATTCTTTATGCGGCAATAAAAAAGAAAATAAAAGCATCTATAAAATAATCTGGATGTCCAAGAGGATATTTACCCCCTCAGCATCATGAAAAAGGAACGGTTTGAGTGGAAGAATACAATTTGTGATTGTGATCTTCGCCCAAAATTTGAAGTATGTTTTTTTTTCATTGATTTGTTATATATGTAATTTCCAAAGAAGTAATCCAAAGATATATAAATAAATAAATAAATTTAAGGAAGTGCGTGGAGAAAATGTTATGGATGAGTCTTTTGTTCCAAAACTCAAGTTTCAAATAGTGACTTTACATCATTAGAAATATTATCTGAAGACAAATAATAATAAAAAGTTGCACACCATTTATCGAAATTGATATGTAACAAAATAAATGAATGTAAAATACAATCAAGCATTAACTTTTAAGTCATCAAAGTGATTATATACTTTCTGATTAGTTACAGACCTTTACTTTATACTGATACGTGATTAAAATTTGTGAATGTAAAATTAAATCAAGAAAATAAACTTTTAAGTCCTCAACGACATCCTCGCTAAGTTGTAGACTTCTGCTTAACACTTAAACGTGACAATAATATTAAATCCACGTTGCAAACAAAGCAATAAACTTTAAGTCACCACAAAAATCTGTGCTTGGTCAATTACAGACTTTAGCTTAATCCTGACGAAAAAATTGGTGCACCCATGCTCAATACAGCTTTTCAAATCACCATAGATATTATCTATCTCAGAATAGATGCAGTGCGAATTTTAGAATAATAGGTCTAAATTCTTAGCATTTGATGCTTCAGATTTAATATAATTCTGAAGTATCAAATGGTCATAATCAAAATTTAAAAAGTAGTCTCGCAAAAAGTTCAATCCTGAAAATTAATTTCTGCCCAACAAATTATTCCACCGCTATAATGCGGCGTCCGTAACAGATGTGCAAAAATTATAAAATTTGGGTTAAGGTTACGTAATTGTGAGCAGAACTAAATCGTCGTGTGTACGCTTGAACTTTATTCCGTATCTGCGGCCGTAATTGGAAACTTTTTATGGCCAGCGTTCGAGCCAATATCAAGGTGACCGAAAAATTTTACTTTCGATTTTCGAACAACAATGAATCACACACACATACCGACACATTTGCGAACGTTGCAAAAATCAATTAAACGATTAAAATACGTACGTTTTATAATTTTATATATCTGTATTTGAATCATATTTTTTTTTAAATTATTTAAAAATTCATTTGTACTAATATTTACGGTTTTTGTAAATCAAAAGCTTATAATAATATACTTGTTTCTAATCAATCACTTGGTGAAACATGCAAAAGCATAGTTTTTGACTGAAGTTTAAATGTATATGTAGGGTGGGTGGATGGCCTCTAATCCAACTTTCAATTTCTTATAATATCAACATAAGCTTTGCATAAAAGTTATATACAGCATCGTTAGAGATGAGTCGTGGATTTTTTCGTATGAGCCAGAAAGAAGAAGCCAATTGACATTTTTGGTGTTTCAATGTAAAGCAAAGCCAACAAAAGTTGTTCGTTCTCGCAATGTTAAGAAGCAAATTATGACGTTTTTCTTCATGTGGCAACTGTGGCTCTCGAAAATCTAAAAACTGTTAATTCAGCGTGGTATACAACCATTTGTTTGTTAGAAGTTTTCGCTAAATCAAGAGAAACCAATTTAAAATGAAGAATCAACAAGTGGCAGCGTGTCTTTCTCTGCTCAATAAACAGCGCTAAAAGTATTTCTTGTGGAAAATTGTTATGGACGGTAAGAAATGCAAGTCATGGTAAATTCTGGCGAATCATCACAATACCTCCATAATTTTCTTTTTTCCATTTAGTGAGTTTGAAAGGTTTCTGCTTCATTATGAGTTGTAAGTGTTTGAAACAGTTATTGCGGTCTGTTATCAACATCAAAAATTTGAACGAAAACTATCAACTGGCAAAGAAGAAGGTCTAGTGAAATTGTTGCATGAAGCCACATATTACTTCCAATACAAAAGACATAATGAAATGCACACGAAATTAAAAATTCTGATCGGACGGTTAAAACAGGTTAAAAAATGTAGATTAATTATCATCGAATAAAATAATTATCAAATTATATTCCAACGCACGAAATTCAGATAAGACGTCTAGTCGTATACGTTTATTCTTGGCAAACGTAAAAAGTACATAGCTACACACACACACGCACACACGAAAACCAGCCTGTGAAATAATAAAACAATAGGGTCATTGTAACTGATAAGGAGACATTGAACTCCAAAAAATTTTCGGAGGAGACGAGTCGCGATCGCGCGCGCTCTCCAAAAATTAAATCCGAAATTTAAAAAAAAAAAATTGTACGCATCTAGGTGACCCGAATCATCGTCGCCGTCGAGAAAAAAATAAAAATTCGTCCGCACTTTCTCCGCATCAAGGCATGAACGAAAGTGGCTAGGAAATTGCCGAAAAAATAAATAACTCTTCTCACTCTCGTCGGGCCAGTTTTGTGATGATTATTGTCGTTTTCTACGGATTCTATGCACGATGAGCATAAAAGTGAAAACCCATTCAATTGTTTCGTTATTTCTTGTAATTTCTTATCGGGTGGTTTAATTGACTTTATCTATTCGCTGCGTGATAGTGAGGATTATTATTTTTTTATCGGTTTTATAGGTGGTAATTAAAAAAATTTAGAAGTTTATTAAATCTTTAAATTTTTAATTATAAAAATGTATGGTGCATAATAAGTACGTAAGTAGTAAATAGTTCATTCTTGCCAGACAATATTAGTTTGAAAAATTTATTTCAATCAAAATATGCACCAATAGAAACTGTATAATGTTTTTTTAGTCTACAATTATTAAATCTTTGAATAATTAGATTATTATTTAATAAAACATTGACCCTACATATACATTTTTATTTCAATTGCAATCACTGGTTTCGTTTTCAAAACTTCACAACATTCTATCTGCTGATGTTAGCAACAAAACTACAATTATTTTCTTTAAGTTTTTATTTATATGTAGGGTGGGTGGGTGGCCACTATTCCACCTTCCAGACACAAAAACATTAGCGCTGATTTTATAATAAATAAACGTATTGGGAAGAAAATGTATACGTAATTAATAAAATGTAAATATTTGAATAATTAGGTTATTTTTTAGCAAAACACTGATGTATGTTTTATGGATTTGAGGGTAGGTTAGAGGCCACCCACCCACCCTACATATACATTTTTATTTCAAACACAATCACTGGTTTCGTTTCCGAAACTTTTTACATTTTATCTGCTAATATTAACAACAAAACTAAGACAATTGTTGATTTTAAGTTTCTATTTTTATGTAGGGTGGGCGGGTGGCAACTATCCCACCTTCAAACCACAAAACATTAGCGATGGTGATGAAAACTAAACTTGTAGAACAGAAAAAAAATATGTAGTTAGTAAAATGTAAATCTTTGAATAATTAGGTTATTATTTAGTAAAACACTGATATATGTTTTAGGGATTGGAGGGTGGGTTAGAGGCCACCCACCCACCCTACATATTCATTTTTATTTCAATCGCAATCACTGGTTTCGTTTCCAAAACTTCACAACATTATATCTGCTGATATTAACAACAAAACTACAACAATTATTGACTTTAAGTTTCTATTTATATGTAGGGTGGGTGGGTGGCCCCTATCCCACCTTCAAACCACAAAACATTAGCGATGGTTTTATGAAAATTAAAATTGTGGAACAGAAGAAATTTATGTAATTAATAAAATGTAAATTTTCTAATAATTAGGTTATTATTTATTAAAACCCTGATATGTCTTAGGGATTGGAGGGTGGGTTAGAGGCCACCCTCTAACGTGGGGTGGGTGGGTGGCCACTATCCCACCTTCCAACCACAAAACATTAGCGATGGTGATGAAAACTAAACTTGTAGAACAGAAAAAAATTATGTAGTTAGTAAAATGTAAATCTTTGAATAATTAGGTTATTATTTGGTAAAACACTGATATATGTTTTAGGGATTGGAGGGTGGGTTAGAGGCCACCCACCCACCCTACATATACATTTTTATTTCAATCACTATCATTGGTTTCGTTTCCAAAATTTCTCAACATTATATCTTCTGATATTAACAACAAAACTAAAACAATTGTTGACTTTAAGTTTCTATTTATATGTAGGGTGGGTGGGTGGCCACTATCCCACCTTCCAACCGCAAAACATTAGTGATAGTTTAATGAAAACTAAAATTGTAGAACAGAAAATATTGATGTAACTAATAAAATGTAAATCTTCGAATAATTAGGTTACTATTTAGTAAAACACTGATGTATGTTTTAGGGATTGGAAGGTGGGTTAGAGGACACCCACCCACCCTACGTATATATTTTTATTTCAATCACTCGTTTCGTTTCCAAAACTATTTACATTTTATCTGCTGATGTTAACAACAAAACTACAACAATTATTGACTTCAAGTTTATATTTATATGTAGGGTGGGTGGGTGGCCTCTATCCCACTTTCCAGCCACAAAACATTAGCGATGTTTTTATAAAATTTAAAATTGTAGAACAGAAAAAAATATGTAGGTAATAAAAATGCAAATCTGCAAATTTTTGCATAATTGCGTTATTATTCAGTAAAATCATTGATGTACGTTTTATTAACGTTATAAGTTAACAGTTGACAGCTGACAGTGACAAATCACTAACTACCAACTATAAATTATTGCAACAGAACTAGAACAACATTATTACATTTTGATTTGAAAATGAATTTAACATTTTTCGTCTGTACAGCCGTCAAATCTCAACAGTCAAAAATTCTCAGATTTCGAAAATTCAAATATTTAAAAGTGTAAAAATTTATTAATTCAAATATTCAAAAATCCAAAAACTTAAAAATTTTAAATATTTAAAAATTCAAACAAAATTACAAAATTTGAAAATTCAACAAAAATTCAAATATTTAAAAAAATAAATAATTCAAAATATTTTAATATAAAACACTTGTTAATAATATAAAAATTCAAATATTTTACAAGATTCTGAAATTCAATGGAAGGTTTACAACAAACACATTCAAGAACAAAACACCAAAAATTCAAAAATTTAAAAAATTGTTATTTGAAAAAAAAATTAAAGAAAATCAACTTTTTTTTCTTAAATATCACCTGTCAAGTTAATAGCCCGATCGTTGATAAACCTCAATTATCAATTTTTAACTGCAAATTTCTACAATTCTCAAATTTAAACTATTACATATCAATTGTCACTATGTGTTTTTATTTTTAATTTTTAGTTGTCAACTATCATTTGTTGATTGTCAACAGTCAATTCTTAACAACTAACAATTGAGTATCAAGTCTTGGCAATAATTATCCATCAATCGTTATTTATCTGTCAACTAACATTTGTAAGCTGTCAAATTTGACAACAGTGTCTACTTTTTTTTAAATTGTCAACTGTCAATTACCACGTTTCAACTGTCATTTATTAAATCCCAACAGTCAACTGTTAAATGTCAGGTTTTAACTGACAACTATTATCTTTCAATCGCAATTGTCAGATGAATTTAAAATTTAAAAAGTCACATACCAGAAAATATTCAAATAATTATAAATTCACTAATAAAAGGAATTTAAAATTCCAAAAGTTCTATAATTCAAAATTTGAAATATTCAGAAATTTTAAATTTCAAATATTAAAAAAATCATACATTCAAAAAATACACAGACTGGAAAATTCAAAAATTAAAATTGACAGCTGAATTTAAAATTTAAAAATTCACTGACACAAAAATATTCAAATATTTATTAATAAACGAATTCAACAATTCCAAATTTCTAATATTCAAAAACTCAATAATAAATTCATTAAAAAATTTGAAAACTCAATAGATCAAAAAAAAATAAAATTTCATACATTCTAAAACTCAAAATTTTAAAAAATTTAAAAATTCTCAGACTCGAAAATTCTGTTAATTGCCAACTGTTATATGTCAACGGTCATTTGTCAACCGTTTTCTATCAACTGTCAACTGCTATCTATTAATTATCATCTGTCATCTGTCAATTTTCTACTGTCAACCTAAAACCTACAAATGTCAACTGTTATGTCAATTGTCATCTGCCAATGTGTCAACTGTCATATGTAATTTGTTAATTGCAATCTATTAACTGTCTTCTGTCAACAATCTGCTTTCAACTATTGTTTGTTAATTGTCATCTGAAAATCTTCAACTGTCAACATACAACTGTCAACATACAACTGTCAACATACAACTGTCATTTTTCAACTGTTATATGTCAACGGTTATTTGTTAACTGTTATCCGTTAATTGTCACCTCTCAACGGCCATCTGCCAACCTACAACTCTCAATTGTCATCTGCCAACTGTTATATGATGTCAACTGTCATTTGTCAACTATCACCTGTCATTTGTCAATTGTCATCTATCAACTGTCATCCGTCAATTTTTAACTGTACAGCTTTTGTCTATCTCGGAAGTTGGCAGGTGATAGATTTCAATCTCAACTCTCATCTGATTGTTGTTAACAGTCAAGTGATATCTGTCAACTTTTAAAAAATGAAACTGAAGAATTTTAAATATGAAAAAACAACCAATATTGACAATAAACTCATTAACGTCTTATTATTATCCATCAATTGTCAACTGTCAGCAATCAAGTGTGATTTGTAAGCTGTCAAATCTAAGTTATCAACTGTTTAACTATTATCTCTCAATTGTTAACTGTGTTTTATCAATTGTAAGTTATTAAATCCCAACAATCAAATCAATTGTCAATTATTGTCAATTATTGTCAGTTTTTAACAATCAGTCAACGGTATGAAATTTAAAATACAAAATTTAAAAAAAAAATCATTTGCAAATTTATAAATTCAAACTTATCAAAATTCAAAAGTTTAAAAGTTAACAAATTCTAAAATGTTGACTAACAAAGATATTTAACTCTTAATTCTCAATTTTTGTCAATTGCGATTGTGATTGACAACTCACCTTACTTTACCAACAAAAACTATTACCTCTCAATTGTCAACCGTCTTTTATCAATTGTCAGTTAACAACTGTCAACTGTCTAAATTCAAAATTCTAAAATTGTACAATTATAAAACGGTAAAATTGTAAAATGCTAAAATAGTAATATTCCACAATTGTAAAATGGTATAACATATATGAAATTCTATAATTGTAGAATTGTAAAATTCTAAAATGGTAAAGTTCTAAAATTGTAATATTCTAAAATTGTAGAGTTGTACAATGGTGAAATTCTAAAATTGTAGAATCGTAACATTGTAAAATGATGAAATTCTGAAATTGTAAAATAGTAAAATTGTAGAATTGTAAACTGATAAAATTGTATAATGGCGAAATTCTAAAATTGTGGAACCGTAAAATTGTAAAATGGTGAAATTCTATAATTGTAGAATTTTACAATTGTAGAATATTAAAATGGTGAAATTCTATAACTGTAGAATTGTAAAATGGTGAAATTATATAATTGTAAAATTGTAGAACTGTAAAATTGTAGAATTGTAAAATGGTAAAATTGTATAATGGTGAAATTCTAAAATTGTACAATAGTAAAATTGTAAAATGGTGAAATTTTAAAATTGTAGAATTGTAAAATGGTGAAATTCTATAACTGTAGAATTGTAAAATGGTGAAATTATATAATTGTAAAATTGTAGAACTGTAAAATTGTAGAATTGTAAAATGGTAAAATTGTATAATGGTGAAATTATAAAATTGTACAATAGTAAAATTGTAAAATGGTGAAATTCTAAAATTGTACAATAGTAAAATTGTAAAATGGTGAAATTTTAAAATTGTAGAATTGTAAAATGGTGAAATTCTATAATTGTAGAATTGTAAAATGGTGAAATTATATAATTGTAGAATTGTAAAATTGTAGAACTGTAAAATTGTAAAGTTCTAAAATTGTATTATTCTACAATTGTAAAATTGTACAATTCTAAAATTGTAGAATTGTAAAATAGTAAAATTGTATAATGGTGAAATTCTAAAATTATAGAATCGTAAAATTATAAAATGGTGAAATTCTAAAATTGTAGAATTGTAAAATAGTGAAATTCTATAATTGTAGAAGAGTAAAATAGTAAAATGATAAAATTGTACAATGGTGAAATTTTAAAATAGTAAAGTTGTAAAATTCTAATATTCTTCAATTGTAAAATGGTGTAATTCTAAAATTGTAGAATTGTAAAATTCTAAATGGTAAAGTTCTAAAATTGTAATATTTTACAATTGTAAAATAGTATAATTCTAAAATTGTAAAATGGTAAAATTGTATAATGGTGAAATTCTAAAATTGTGAAATTCTATAAAGAAAGAATGGTAAAATAGTAAAACAGTCAATTTCTAAAATAGTAAAATTCTAAAATTGAAATATTCTAAAATTGTAAAATGGTATAATTCTAAAATTGTGGAGTTGTAAAATTGTATAATGGTGAAATTCTAAAATTATAGAATCGTAAAATTATAAAATTGTAGAATTGTAAAATAGTAAAATTGTAAAATGATAAAATTGTACAATGGTGAAATTCTAAAATTGTAATATTCTACAATTGTAAAATGGTGTAATTCTAAAATTGTAAAATGGCGCAATTCTAAAATTGTAGAATTATAAAATAGTATAATTCTGAAATGGTAAAATTCTAAAATTGAAATAAATTGTAGAATTGTAAAATAGTGAAATTCTAAAATTGTAAAATTCTAAAATAGTAAAGTTCTAAAATTGTAATATTCTACAATTGTAAAATGGTGTAATTCTAAAATTCTAGAATTGTAAAATTCTATAATTGTAGAATTGTAACATTCTAAAATGGTAAACTTCTAAAATTGTAATATTTTACAATTGTAAAATAGTATAATTCTAAAATTGTAGAATTGTAAAATGGTAAAATTGTATAATGGTGAAATTCCAAAATTGTAGAATCGTAAAATTGTTAAATGGTGAAATTCTGAAATTGTAGAATTGTAAAATTGTCAAAAAGGAAAATGGTAAAAATGTAAAATTCTAATATTCAAACTTTTAAAAAACATAAATTCGAAGATTAAAATATTCAACAAACAATTAATCAGAAAATTTAAATAATTGAATAATTCCCAACTTAAAAATATTAAAAAAATCATTTATTCAAAAATTCAAAAAAGTCAGATTTAAAAATTAAAAAATTCTAAATTTTAAAAACTCAAAAGCCTAAACGTTTATAAATTCAAGTATTTAAAAATTCGGAACTGGAAAATGTATAAATTCAAAAATTTTTAATATCAAAAAGCAATCTAAACAAGAATATTGTCTAAAAACCCTTTAATGTCAATTATTACCCATCAATTGTCAACTGTTTGTTATCAACTGCGATTTGTGAACTGTCAAACCTAAATTATCAACAGTTAACTATTACCTCTCAATTATCAACTGTTCTTTATCAATTGCCAGTTAGTAAATCCTAACAAATAAATCAATTGTCAATTGTGCTTTGTTAATTGTAAATTATTAATAGTCATTAGTCAACTGTCGAAAGTATAAATTATAAAATGTCAAATGTCAAATGTTCAAAACAAAAAATTAATAAAGTTTAAAATTCTAAACATTGAAAACTCACAAATTTAAAATTCTTAGGTTAAAAATTAAATAATAATAAAAAAAACTTACTACTGACTATTATCTCTTAACCGTCAATTATTACCAAAAATTGTCAACTTTTTTTCGTTAACTGTCAGTTATCAATTGTGTTTTCTGAGATGTCAAATGTCAATTATCAACTATCAACTGTCTATATTAAAAATTCAAAAATTTTAAAGTGAAAATATTTTAAAATTCAAAAATTATTTATTGAAAAATTTAATAATTGAAACATACAAACATTTAATATTACGAAAATTCAAAGATTCTAGAATTTTAAAAATCAAAAATTTAAATACTACTGAAATTAAAAATTCAGAAGTTTGAATATTCAAAAATTTTAAAATTTAAAAGGTTTAAAAAAATCTAACAACGAAAAATTTATAAATTAGAAAGAAATCAAAAATATGACTACTAAAACATTTAGAAATTTGAAATTAAAAAAATTGAAAATTTAAAAAACCATATCCACTATCCACTATTTACTATCAAATATCAACCTTTAACTATCAAATATTACCAATTGTTACTTGTCAACAGTCAATTGCTAACCTATTAAAGTGACAGTTGACAATTCCTAACTGTATCAACTGTCATCTGTTATCTATCAAACATTGTTGTGTAACTGTACAGCTATAAAATCTGTTTTATTTTAAATTGTTCGTTCTCTACTGTCACTTGTCAATTGTCAACAGACAAATCTTAAGAATTAACTATCAACCGTACTAATAGAGATTAATTCTCGGATTGTAGAATCCTAGATTCATTGTCAGATTTAATAATTATTTAGTAACATTTGAATATCACTGGTTTTACGTTGGTGTCACGGAACAGCTGACGTGATTGTCAGTAAAGAAGAACGTGAAATGTTTGTTTGCAAAGTTAGTTTGTGTGGTAAAGGACAAGGAATAATCATTGTTTTTATTTAATCAAGATTAAAGTAAGTACAGTCGATAATTATTTTCAATGAAAATTGTAGAATTATTTTCATTTAATGTTTTTGCAAACAAACTTTGCACATGCTCCTCAACTGACAATCACGGGTATATTGACAATACCATCAGCTGTTCCGTGATACCAACATAAAACCAGTGATAATTAAAATGTAACTAAAAAAATACGACAATTAATCTAGGATTATACAATCCGAGAATTAATCTCGGTCTATTAGTACGGCTGTATGTGTATTAATTATTAATTGGAAATGACTATCCATTAATTGTCATTTCTTGTCAACTTTGATTTATGAGCTTTGAAATCTCATCTATCAAGTTTCAAAGTTGACAACTGATAGTTGACAAGAAATGAGAATTAATGGATAGTCATTTTCAATTAATAATTAATACACAATAGTTAATTGTTGTCTATTGACAAGATGGTTTTTTTTTGCAAGTAAGAGTTATCTGTAGCTTAAATCAATGGTTGCCCATACAAAATTTCTTTAGCAAATAATGAACGTGGGTTCGAACCCAGTTGATAGGAAAATATTTTTATTAATTAGTGTAAATTTTCCTACGACGATAATTTTTATCGTCTGACATTGAAATATTCGCGATTTTAAATTTACGAATACCCGCCGTATAATTTCGCAACGGTATTGTAGTTATGCCAGTGAAATATTTTGATGTATTATTATTTACAAAACACACTTATAATGCTATTTGCAGTTGTAATACGATTCCGCTGATTACACCATTTCATTATAAAAACCTTTGCAAAAAAACGTTCTACGTTTTATACATATTTAACAGCGAATTATTTATTTATTAACAAACACATGACAAACAAAAATATTGAATATGAAGATATCGAGTATTAATATTTAATAATTAATTTGCAAATTACGAACCGTTCGAATAATTTCGCATTCAATTAGCTGAAGGGCGTTCAAATGAGGAAATGCAAATGAATCGATAATTTCATAGTTAGCCAGCAAGGTCGTTACGTGTTCGTTCACTCTTCCTTGTTTGTGGAATCGGCGTTTCTCAATTAAACTGGAATCCGTCATGATTTATCGGCGCGTGAGCATTCCTAATATTGTAATTACATTATCCAGTTTGTTATCTCGTCGAAATGATTAGTAACGCCAGTGAGTTAATTATTTTATTCATTTGAACGAAATACGAAGGAAAATTTTTAAAATTTCTAAAAATATTCTTTACGCTGCGTGTTTGTTTTTTTTTTTTAAACATTTGTATAGTGAATCAACTCGGCCGGTCGATAAACTGATTTCGCTAGGCGGTGATCCTAGTTTCAATGAACTTGCAGTTAAAAATAAATCCGACTATGAAAAAAAAATGTATTTTTAACTGGTTTACGTTGTGGAAATATAAGTTTTAATTAAAACATCATTTATTTTAGGATAATAAAGAAAATTATGGCATGAACATCAATAATTCCTTAAGTAATTAAATATTGTCTTGAGTCTTAATTCATTCCAATTTTGTATTATAAAAATCACAAAATTTAAAGAAAATGAACGTAGTGATGATATCCTAGTAAAACAATTGATGTATGATGGTTTGAAACAAAATGGCGGCGCTCAGAACTTGATTTAAGGAAATAAAAATTACTTCCGATGTTTAAAAATAATTGTAAAAAATTTAATTCTCTTAGGTTAATTTTAAAAATCACAAAATGTAGAGAAAATGAATGTGGTGATGATATCCTAGTAAAACAATTGATGTATGATGGTTTGAAACAAAATGGCGGCCCTCAGAATTTGATTTAAGGAAATAAAATTGCTTCCGATGTTTAAAAAAATTGTAAAAAATTTAATTCTCTTAGGTTAATTTTAAAAATCACAAAATTTAAAGAAAATGAACGTAGTATTGATATCCTAGAAAAACAACTGATGTATGATGGTTTGAAACAAAATGGCGGCCCTCAGAACTTGATTTAAGGAAATAAAAATTACTTCCGATGTTTAAAAATATTGTAAAATATTTAATTCTCTAAGGTTAATTTTAAAAATCACAAAATTTAAAGAACATGAACGTAGTGATGATATCCTACCAAAACAATTGATGTATGATGGTTTGAAACAAAATGGCGGCCCTCAGAACTTGATTTAAGGAAATAAAATTGCTTCCGATTTTTAAAATCATTGTAAAATATTTAATTCTCTTAGGTTAATTTTAAAAAACAAAATTTAAAGAAAATGAACGTAGTGATGATATCCTAGTAAAACAATTGATGTATGATGGTTTGAAACAAAATGGCGGCCCTCACAACTTGATTTAAGGAAATAAAAATTACTTCAGATGTTTAAAAATATTGTAAAACATTTAATCCTCTTAGCTTAATTTTAAAAATCACAACATTTAAAGCAAATGAACGTAGTGATGACATCCTAGTAAAACAATTGATGTGTGATGGTTTGAAACAAAATGGCGGCCCTTAGAACTTGAATTAAGGCAATAAAATTGCTTCCGATTTTTAAAATAATTGTAAAATATTTAATTCTCTTAGGTTAATTTTAAAAATCACAAAATTTGAAGAAGATGAACGTAGTGATGATATCCTAGTAAAACAATTGATGTATGATGGTTTGAAACAAAATGGCGGCCCTCAGAACTTGATTTAAGGAAATAAAAATTGTTTCCGATGTTTAAAAATATTGTAAAAAATTTAATTCTCTTAGGTTAATTTTAAAAATCACAAAATTTAAAGAAAATGAACGTAGTGGTGATATCCTAGGAAAACAATTGATGTATGTTGGTTTGAAACAAAATGGCGGTCCTCAGAATTTGATTTAAGGAAATAAAATTGCTTCCGATGTTAAAAAATATTGTAAAAAATTTAATTCTCTTAGGTTGATTTTAAAAATTACAAAATTTAAAGAAAATGAACGTAGTAATGATATCCTAGTAAAGCAATTGATGTATGATGGTTTGAAACAAAATGGCGGTCCTTAGAATTTGATTTAAGGAAATAAAATTGCTTCCGATGTTTAAAATAATTGTAAAATATTTAATTCTCTTAGGTTAATTTTAAAAATCACAAAATTTAAAGCAAATGAACGTAGTGATGATATCCTAGTAAAACAATTGATGTATGTTGGTTTGAAACAAAATGTCGGACCTTAGAACTTGATTTATGGAAATAAAAATTGCTTCCGATGTTTTAAAAAATTGTAAAAAATTTAATTCTTATAGGTTAATTTTAAAAATCACAAAATTTAGAGAAAATGAACGTGATGATGATATCCTAGTAAAACAATTGATGTATGATGGTTTGAAACAAAATGACGGGCCTCAGAACTTGATTTAAGGAAATAAAAATTGCTTCCGATGTTTAAAAATATTGTAAAAAATTTAATTCTCTTAGGTTGATTTTAAAAATCATAAAATTTAAAGAAAATGAACGTAGTGATGATATCCCAGTAAAACAATTGATGTATGTTGGTTTGAAACAAAATGGCGGCGCTCAGAACTTGATTTAAGGAAATAAAATTGCTTCCGATGTTTAAAAATATTGTAAAAAATTTAATTCTCTTAGGTTAATTTTAAAAATCACAAAATTTATAGTAAATGAATGTAGTGATGATATCCTAGTAAAACAATTGATGTATGTTGGTTTGAAACAAAATGGCGGCGCTTAGAACTTGATTTGAGGAAATAAAAATTGCTTCCGATGATTAAAAATATTGTAAAAAATTTAATTCTCTTAGGTTAATTTTAAAAATCACAAAATTTAAATAAAATGAACGTAGTGATGATATCCTAGTAAAACAATTGATGTATGGTGGTTTGAAACAAAATGGCGGCCCTCAGAATTTGATTTAAGGAAATAAAATTGCTTCCGATGTTTAAAAATATTGTAAAAAATTTAATTCTCTTAGGTTGATTTTAAAAATCACAAAATTTAAAGAAAATGAACGTTGTGATGATATTCTAGTAAAACAATCGATGAATGATGGTTTGAAACGAAATGGCGGCCCTTAGAACTTGATTTAAGGAAATAAAAATTGCTTCCGATGTTTAAAAATATTGTAAAAAATTTAATTCTCTTGGGTTAATTTTAAAAATCACAAAATTTAAAGAAAATGAACGTAGTGATGATACCCTAGTAAAACAATCGATGTAAGATGGTTTGAAACAAAATGGCGGCCCTCAGAACTTGATTTAAGGAAATAAAATTGCTTCCGATGTTTAAAAACATTGTAAAAAATTTAATTCTCATAGGATTGTTTTAAAAATTACAAAATTTAAAGAAAATGAACGTAGTGATGATATCCTAGTAAAACAATTGATGTATGATGGTTTGAAACAAAATGGCGGCCCTTAGAACTTGATTTAAGGAAATAAAAATTGCTTCCGATGTTTAAAAATATTGTAAAAAATTTAATTCTCTTAGGTTGATTTTAAAAATCATAAAATTTAAAGAAAATGAACGTAGTGATGATATCCCAGTAAAACAATTGATGTATGTTGGTTTGAAACAAAATGGCGGCGCTCAGAACTTGATTTAAGGAAATAAAATTGCTTCCGATGTTTAAAAATATTGTAAAAAATTTAATTCTCTTAGGTTAATTTTAAAAATCACAAAATTTATAGTAAATGAATGTAGTGATGATATCCTAGTAAAACAATTGATGTATGTTGGTTTGAAACAAAATGGCGGCGCTTAGAACTTGATTTGAGGAAATAAAAATTGCTTCCGATGATTAAAAATATTGTAAAAAATTTAATTCTCTTAGGTTAATTTTAAAAATCACAAAATTTAAATAAAATGAACGTAGTGATGATATCCTAGTAAAACAATTGATGTATGGTGGTTTGAAACAAAATGGCGGCCCTCAGAATTTGATTTAAGGAAATAAAATTGCTTCCGATGTTTAAAAATATTGTAAAAAATTTAATTCTCTTAGGTTGATTATAAAAATCACAAAATTTAAAGAAAATGAACGTAGTGATGATATCCTAGTAAAATAATTGATGTATGATGGTTTGAAACAAAATGACGGCCCTCAGAACTTGATTTAAGGAAATAAAAATTGCATCCGATGTTTAAAAATATTGTAAAAAATTTAATTCTCTTAGGTTGATTTTAAAAATCACAAAATTTGAAGAAAATGAACGTAGTGATGATATCCTAGTAAAACAATTGATGTATAATGGTTTGAAACAAAATGGCGGCCCTCAGAACTTGATTTAAGGAAATAAAAATTGCTTCTGACGTTTAAAAAAATTGTAAAAAGTCACAAATCACAAAATTTAGAGAATAGTGGTTTCTTTGTTTTATGGGTTGGTATTAGGGTGGTATGGGTGTCCTTGTAAGGTGGGTGGGTGTCTCTTATCCCACCCTACAATGACTAAAATTGTGAAGTTTGTAGAAAAAAAATATTTCTGCATTACTGAAACGATAAATTAGCAATAAATTAATCATCTGGTGAAATGTTGCAACAACAATCGTTCGATATAAACACGAATGTCTGGTTTAGTCACAACGGCACCTTGTTCTCGAATAGGTCGTTCGGCGAGGCCTTCGGAAAGTAAATGCGGGCTAATTATTTATTATCATATACAAACTATCGAAATGGCTTTTGTGAAACTCTCTTTTGCTCCGAAGTAGTTCAGTAGTACCAAGTTCAGACAGTTGCACAATCTCTGAGCGTGATGTAAATATTTCGTGGTGCCTGGGAACCTTGACCGGAATTTTTGGGGGATCCTACATAAAATTTCGGACGTTGCCGACCCGTTGTGTCGCATTTATTTTTTATCATCACCTTGATGGATCGAACGGACGGCGGTTAGAATTTCGCGCGGGGTTCGCTCAGAAATGTATGGATTTAATTATAAAACGAGGCCGTTGCGACATGTGAATATTTTGCGATGCAATGATCTTGATATATATTTATGATATTTACTTATAGTAATATCTACAAAAAATAAAAACTTGCTACCTAAAAGGAATCAGAAAAGATCCTCCAAAGTATTTTTGGTTGTGACTTATCTATAAGATTCAAACTAACCTTATAAGTAATTGTAAGCACTTTAATTTGATGTAGAGGATCAGAAAATGTGCGAATTAATTCACATCTAATTATAAATACGTAATTTATCCGAAGCGAAATTGATGTTTACTTTTCCGGCCTACAAGCCATTAATTTGTTAGCACCTACCTTCGACTTCCCGGTTCTTGCAGTCGTTCATTTCTGCACACGTCCAACGTCCAGAACGCCGGCGATAAATCACGACCACAACATGCAAGCGACCAGTTGAGTGATTAATATCATTGTGTGAGGGCGGAACGTTTAGAAACTGTATTGCTTTCGAAATCTTCAATAAAACAATCGTGGAGGTTCTCTTAGATAACCTTGACATTGCTAAAAATTACTTTTAATACCTTAACTGTACCATTTTCCAATTATCATAATCTTGTCGAACCTTGCGCCGTCTTGTTAGAATTACATCAACATGAGTAAATTTGGACCTAAATAAATTATCATTAAAAATAATTGGGTTGAGTAATAAATATCGATTTTAGATGATATACCTACCGTAAATTAATGATAACATAAGTAATCAATTAAAATATTTTATTTCAACAGTACAAAAAATTAAAATTAATCGTTACACATTCGCTAGAGTTGAAATTAAAACGATGTGCTCTCCTCGAATCAACATCTGCTTCACGTACCTTCTACACGTTTCAGTCTTTTTATCAGAATTGATAATATCAACCACTGGGAAGAATTTTTCGAATCTTCTATTGGTTGAAGGCTGTAGGTTATCAACTAAAACAAAACAAAACTTGTGAGCTTTTCAAACGTGTAATTTACCAAGTGTGCGCTTGAACGTGATATTTTGGAAAAACAAATGAGCGATGTTTGTGGATTTGTTTAAATTCTTAAAATAGACTTAATTTTTAACAAATTACGCAAATTTTAAGCTCATGGCAATTGTTTTTTCCTTATTTTTAGGAGCTTGACAAATGTGCAACTCTAAAATTTTATCAAAACGTGATATTTTGCAAAAACAAATGAACGACGTTTGTAATTTTATTTAAATCCTTAAAATAAACTTAATTTTAAATAAATTTCGCCTATTTAGAGTTTTTGAAAATTGTTTTTTCTATTTTTAAAACGCTTTTCAAACATGTAATTTGACAACATTAACAAGCGTGCGTTTAAACGTGATATTTTGGAAAAACAAATGAACGATGTTTGTGGATTTTTTTAAATTCTTAAAGTAGACTTAATTTTCAACAAATTACGCAAATTTTAAGCTCGTGGCAATTGTTTTTCTCCTTATTTTTAAGAGCTTGTCAAATGTGCAACTCTAAAATTTTATCAAAACGTGATATTTTGCAAAAACAAATGAACGATGTTTGTAATTTTGTTTAAATCCTTAAAATAGACTTAATTTCAAATAAATTTCGCCGACGTAAAGTTTTTGGAAATTGTTTTTTCTATTTTTAAAACGCTTTTCAAACGTGTAATTTTCAAACATTAACAAGGGTGCGTTTAAAAGTGATATTTTGCGAAAACATATGATCGATGTTTGTGGATTTTTTTAAATTCTTAAAGTAGACTTAATTTTTGACAAATTGCGCAAATTTTAAGCTCGTGGCAATTGTTTTTTCCTTATTTTTAAGAGCTTGACAAATGTGCAACTCTAAAATTTTATCAAAACGTGATATTTCGCAAAAACAAATGAACGCTGTTTGTAATTTCATTTAAATTCTTAAAATAGACTTAATTTTAAATAAATTTCGCCCACTTAAAGTTTTTGGAAATTGTTCTTTCTTTTTTAAAAAGCTATTCAAACGTGTAATTTTCAAACATTAACAAGCGTGCGTTTAAACGTGATATTTTGGGAAAACAAATGAGAGATGATTGTGGATTTTTTTAAATTCTTAAAGTGGTCTTAATTTTTAACAAATTAAGCAAATTTTAAGCTCGTGGCAATTGTTTTTTCTTTATTTTTAGGAGCTTGACAAATGTGCAACTCTAAAATTTTATCAAAACGTGATATTTTGCAAAAACAAATGAGCGATGTTTGTAATTTTCTTTAAATCCTTAAAATAGACTCAATTTTAAATAAATTTCGCCGACGTAAAGTTTTTGGAAATTGTTTTTTCTATTTTTAAAACGCTTTTCAAACGTGTAATTTTACAACATTAACAAGCATGCGTTTAAACGTGATATTTTGTGAAAGCAAATGAGCGATGTTTGTGGATTTTTTTAAATTCTTAAAGTAGTCTTAATTTTTAACAAATTACGCAAATTTTAAGCTCGTGGAAATTGTTTTTTCCTTATTTTTAGGAGCTTGTCAAATGTGCAACTCTAAAATTTTATCAAAACGTGATTTTTTGCAAAAACAAATGAACGCTGTTTGTAGATTTGTTTAAATCCTTAAAATAGACTTAATTTTAAATAAATTTCGCTAACTTAGAGTTTTTGGAAATTGTTTTTTCCATTTTTAAAACGCTTTTCAAACGTGTAATTTTCAAACATTAACAAGCGTGCTTTTAAACGTGATATTTTAGGAAAACAAATGAGCGATGTTTGTGGATTTTTTTAAATTCTTAAAGTAGACTTAATTTTCAACAAATTACGCAAATTTTAAGCTCATGGCAATTGTTTTTTCCTATTTTTAGAAGCTTCAAATGTACAACTTAAAAATTTTATCAAATGTCTACCAAAACGTGATATTTTGCAAAAAACAAATGAATGATGTTTCTATATTTATATAAATCTTTAACTATATATATAAAACATTAATATAAACACTTTCATCTGTTAAAATTGTGCTTCGTAATAGCAATTTCAAAAAGACTTTCCACGAAATCTGTTCGACTGACTTTCTATCCATTAGTTATAGCTTATTACGTTGTAAATAAAAGAAATATATAATATATTTACCATTCCCATCAATTAAGAACGTACGCTCTAATAATTTGCTTTCTAACAATAATTCCTCCCAAAAAAAAAAACGCCAGTTATTCGCTGTACCAAATTTGCGCGAAATTCTTTTGCGGTTTTACATTTAATTTAATCGAAGCAATTTTTTCAAGTTTTTTAAATAATCGAATGTAGTTTTCCTTACCTCACATCGAATTTGAAATATTACCAATTTGTTTCCTAGTAAAATAAATCAATTATTATAATAGGATATTATATTTAGATATGGATTTTGTAATGTTGAATATTTTTAATGAAATTCATGAATAGTTTTTGTGATTATATTTAATTGTGTATAAACTATTTTAATTTTAGCTAGAATTTCAAAGCGTAACGGCGATGCAACGTCGTCGAAATCCTTGGTGGCAATTTTAATTCCAGTTATCGCCTTATTATTGTTGATAAATGCACTTCTTCACCTTGTAGATACGTGCACTAAAAATTCAGAGCCTTCGAAATACGACGGCGATAACAACATTTGTTAAAAATCTTCACGGTCTTTAAATAATCAGCATATCTCAATGCTTTCTCCGGCGTCGTTAATTCCTTGTTTAAATTGAGGTGACGACGCGACCTTTCAGCGAAACGATTTTCAAATAATGGAGAGTGAAAAATGCATGTAAAATAAATGAATATTAATTGAAGACAGATGTTTTATAATAATTTCTTCATTAATGAATAATGAATTTACCTGTAAACGCATGTCGTTAATGAAATCGCAGGGATATTTTTATGTTTTTAATGGCATTGAAGGACGTGTTTTGAATTGTTTCGGAAAACTGTTGATAATTATAGAAGCGGGTAATTAATAGCGGTGTTATTTGTCGAACAATTATTATTGTAAAAAAAATGAAAAAATGCTTTTGTTCAATTAGAATATTTGAAACGTTTTTGCTAATTTTAACACGTTTAAATATTGAAATATTCAAATAATTTATTTTATTAATCTTACCTGCAGGAATTTTCGTCTTTTTCGATCTCGTCCACGTTTCAGTAACCTCTTCCAAAGCGAGATTCAAATACTTATCAAACTCTGCTATGAAACACTCGCAATAACCACGAATTCCGTGTGCGTGTCTCGTAACTACCTGAAAGAAAGAGAAAATGTGTAGATATTTTTTGAAATGAAATGAAAATTTTCAGGATTTAATATAAAATCAAAGCTGTAATTGAAAATTAGAAACGATTACTTGTTGAAGAATGCGGAACGGCCGGCATTGCCCATCTTGAGTCGACGCGGAAGTGTCCAATGTGCGGAGATAAAAGGCAATGGAAAACGGCGGAAAATTAGTGAAAGTCAAACTGGCCGCGCTTGGATGTAAAGCGACTTTCGTTTTCATTAATCAAACCATAAATACTTCCACGGACTACTGTAAAATTTATCTAATAAACATCAATTTAATTAAGAACGTTACATTACAATTTTCCAAATTTTAAGTTTGAAGTGTTGGCATTTTGTTTATAGGTTATCTACATCAATTATCTTACAGTATGTTAAAACTACATTAATTCCAACCACTTTTACAAATTTTCAGACCAATTCCTTCAGTAGTTTACTTTTTACAATTTTTCAAACCACGAATGGACAATTTCAATTTTGCAAATTTTAAGTTTGAAGTGTTGGCGTTTTGTTTACAGTTTATTTACATCAATTATTTTACAGTATGTTAAAACTACATTAATTCCAACCACTTTTACAAATTTACAGACCAATTCCTTCAGTAGTTTATTTTTTACAATTTTTTAAACCACAAATCGATAATTTCAATTTTGCAAATTTTACGTTTGAAATGTTGGCGTTTTGTTTATAGTTCATCTACATCAATTATTTTACAGTATGTTAAAACTACATTAATTCCAACCACTTTTACAAATTTTCAGACCAATTCCTTCAGTAGTTTATTTTTTACAATTTTTCAAACTACGAATCGATAATTTTAATTTTGCAAATTTTAAGTTTGAAGTGCTGCCATTTTGTTTATAGTTTATCCACATCAATTATTTTACAGTATGATAAAATTACATCCATTCCAAACACCTTTACAAATTTTCAGACCCATTCCTTCAGTAGTTTATTCTTTACAATTTTTCAAACCACGAATCGATAATTTTAATTTTGCAAATTTTCACTTTGGAGTGTTGGCATTTTGTCTATAGGTTATCTACATCAATTATTTTACAGTATGTTAAAACTACATTAATTCCAACCACTTGTACAAATTTTCAGAGCAATTCCTTCAGTAGTTTATTTTTTACAATATTTCAAACCACGAATCGAAAATTTTAATTTTGCAAATTTTCACTTTGGAGTGTTGGCAATTTGTTTTTAGGTTATCTACATCAACTATTTTACAGTATGTTAAAACTACATTTATCCCAAACACTTCTACACATTTTCAGACCAATTCCTTCACTAGTTTATTTTTTACAATTTTTCAAACCACGAATTGACCATTTCAATTTACAAGATTTCAACTTTAAAGTGTTGGCGTTTTGTTTATACTTCATTTACATCAATTATTTTACAGTATATCACAACTACATTAATTCCAACCACTTTTACAAATTTTCAGACTAATTCCTTCAGTAGTTTATTTTGTACAATTTTTCAAATCACGAATCGATAATTTCAATTTTGCAAATTTTCATTTTGAAGTGTTGGCATTTTGTTTATAGGTTATCTACATCAATTATTTTGCAGTATGTTAAAACTACATTAATTACAACCACTTTTACAAATTTTCAGACCAATTCCTTCAGTAGTTTATTTTTTACAATTTTTCAAACCACGAATCGAAAATTTTAATTTTGCAAATTTTAAGTTTGAAGTGTTGGCGTTTTGTTTATAGGTTATCTACATAAATTATTTTACAGTATGTTAAAACTACATTAATTCCAAACAATGTTACAAATTTTCAGACCAATTCAGTGAGTAGTTTATTTTTTAGAATTTTTCAAACCACGAATCGAAAATTTTAATTTTGCAAATTTTAAGTTTAAAGAGTTGGCGTTTTGTTTATAGGTTATCTACAACAATCATTTTACAGTATGTTAAAACTACATTTATTCCAACCACTTTTACAAATTTTCAGACCAATTCCTTTAGTAGTTTATTTTTTACAATTTTTCAAACCACAAAACGACAATTTCAATTTTGCAGATTTCATCTTTAAAGTGTTGGCGTTTTGTTTATAGTTTATTGTCATCAATTATTTTACAGTATATGACAACTACATTAATTCCAACCACTTTTACAAATTTTCAGACCAATTCCTTCAGTAGTTTACTTTTTACAATTTTTCAAACCACGAATCGAAAATTTTAATTTTGCAAATTTTCACTTTGGAGTGTTGGAAATTTCTTTATAGGTTATCTACATCAACTATTTTATAGTATGTTAAAACTACATTTATCCCAAACACTTCTACAAATTTTCAGACCAATTCCTTCACTAGTTTATTTTTTACAATTTTTCAAACCACGAATCGACAATTTCAATTTTGCAGATTTCAACATTAAAGTGTTGGCGTTGTATTTATACTTTATTTACATAAATTATTCTACAGTATGTCACAACTACATTAATTCCAAACACTTTTACAAATTTTCAGACCAATTCCTTCAGTAGTTTATTTTTTACAATTATTCAAACCACGAATCGATAATTTCAATTTTGCATATTTTCACTTTAGAGTGTTGGTATTTTGTTTATAGGTTATCTACATCAATTATTTTATAGTATGTTAAAACTACATCAATTCTAACCACTCTTACAAATTTTCAGACCAATTCCTTCAGTAGTTTAATTTTTACAATTTTTCAAACGAGGAATCGATAATATGAATTTTGCAAATTTTCACTTTGGAGTGTTGGCATTTTGTTTATAGGTTATCTACATTAATTATCTTACAGTATGTTAAAACTATATTTATTCCAACCACTTTTGCAAATTTTCAGACCAATTCCTTCAGTAGTTTATTTTTTACAATTTTTCAAACCAAGAATCGACAATTTTAATTTTGCAAATTTTAAGTTTGAAGTGTTAGGATTTTGTTTATAGTTTATTTACATCAATTAGTTTATAGTATGTTAAAACTACATTAATTCTAACTACTTTTACAAATTTTCAGATCAATTCCTTCAGTAGTTTATTTTTTACAATGTTTTAAACCACGAATCAAAAATTTCAATTTTGCAAATTTTCACTTTGGAGTGTTGGAAATTTCTTTATAGGTTATCTACATCAACTATTTTACAGTATGTTAAAACTACATTTATCCCAAACACTTCTATACATTTTCAGACCAATTTCTTCACTAGTTTATTTTTTGCAATTTTTCAAACCACGAATTGACAATTTCAATTTACAAGATTTCAACTTTAAAGTGTTGGCGTTTTGTTTATACTTCATTTACATCAATTATTTTACAGTATATCACAACTACATTAATTCCAACCACTTTTACAAATTTTCAGACCAATTCCTTCAGTAGTTTATTTTTTAGAATTTTTGAAACCACGAATCGATAATTTTAATTTTGCAAATTTTCATTTTAGAGTGTTGGCATTTTGTTTATAGGTTATCTACATCAATTATTTTACAGTATGTTAAAACTACATCCATTCCAAATACTTTAACAAATTTGCAGATTAATTCCTTCAGTAATTTATTTTTTATAATTTTTAAAACCACGAATCGACAATTTTAATTTTGCAAATTTTAAGTTTAAAGTGTTGTCGTTTTGTTTATAGGCTATTTACATGAATTAGTTTACAGTATGTTCAAACAACATTAATTCCAACCACTTTTACAAATTTTCAAACCAATTCCTTTAGTAGTTTATTTTTTATAATTTTTCAAACAACGAATCGATAATTTCAATTTTCCAAATTTTCAATTTAGAGTGTTGGCATTTTGTTTATAGGTTATCTACATCAATTATTTTACAGTATGTTAAAACTACATTAATTCCAACCACTTTTACAAATTTTCAGACCCATTCCTTCAGTAGTTTGCTTTTTACAATTTTTAAAACCACGAATCGATAATTTCAATTTTGCAAACATTTCACTTTAGAGTGTTCGCATTTTGTTTATAGCTTATCTACATCAATTATTTTACAGTATGTTAAAACCACATTCATTCCAACCACTTCCACAATTTTTCAGACAAATGCCTTGAGTAGTTTATTTTTTACAATTTTTTAAACCACGCATCGACAATTTCAGCTTTTTACAAATGTTCAGTTTCTTTATAGTTATAACACCACGTCATCAACATACCTTTGTGTAATTAACCACCACCGATACAGAAGAACTTCAAATGATATCCTGCGTTCGATGGTGGATTAATTTGCGAATGTGGAAGAGGAAATGTAGATATCACTTAGGCGCAGTTTCGTAACAAGAGCGGTGATTACGTCGGCAATATCATCCAGTTACTGTTAGGCTTACAGTCGTCGGGCGCCACTTCAGACGCATATCATTGACTTTATTATTAGGGAGCAATTAAACGGTAATGATTCGTTCGTGCAACTGCAGGTAGTACTCGTAAATAGTGAAATGTAATGACCACGTTTTATTGCTTACCTTTTTGGAGTTGGTGTAATAAATGTAATGTTATGATAAAATCGAAATCTGGTTAATAACTTTTGTAGAAAATATAAAACTCTTTCTGTAAATAAAGATGTTGAGTAGTATAAAATTCATAATCAATCAATACGTTTTGTACGTTACAAATTCTACAGATAGCATTCGGGTTAGTAATAATATTTACTATTCGGCCCGAAAAATGTATAAATAGTTTGGTACGATAAAATTTGTGTACTTAATTCACTAGAGGTTATCGCCGTTCGATAACTTTGGTAACTCAACAATTAACATTTCAAACTGGATGAATCATTGCATACAATGAAGTCTGTAACAGTTGATTTTAACCAAAAACTAATTAGTACTGTATTTCAATTTCAATAAAGTACGATTTGCAAGTTGTAAGATCTTGAATAATAATTATACCACCCGGTACTACCGTAAACGTGTGTATGTTTGTATGTGTTTATCTTAAAGAGTGTGCGTACGTAAGAATGAGCATCCTTGTGACACACCTGATGACCGCCGTACCGAGTTAGGTGTGGTAACCTTGTGGAACGACCTCGCTGGGGACCTCGCTGCAAGGTCCGCGAAAGTAGCGGATCAATGCTGTGTGTGCGTTGTTGTCGGTGGACATACTGTAACGTAATTCTTTTTTATTCATTTTCCCGCGCCTGAATGCCACAAGAAAGTTTTTGGAAGGTACTCACCGCGTGTGACGAGTACGATGGTGTGATTATTAGTACCACACAAACAAACAATAACTCTTAAAACGTACATTTTTCCCTGAAAAATTATTTTTTTGTGCGTATGTTAAGAGTTTCATTAGAGGTACTAAATTAGTACCACAGATGTACGTTTTAAAATATTAGACCTTGACGAGTCAAGACAAATCCTATTTCGTTTTTTTTTAAATTTATTATATATAAAAGAGTGTGAGCGTTGTTTATTTGTACACAAAGCATAATTTAATTATAAACAGATGTTGAAACTATACGCGAAAATTTATTGTGTAATACTTTTTGGAATAACAGCATTTAACATTTAAGATAAAAAAAAATTGATAGCAAGAGAAAAATTGATTTTGCCATCGTAGTACTTTTCCTCCACTGTCTAATAAACCAAATTGAATACAAGGATTAATTAAGCACTTGGTTATGTTTCACTATTTTATAGTTTTTATTTGTTTTAAATAAAAAATCAAGGAAATAATTTTAAATAAAGTACTTTACTTTGTAATCACTCCTTTACTTAATTGCACATGTATTTGAAAATCTTATTTCTATTTTTTTTAATGTATTAATTTCTAATTTATTAAATTGTTTTCGTTGAAATCTATTTCATTTTATCTACTGTAATTATTTTAAATAGAATACTTAATTTTACATCGTTTTCTTTATTCGCTGTAGTTAATTATGTTTCATCGATTTTCATTTGTTTTATTGAATAATCAGCAATTTTCAACTACCCTCATTTAATATTTCATTTCTTTAGAATTATTCGAACGAGTCAACCTAGCGTACTCTTGACCTACCTCAATAATCTGTACGTTGACCTGTAGCGTACTCCTGACCTGCCTTAATGTGCGATCCGTTGGGGTAGGTCAAGAGTACGCTAGGTAAATTTTTTAGGTTTGCGATTAATCTGAAAGTTACTATGGGGTTAAAATTTGTTATTTATTAGGTCGTGTTAATTTCTGTAAACATTTTTAAGTAAGTATTAAAGTCTTTATTAGAATATTCAGTTTTTAAGAGTAATACTTGCTTAAAAAAACTGTTTTAATTTTGCAAAAACTGTAATAAATAATTTTGTTGAAAAACATTTGAAAATTTTGTAACACACAAGGATATTTTTATATTTCATTATAACTGTTTTAAACTTATTTAAATGTAATTGAATTTTTACGAAGAAAGAGATAAATAATTGTGGAGATTTTCACATCGTAATACATTTTGATAATTCAAAATAAAACAAATAACTTTTTTTAAGAATTGATACCAAAAAAAGTTATGTGTTTTATTTAGAAAAAAATAAATGGACAGCAAAAAAACAGTTAAATATTGGGAGAAGAAAAATGAAATTTAATAAAACATTGTAAATAAAATAAAAACATTACTTCGAAGCAATTGAAATTTTATGAAAAAGAAACAATTTAAATATAATATTTCTAAGGAATCAACTGAATTTTACGAAATATAAAAATTCAATTTACAGAAAATAATTAAAATATAATTGAATAGTTTAAACATTTTAAAATTCATTTGAAACCATTGAAATTGAAATTTGGAATAAAACAATTCTTAAATTACTTGAAAAAAACGTTCAAAATTGAAATATTACACAAACGACAAACTGAAACAAATAAATTTTAAAAAGAAACAAAAGAAAAAACAATTAAAATCTAAATCAACTTTTTACTTTCAGTAACCTTTTTTTACAAATAAAAAAACTTTTAACTTTGTTTGTATAACACTGACTTTATTTAGTGACTATAGTTCGAACAATTTTAACTTGTCATTATCAAACTAGAAGTTCTAGAAGTTCCAGTTTGATAATGACAAGTTAAAATTGTCGAAACTATAGTGACTAAATAAAGTCAGTGATATACAAAGTTAAAAGTTTTTTTTTTTATTATTTGTGAAGAATAATGTATAACGAAGTAGAAGCCTCCACCGTTAACCTTTTTTTTAATATCACTTGAAATATTTTAACTTATACAAAAAAAAAAACTGAAATCCTTGTAAATATAAAAATTGTCTTGAAACAATTTTAGAAAAAATCTTTCGAAAACAATTAAAATCTTTAATAAAACAATTTAAAATTTCCTAAAAAAAAACTTTGGGAAATTTACTTAAAACATTTGAAATATACTAAAAAATGAAAAACTAAAAAAAAAAACATTTTATATTTCACTCGAAGGAATTAAATTTTTTCCAAAGAAGATTACAGAAATAAAATAATTGATCTACTATAAAACAATTCTTAATATTATATAAAAAAATTAAAAAAAAACATCAGTAATAAACAGGTTGAAACAATTTAACTATTTAAAAAATTCAAAATGGATAAAAAGAATTGAAATCTATGATAGAACATCAAAAACTTTTGAATATTACAATAAAAAAATAGGAAAATGTTGAAATCAACAATATAACAATTAAAAATATGAAAATTAAAAATTTAGTTATACAATTCATAATTTCACAAAAAAAAAAACTCAAAAAGAAATTAAAAACTAATAAAACAGTTTCCTAAAACAAACATTTTACATAAAAAAAGGCTAAAAAATGATTAACAATTAAAATTCTCCAAAAGAATGAGAATTAAAATCTAATTGGACAGTTTTAAATTTTCTATATAAACAAAATTTCTAAATTTACTTAAAACAATTGAACTTTTATATGAAATCTGTAATAAAACAGTTAAAAAATGAAATTTTTGAAAGTAAAAATTAAAAAAAAAATTGAAATCTAAAACTATAAATGATGATTAATGTGTATGCACCTACTTTTCTAAAATCTAAAACCGTAAATTTTCTAAACAAAAATCTATAATAAAATAATTCCAAAATATCATTAAAAGTAAAAAGTAACTGTAACAATACAGTCGAAACAATTGAAATTTCACAAACTAAAAAGGAAGAATTGAAAATAATTAAAAAAATGAAAAATAAAGAAAACTGTAGAAAAATTGAAAATTTGCTTAATGAAACAATTAAAATTTTATTCGAAAACTTGAAAAAGCAATTATTTAAAATACCGTTAGTAAAGTTATTATTATTATTATTACATTTTAAAAAACTTGAAAGAGTAAAATAAAACAAATAAAACTTCAAAACAGTTGAAATTTTATGAAAGAGAAAAAAAACCTACAACAAAAACAAGTAAAAACTGTAATAAAACTATTCAATTTTCTCTTCTTATTTTTTTTAGTTTAGAGAAAAAAACATAAAGAAGCAAAAACAATTAAAATCTGCATTAAAAAAATATACTTAAAATGGTGATGTGGCCATCATAGTACTTTCCCTATTATTTTCTCGAAAACTATGAGGTTTACGCAAAAAGGCTATTCTTAATAATTTGTTCACAATTCTCTTTTATATAAATTTTATGTAATTTCAATAGTTTATTAGAAATTGGCAAAAAAATGTCAAAATTTTCAATTTTTATTTTTTTTTCTCAAAAGTTATGAGTTTTATGAAAAAAATATTTTAATAAAAGTTATTGAGTATCCCATTTTCTTTAACTTTTGTTTGAAAAGTTATGCACTATTTTTCATATTTACAAAAATATCGGGATAAACAAAAATTTTCAATTTTTCTTGAAAGTTAAGAATTTTATAAAAAATATATTCAAATAAAACTTGTTCAATTGTAGATTCACGAAATGTTTTCGTATTTTTAAATTTATTGTTCAATTTTTTATTCCCTTTAACATTTGTTTGAACCGATCTTTAAAATTTTTCATATTTAGAAAAATATGACCAAAAAACCAAAAAACGCCTCTAGTAAATATGAATGTTTACCAAAAGCTTTTCAGTTCCACCAGTTTGACGTTTCATTTCAAACAGATAATTCCTTTTGAAAATACAGCGCCCACCGACAGCCACACAAACAGACACATTTTTTTTTTCCAGTAATTAGTGTTTTGGGTTCAGCGAACCCCAAAACGGATATTTCCGCAAAAAAAAAATTCATGAAAACAATACTCCCCCAATATATACAATATACGGAAAGTAAAAATTGCGTCATTAAAATAAATATAATTCATTTAACTTAAACATCAAAAGTTATTTAAAAAGATGAAAAAAACATCTCTAATGAAATACTAAATTCTCTAAACTTAAATCATTTGAAACAATTGAAATCTGGGAGAAGAATAAAACTGAAAGTAAACAATTCAAAAGTGTAATAAATCAATTCTAAATTTTGTAATTAAAAAAAATATTTAAAAATTTACTTGAAACAATTGAAATTTTGCATTAAAAATCAAAAATGAAAAAACATTTCACTTTAAACAATTTTACATTAAATATAGTATATTTTTATATTTTAACTGGCAGATAACAAATGATACAGTCGACAAATGACAGTTTATAATATAGGTAAAGTGACGTAATTATATAAAAAATGGCAGAAGACAAATGACAAACTAGATGACAGATGATAGGTGACAGATAACTGATGATAGATTACAGATGACATGTCATTTGACAATCAACAAATGATACCTTATCATATTTACAAAATATAATAATTATACAATAAAACAAACAAAAAAAGTCATATAATAACAGTTAACAGAAAAAAATACTAATGGTAGGTGACAGAAAAGAAATAATTCAGGTCTAATGACAGATGACAAATTGCAAACAGTACATAATTATACAAAAATGGTAGAAGACAAATAATAACAGTTACCAAAAAGTAAGTAGCCAATAACTAATTACAGATGACAGATGAAAATTAACAGTTGACATATAACAGTTGATAGTTGTTGGTTGACAGTTGCAAATTAACAGATGACTGTTGACATATATCAATAATATATCAAAATTGACTAGAAACAAATGAATATTTACGAAAAGAAAAAAAAAAGAAATTATAATCAATTCACATATGTAATAAAACAGTTGAAACAATTGAAATTTTACAAACCAATCATAAAAATAAATAATTAAAATCTGTAATAAAACATTTAAAAACTTCTGAATATTTACATACAACAATTAAAATTTTACAAATAATAAAAACTGTAGAAAGAAACAGTTGAAATGTTCTGTACAAATTAGATTCACGTATTTTTTTATATAAAATTTAAATTGATTCAATTTAAATTTGGTAAAGAAAACTAAAGTTTTCTAAAACCAAAACAGTTAAAATTTATAAAATAAAAATAAATCTGTAATAAAATAGGTGAAAATTTTGTAAAAAAAATTAAAAATTATAATGCAGAACAATTAGATTTAGCAAAAAACCATAGGGAATCTTAGTATAACCTTTTAGGCAATAGATGACATTTTAATGATGCTTTGCGGAAACTCGAGGACTTGTTATTGGTATTTTTTTTTTAAATTTATTAATATCTTTGCACTCCTTTCTTCCAAAATTATACAAAACTTAAAATTTTAGTCGGAAGGAGGAAGGGCGGAGTTCTCTTAAAAGAGTTACAATTGTAACGGTTGATTGTTTCAAATTGTATTTCAGGTAAAAATAAATGTAAAAAATAATTATTATTTTTTCAGGTTGGTAGGCTGCTTAACACGTAGGAGGATGTCGTTGCCACGAAACTTCCTGGACATAACCAATTTGTATTTCTGCATTTACATAAAGGTACACATTTCAATACTATTTATAGTTTAAGTAAATATTTATTGTATGAAACTGTGAGATTTTAATATTTGTTTATGTAAAATTTTCAATGAAATTAAAAGTATTATCCTTTGTTAAGATAAAAAATTCATATTAAAAGATAAGACAAGAATAAATGGCTTATTTAATGCACTATACTCGATTTTTTGATTTTAGTGTTTTACCCCTAATGACAAAATCGTAATTCTGCTTCTTTAACCTTAAGATGGTCATGTTCCTCCATTAATATTTATTGAATCCCAAATTATAAAATATTTGTAAGGATTGCCTTCTGTGTGTAAAATTAAATTGAATTGATCTAATTGCATTCCCAGGAAATTTACTCTTTTGTTTCGCTGAACTGACTTGTTAAGGGTAAATGTTGTAACTGTCTTTACCCCTTTTAAAACTGATATATAGCTAGCAATAATAAGTAAAGAATCAACGCTTGGTTTGTGTTCTTTACCTATTATTTCATAATGGTTCCCTAAGACATTAGTGAGAAAATTATTCAAGAAAAAAAAATTCCAAACCATGTTTCAGATTGAGATAGATCAGAAACAATAATTATGTTCGCAGTATTTAGATCTACTGCAGTTGCAAATAAAGTGGTGTCATCTGCAAATTGAATCACTTTACAACCATCGGAAAATCGTTAATATAAAAAGGAGACGTAACGGTCCAAGAATTGATCCTTGAGGTACAACATAATTTATAGGACAGGGACTTTGATATGATATGTTATGTTAATCAGATAACTTCTCATCAGATTTTGACTTATTTTTTAAAAGTTATAAATTCCCTAGTATATTATGCGAACAACAATCAACCGTTTACTTAGATTTAGAAAAGAATCAACCCGCTTCAAATGATTCGATAATTTTCTGGACAAGAAAGAAGTACTCTATCCATATCATATTCAACCGGTACAGGATATTTAACACGTTGACGCCGGCGTTTTTGTACCCTATAATTATTCATTTAAAATGACAACATTTGGCTCGCACGCCTATGGTTGTTATGGTTGCCATGGAAGTGACTGAAGTCCTAGATGCGCGATAAAATTATTTATTGTCAAAATGGAAGTAATCAGTGGCGTACCAAAAACGTAAAAACTCGTGTACCACCGGTGGTACCCGCCGTCGTTAACGTGTTAACCTAATGATTATAATTAAATATTAATATTTTGTGGATCTAATGAAGAAAGAGGAACTAAAACAAATTTACACGCAGCGGACAAAGAAATCCGAGCGTAGAGCGAGACGGCGATAACACCATAACTGTTGTTTCAATGGCAACGAGTATTTTTATTAATGTCGAGAGAGGAGGAAAAAAAAATCATTGATGGCCTCTTATAAATTAACATTAACGCTACTACGCGATTGCTCAACGAGGAAACAAACCGTCGCAGAAGGTTATTTGTGGTCTTGTGGAGCGGCGGCACTGAAAAGCGCCGCCTAATATCATGGCCATCACCATGGCCAGATTTGCACACTCAAACAGAATATAATAACCTTACTAATCACGTAAATTCCTTTACACTGATTTCAAACTAAATTACCTAGAAAATTATTATTTATTTGATATTTAATCGTGGAGGCGTTTACTTCGTGGAAGATCTTGATTTTTTTTTTCGTGTTGCATGCTTGAAGCCATAACCTTCTTGTACATCAAATGAAAAATAAAACTGTACAAAGTTTCTTTTTCAGTTGATGTTTTTACCAAATTTGAACAACTGGCAAAGCAGACTTTTAGTTTGTTGGATGCTTGAAGCCATAACTTTGTGAAATATCTTGATTCAGGAAATTTATCAGATGATAAATAAACTATATTGAAAAATCTAGTTTTTATCTACCTAACAAAGCCACTGTGTGGTGAAACATTGTCGTAGAATAATAAACACATTTTTGAAACCATATACGGTGTCAGTATTTTACTAAGAAATAATGATTACCCAAAATATCTATTTTCAACAAATAGGGTTACAGAATTTATAAAGGTAATTACTTCCTTTTTTTAAATTATCTCGTCGACAGAGATAATCGATTACATCTCTTCTGAGAGTATTTACTGTGGAGACAGAATGGAATCGCTTTCGTTTTCGTTCGTTCGCGGCGCCTATTTTTTTTTTTTTTGCTTCAACAATAATAATTCCACAATTAAAACATAATGGGATCTATTATTCAAGAGTTTACCTCTGCATTATAACGCTACCGTGAGCACGTGAACCCGTTTACACGAAACGGAAACTTTCTCCGAAGAAAGTGAACGCGCGCAATCAGTTTCTAATATGTAATCGCGCCCCCCCCCCCTCTCTGTGTGTGCTGGAAAATACGCGATGCACTTTCTTTCCATCTACGTCTGACAGATGTCGATGGCTTTACCGCGGTTGGAATGATTTATTTTAAAATTAACATCATTGTAAATAAAACCTGTTATTTTCATTATAAAACTGAATTATTATTCTCTGTCAATTGACAGGTTTCGATCAATTGTGTATCTCATCGGCGCAGTTGATGGTTATTTCCTGCAGTGGTTATTTAAAAAAAAAATTTTAAATGGAAGTTGTAAATTTAATTTATTCACATTCATGTTTTCATTGACGCCATTTTGTTTTCATTAAAGTTACGCTATTCATTTTATGAAATATTAAAAATACATCATTTTTGAGTTCATATATAAATTTTGGAACCAATTCCTGCAGTAATAATTTTTTTAGAATTTTTTTTAAATGGAAGTTGTTAATTTAATTTCTTCAAATTCATGTTTTAAGTAACGCCATTTTGTTTTAAGTAAAGATACGCTATAGTATTTATGGGATATTAAAAATACATCATTTTTGAGTTCATCTAAAAATTTTGGAACCAATTCCTGCAGTGGTTAGTTTTTTAGAATATTTTAAATCAGAAGTTACAAAATTAATTTTTTCAAGTTCATGTTTTCATTGACGCCATTTTGTTTTCATTAAAGATACGCTATTCTTTTTACGAAATAATAAAAATACATCATTTTTGAGTTAATCTATCAATTTTGGAACCAATTCCTGCAGTGGTTATTTGTTTAAAAAATTTTAAAATGGAAGTTGTAAATTTAATTTATTCACATTCATGTTTTAAGTGACGTCATTTTGTTTTTAGTGAAGATATGCCATTCTATGTATGGTATATTAAAAGTACATCAATTCTGAGTTGAATTTGCAATTTTGGAACCAATTCCTGCAGTAGTCAGTTTTTTAGAATAATTTAAAATAAAAGCTGCAAATTTAATTCCTTCAAAATCGTGTTTCCTGTGACACCATTTTGATTTTAGTAAAGATACGCTATTCTGTTTACGGAATATTAAAGATACATTATTTTTGAGTTTATTTAGTAATTTTGGAACCAATTCCTGCACTGGTTATTTTTTTAGAATATTTTAAATCAGTTTCAAAATTAATTTTTTCACGTTCTTGTTTTCATTGACGCCATTTTGTTTTCATTAAAGGTACGCTATTCATTTTATGCAATATTAAAAATACATCATTTTTGAGTTCATCTAGAAATTTTGGAACCAATTCCTGCAGTAATTATTTTTCTAGAATTTTTTTAAAATGGAAGTTGTTAATTTAATTCCTTCAAAATCGTGTTTTCTGTGATACCATTTTGTTTTTAGTAAAGATACGCTATTCTATTTACGAAATATTAAAGGTACATTGATTTTGAGTTTATTTAGTAATTTTGGAACCAATTCCTGCACTGGTTATTTTTTTTAGAATATTTTAAATCAGAAGTTTCAAAATTAATTTTTTCACGTTCATGTTTTCATTGACGCCATTTTGTTTTCATTAAAGGTACGCTATTCATTTTATGAAATATTAAAAATACATCATTTTTGAGTTCGTATATCAATTTTGAAACCAATTCCTGCAGCAGTTATTGTTTTAGAATTTTTTAAAATGGAAGTTCTTAATTTAATTTCTTCAAATTTATGTTTTAAGTGACACCATTTTGTTTTTAGTGAAGATACGCTATTCTATTTACGAAATATTAAAGGTACATTGATTTTGAATTTATTTAGTAATTTTGGAACCAATTCCTGCACTGGTTATTTTTTTTAGAATATTTTAAATCAGAAGTAGCAAAATTAATTTTTTCACGTTCATGTTTTCATTGACGCCATTTTGTTTTCATTAAAGTTACGCTATTCATTTTATGAAACATTAAAAATACATCATTTTTGAGTTCATATATGAATTTTGGAACCAATTCCTGCAGTAATTATTTTTTTAGAATTTTTTTAAAATGGAAGTTGTTAATTTAATTTCTTCAAATTCATGTTTTAAGTAACGCCATTTTGTTTTAAGTAAAGATACGCTATAGTATTTATGGGATATTAAAAATACATCATTTTTGAGTTCATCTAGAAATTTTGGAACCAATTCCTGCAGTGGTTAGTTTTTTAGAATATTTTAAATCAGAAGTAGCAAAATTATTTTTTTCACGTTCATGTTTTCATTGACGCCATTTTCTTTTCATTAAAGGTGCGCTGTTAATTTTATGAAATATTAAAAATACATCATTTTTGAGTTCATCTATTAATTTTGGAACCAATTCCTGCAGCAGTTATTTTTTTAGAATTTTTTAAAATGGAAGTTCTTAATTTAATTTCTTCAAATTCATGTTTTAAGTGACGCCATTTTGGTTTTTATAAATCTAGAAAAAAAAGACGTGAATTAATAATTGCTGGCAAATTTAGGAACCTTGAAGCAAATTTTATAATTCCAATAAGATAAAATAAGAAAGTGGAAAATTCTAGAAATGTGCACGAAAAGTTAAAACTAAAACTTTCAGGTAAATTCTAGAAATCTAGAAGAATAATTAAATTCAAATTTGCAAGGAATATTTTTATTTTATTGTTTTTGATAGTAACCATTACCGACATGTATCATTTTTCAGTTGTTAATTGTGACTAAAATGTGTCAACAATTTTTCGTTTTTTTTTTGTCATCCAGTAAATAACTGTTACATTAATTGTTTTCCATTATTTAACATTTTACTGGTAGTTATCGTCTGTCACTTGTTATTTGCTATTTGTCTGTCATCTGTCTTTTACAACTTTAAGCCGTGATTAGTAACTGTCACGTGACATTTGTTACTGTTTTTAACTGTGACTTTAAACTTTCATCTGCCTTTTAGAACTTTGTCTAGTAGCTGAGATTTATTACATGTCATTCCTTCATTATACATATCATTTGCTATCTGTCAATTGTGAACTGTCAATTATTACTTCTTGCAGTTGTATCATTGACTGTTGTCATTAATAACAATTGGGATTGAATATTAACAACTGACAGAAAACAATTATACGTATAATAAAATTATTTAAAAAAAAAACACTTGCCAATTGACATTTAAAAAAAATATCCATTAAGCAGTTGACAGATGGCAGTTGACACATCGACTGTTGACATTAGTAATAATTATTACTGAAAGTCACCATTAATAATATGTATATTACAATTAAAAAAAAAACAGTTGGCAATTGAAAATAGTGGGCGACAGTTGACAATCGGTAGAAATTATTAAACTTTAAAAAATAATTCACAATTGAGTTTGACAGAAAATAGCCAATGACAGTTGACAGAATTAATAACAATTGATAACTACAGTAGCTATAGTTAAAAGCAAATAACGTTATTATTAAAATTTAACAAAAAATTAACAATGGATAATGATGAAAATGGTTAATGACAGTTAACATTAATAATAATTAATACTAAATTATAGTTGACAATCGACATTGATGGAAAATAGCCAATTACAGTTAACAGAATTGACAGTGATTACTGCCAGCAAAATATAATGTTACTATTAAAATTTAATTAAAATGACGAATGATACAGTTAACATATTTTCGTTGAAATTAATAACAATTAACACTAACCGTAACAAAAGCTAGACACAAATAGCATGTATATTAAAATTAAAATAAAAAATTGACATTGACAAAAAATGGCTAGTGATAATTGACAGTTAACAAATTGACCGTTGACATTAGTTATAATTGACACTGGCAGTAATAGAAACAATTCATATGTATATTATTATTTTAAAATATTTGACCAATAACATTTGATAGTAACAATTGACAGTTATTAATTAATAGCCCCTGATTAATTAATAGACCCAATAGTAATTAATATTGACAGTTACAAATTAATCTGTCACGACAGTTGATAATTCACGTTAACAAGAAAATGGCCAGCGATAGATGCCAGTTGACATATCGACCATTGTCATAATTAACAATTTAAATAACAGTAACAACAATTGACCGTTGTTGCTACTAATAACAATTGATACTAAAAGTGACAATTGATAGAAACAAAAAACTTCTATGGTAAAATTAAAAAATTAAAACAGTTGACAATAAATATTGACACAGTTTACAGACTTAATAACAATTGATACAAATAGTTATTAGTGCACAGAAACAAATATTATTATTAATAAAACATAAAATAAAACATTTGATAATTGACACTGACGGATAATAATCAATGACAGTTGAAGGATGACCTTTGGTATTAATAATAATTGAAACTAACTGTGACAAGAAAATATAATAAAAAAATATATTTCAATTGACTTTGACAATTGACGGTTGACAGTGTATAGTTTCAGATGATTCATTGACTCTTGACTGTTGACATTAGTAACAATTGAATATTAAAAAAAAAACAGAACTAATAAGAAAACAAAAACAAATCAAAATTAAATCAAAACAAAAATTAATACAGAGTATTAGATAAAGATAATTTATAGTGGCTAATGACAGTTGAGAGTAATATTTATATATGAAAGCTATTAGTGAGAGTTGGCAGTGACAATTGAGTGACAGTTAACAGTAATATTTACAAATAAAAACTATTATTGACAATTTGCAGTGGCAGATGACAATTGTAGCGAGAGTTGACAGTAACTGTTGACAGTAACAGTTAAGAGTAATATTTACAAATGAAACCTATTATTGAAGATTGGTAGTGACAGTTGACAGTGGCAGCGAAAGTTATCAGTGACAGTTGACAGTAATATTTATAAATGGAAGCCATTAGTGACAGTTGGCAATAACAATTGACTATGACAGCGAAAGTTATCAGTAACAGTTGGCAGACAAATGACAGTGACAGTTAACAATAATATCTACAAATGAAAACTATTATTGACAATTGGTAGTGATAGTTATGAGTGGCAGCGAGTGTTGACAGTTAACAGTAATATTTACAAATGAAAGCTATTATTGACGATTGGCAGTGACAGTTGACAGTAATATTTATAAATGAATGCCATTAGTGACAGTTGGCAGTGACAATTGACTGTGACAGCGAAAGTTATCAGTAACAGTGGACAGTGATAGTTAACAATAATATTTACAAATGAAAACTATGGTAGTGACAGTTGACAGTGGCAACGATAGTTGACAGTGACAGTTAACAGTAATATTTACAAATGAAAGCTTTTATTAGCAGTGTCAGTTGACTGAGGCAGCAAGAGTTGACAGTAACACTTAATAGTGGAGAGTAACAGTTGCCAGTGACAGCAACAGTTATCAGTAATAATTGACAGTGACAGTTAATAATATTTACAAATGAAAGCTCTTATTGACAGTCGCAGCAAGAGTTGACAGTAACAGTTGACAGTGAAAGTTAACAGTAATATTTACCAATGAAAGCTATTATTGACGATTGGCAATAACAGTTGACAGTGGCGGCGAGAGTTGACAGTAATATTTATAAATGAAAGCCATTAGTGATAGTTGGAGTGACAATCGACTGTGACAGCGAAAGTTATCAGTAACAGTTGACAGTGACAGTTATGAATAATATTTACAAATGAAAACTATTATTGACAGTTGGTAGTGACAGTTGACTGTAACAGTAAGAGTTGACAGTGACAGTTAACAGTAATAATTACAAATGAAAGCTATTATTGGCAGTGACAATTGACTGAGGCAGCAAAAGTTGACAGTTGACACTAGACATTAACAGTTGATAGTGGAGAGTAACAGTTGACAGTGACAGCAAGAGTTATCAGTAACAATTGACAGTGACAGTTAATAATAATATTTACAAATGAAAGCTTTTATTGACAGTCGCAGCAAGAGTTGACAGTAACAGTTGACAGTGACAGTTAACAGTAATATTTACCAATGAAAGCTATTATTGACGATTGGCAATAACAGTTGACAGTGGCAGCGAGAGTTGACAGTAATATTTATAAATGAAAGCCATTAGTGACAGTTGGAGTGACAATCGACTGTGACAACGAAAGTTATCAGTAACAGTTGACAGTGACAGTTATGAATAATATTTACAAATGAAAACTATTATTGACAGTTGGTAGTGACAGTTGACTGTAACAGTAAGAGTTGACAGTGACAGTTAACAGTAATAATTACAAATGAAAGCTATTATTGGCAGTGACAATTGACTGAGGCAGCAAAAGTTGACAGTTGACACTAGACATTAACAGTTGATAGTGGAGAGTAACAGTTGACAGTGACAGCAAGAGTTATCAGTAACAATTGACAGTGACAGTTAATAATAATATTTAGAAATGAAAGCTTTTATTGACAGTCACAGCAAGAGTTGACAGTAACAGTTGACAGTGACAGTTAACAGTAATATTTACCAATGAAAGCTATTATTGACGATTGGCAATAACAGTTGACAGTGGCAGCGAGAGTTGACAGTAATATTTATAAATGAAAGCCATTAGTGACAGTTGGAGTGACAATCGACTGTGACAGCGAAAGTTATCAGTAACAGTTGACAGTGACAGTTATGAATAATATTTACAAATGAAAACTATTATTGACAGTTGGTAGTGACAGTTGACTGTAACAGTAAGAGTTGACAGTGACAGTTAACAGTAATAATTATAAATGAAAGCTATTATTGCCAATGACAATTCACTGAGGCAGCAAGAGTTGACAGTTGACACTAGACATTAACAGTTGATAGTGGAGAGTAACAGTTGACAGTGACAGCAAGAGTTATCAGTAACAATTGACAGTGACAGTTAATAATAATATTTACAAATGAAAGCTATTATTTAAAATTGGCAGTGACAATTGACAGTCGCAGCAATAGTTGACAGTAACAGTTGACAGTGACAGTTAACAGTAATATTTACAAATAAAAGCTATTATTGATGATTGGCAGTGACAGTTGACAGTGGCAGCGAGAGATGACAGTATTATTTATAAATTAATGCCATTAATGACAGTTGGCAGTGACAATTGACTGTGGCAGCGAAAGTTATCAGTAACGGTTGTCAGTGACGATTAATAATAATATTTACAAATGAAAACTATTATTGACAAATGGTAGTGACAGTTGACACTGGCAGCGAGAGTTGACAGTGATAGTTAACAGTAATATTTATAAATTAATGCCATTAATGACAGTTGGCAGTGACAGTTGACTGAGGCAGCAAGAGTTGACAGTTGACACTGGACAGTAACAGTTGACGGTGACAGTTGATAGTGGAGAGTAACAGTTGCCAGTGATAGCAAGAGTTATCAGTAACAATTGACAGTAACAGTTAACAATAATATTTACAAATGAAAACTATTATTGATGATTGGTAGTGACAGTTGACAGTGGTAGCGAGAGTTGACAGTAACAGTTGACAGTAATATTTATAAATGAAAGCTATTAGTGACAGTTGGCAGTAAGTATTGACAGTGATAGCGAGAGTAATCAGTAACAGTTAGTAGCAATATTTACAAAGAAAGCTATTTTGGGAATTGGCAGTAACAGTTGACAGTGGCAGCGAGAGTTGACCATGACAGTGACAGTTGAAAGTGACAGTTGACAATAATAATTAAACGGATATAACAGAATAAGTAATAAGACCGTTACAGTTGGCAGTGACAGTTGAAAGTGATAGTTGACAGTTGACAGTAACAGTTGACAATGACAGTTGATAGTGACAGTTGACAGAAACAGTTGACAGTGACAGTTGACAGTGAAAAAAAATGCAGATTGTGATTATTTTTACAGTTTGTAAAAATTCAATTAAATTGGACAAGTTATCCAAATTTAAGTGGAATCTGTTAGTGATAGTTGACAGTAATCGTTGATAGTAATAGTTGACATAGGTAGAATTAAGAGGCACGATAGTTGTTAAACAAATTTAACAGATAAATTTTTTTTGACAGATTAGACAAACTTTAGACTGATTTTTTTTTAAATCAAACAGATTGCAAAAATTTGGCAAAACAAATGATAAATTTGAAAATTTTACAGATTCTAGAAAAATGAAACAAGATTTAATTCGAGTCATATGTGTTGGTACTTGTTGGAAACCAAGTGAAAAGTGTGCCAAACTAGTGTTTTATATAACGAAGTTATTTTTAACAAGTAAGAAAAAAACAATGACAGATTGCTTTAATTTTGACAAAAATACAATCAGGTCTGAAGTTTTTGAAAAATTTTGATGAGAGTAAATAAAAATTGACAAAAACAAGAAACTTTAAATGAACAGTTAATATATGACAACTGAATAAGAACATTGATGGCAATGATACCTGGTAGGTAATAGTGACATGTTGCAAAGACAGTTGACAATGTAAGTTAACAGTAACATCATCAGGAAAAAATTTAGTAGCGGCTGAAGTGACGACTGATAATAATGATTAGTTGGCAATAATATTTTTCATTCACAATTATAATTGTCAGTGTCAGTGATAGTTGACAGTTGATATTGAGAGTCACAGGTAGTGATAACGATTGAACATAGTTACCAAGTACAGTGTTGATGGTAGCTAGAGAAAGTCGATAGTAACAGTTGATAATATTAGGTGTAGTAAAAAGAAATGCATTATTTTCCAATGGATGGCTTTAGTTATCTATATTTCGCGTTGTATAAGTCCGATCGAATTTCACTAGATGGCGTTAGAAAGATGAGATTTCGTACTAAAAAACTTTTTCTGACAGTTTTGTCATTAGTTGACTCAGTTTTGTTTGAGCGCGCGTCAAAGATGGACACTAGCAAACATAGTTAATTCAATCATACACTTTTTATATATTTGACAGTCGACATTTGACATATGATAGTAAATAATTAATTTTAAAATAAATGAAACGTATTTAACAAAAGAAAAGAAATAACTCACATTCTATAATTGACAATGATTGTGACAATCAATTCCTGAATAGTGACATTTTACAGATGAAAAAAAAAACGAATAATTTGCCATCAGACGGTTGTTTAATATAAATACAGTTGATATTTTACAAATGACAGCAAATTTAACAGAAAAATAACAATTGACACCTGACAACTGACATTGACAACTAACACTAACAATGATATTTGACACTAGACAGTTGTTTAAAATAAAAACAATTGATATTTTATAAATGACAGTAAATTTTACAGAAAAGTAACACTTGACAACTGACATTAACAAGTGGCATTAACAATGATATTTGACATCAGACTCTTGTTTAATATATAGACCGTTGATATTTCACAAATGCCAGTTAATTTAACGGAACAATAACAATTGACACTTGACAACTGACATTAAAAATGATATTTGACATCAGACAATTTTTTAATATAAAGGCAGTTGATATTTTACAAATGGCAGTCTATTTAACAAAAAAATAACAATTGATACTGGCATTAATAATGATATTTGACATCAGAGAGTTGTTTAATTTAATTACAGTTGATATTTTACAAATGACAGTTAATTTAACGGAACAATAACAATTGACACTTGACATTAAAAATGATATTTGACATCAGACTAAAACTTAAAGCGATAACAGGAAAGAGGTATTTAGTCTATCAGAAAACTGTTCAAAATTACGGAATCTATAATGTTCATAGGGACAAGGGTGTGTGTGTGTGTTTTTTTTTTTTTTAATTAAAACAATTGACGTAAGAGCGGAATGGTACATTTGATACATGGTGATTTTATAATCTTCAAAGGAGATATTTTCTTTTGGAATTTGGAATTCGAAAAAACATTTCGCATAGGGAAATGTATTAAAATTAAAATTGTCACACTGAAGAAAGTAAAATCGTAATAATTTTTAAATATTTTAAGTGAAAGTAATTTTAATTACACACGCAAATTAAATACCTCAAATCACTTTTTAAATGTCATGCGTAGTATACCCTATACACAAACACACATACATACATAATGAAATGGAAACCAAAAGTGTTACTACGAGCACGTCGAAGGCGCGCAAAAAAAAAAACACTCACAAACAACGAACGAACGAACAAACCTGTTCGCGAAAGTTCTCACGATATCAATTTGTAAAACGGCGAACAACAATACGGGCATTAATTATAAACGGTTGCCAACCTCGAATACTCAATTCGGCGATTTTACAGGTGGCCGACGAGCGAAAGTGAACGTTCGCGAGCCCGTCCGTAATTAATTAAGACTTCGCTCTCAACATTGACCCAATTTTTGGGCCGCTTTTGTCGGTGAAGGTGACGAAGAAAACTGGTGGATAAAAATTATAATTTTGAATTAATCTGTAATACGGGTCGAATAATTCGTGTGTGTGTGTTTTTTTTTCAGTCCAGAAATACGATTTGAATGCTACGGACAACGTCTGTTTAAGTATTCAAACAGTAGTGCGTAGTTAAACTCTTTTTCTGATGTAGATAAAGCTAATGTAAATATACATTAAGCACGAGTTAGAACGAAAGAGAGAGATATCGTGAGATTGCTATAGTTTTTTAAAGAGATTATGCAATAAGATGTTTAGGAATTTTAATTGTTATATATCTGATAATATCATACCTTGAAAAAGACATTGTTATTAGAAGGAAACGTTATTACTATTAAAGCTAATTCACTATAATAATAAAATAAGTGGTCTAAGTCAAAGCCTCCACGATTTCGCGATACATTTTTTTGATCATGATGATGGTTGCACATTTACTATGTTTTTACAACAATTATTAATTATTAAAATAATAAATTCGATACTTATTCTGCTACTTTCTTGATGGAACCAAATTTTCATATTGGGAGAAGTAAAACACTTGTTATGTTCCATTTGTTTATTATCAGGTAACTTACCTGATAATAAACAAATGGAACATAACAAGTGTTTTACTTCTCCCAATATATTAAAATAATTGTGATAAAAAACGTTTTATTCAATACCCACATTGAATAATTCCAATAAAACAAATAACTTTGTAACAACTGTGATACCTACAAAATTATTCATTTTATTGGAAATATTCGCTATAATAATAATAAATTCCTGTAGCTCCCACACTTCTTTCGATATTCTACATATATTTTTATTTGGGTAAATATTAGAGAATAAAATACGTTCGCAATAAAAAAAAACCTTTTACGTTATTATTGTTGAATAATGTATTAATTCATAATTTACCATAATTGCCTGTTAACAATGAAAAATTATCGTTTCCATTAATGAAGGTTATAAAATTATGCCTTCTTAAAATTCGCATTTTGGCGAGTAAAGGGCCAAGGTCTTGCGCGCGAACAATCGCGCAATAACAATCTAAATGTGCAGAATCACCTCACGAATTGCGGGAGAGGAAAAAAAATTAACGAGTCTCAAATCGGCGTTCAATCGATAGTTTTAAGAGAGGTAGACGACCTTGCGAAATCCCAAAATCACCATCAAATCGCAAGGCCGTTCGTAGTATCCGTCGGTGTTCGCGCAAAAATCGCCCGCAATTGCGAAACATAGAAGACAAATTTATAACTCGACAAATCAACAGAAAAAGAAAACTTTGTGATCATTTTAATCGAATGTTTTTTGTGTGTGTGTGTGGTCAGGTGATTGTTGTACGTTATCAGTGCACAATTATTCTTTTCTATTAATAATAATACCTGTTTGGCCTTGAAATATAAAAAAAAAACATTGTATGATTCATAAAAAGAAGTTATTTGTTTGTATTGACATAACAGACTATTTAAAAATATGACAATAAGTTATTAAAATTTATTGGGACGTTTATATCTGACTATTTTGGACGCAACTGGATTAAGAGGCCTGATTTGGATACTTGTGGTTTAACTAGAAATACCACCGATCGATAGCCAATGGAGAAAACAAGAAGATAAGAAGTATAGTAATTGTCCTATTATCAGATGTAATACTATCTTCAAATAAAGATGTTTATCTCTCTCTAGAAATCACCAGAATTGATCCGTATTAAGAGTTAATTGGCATTGTTAATTGTCGAATGTCAATTGTTTTTTTCTACTGTTAAATAAATTTAATTGGCTGAAAGACCCCAGGTCGATAGCCATTCAGTAGAAATTTTCGTATTTTCAATTATTTCCTTATAATGTTGCTTTACTTAATATGTTAAATTGTCTGCAATAAAGATGTTTGTATATATATATAAATTTATTTTTTTATTAATCATTAATTATTATCTGTAAAGTCTAAACTGTCATTATTAAGGACAAAATGAAAGTGTCAATTGTTAATTGCCAACTGACAGTTATTTTGTTTAATTCTTTATAATTGTCAAATGTCAATTTTTTAAATCATTAAGAGTCAATTGTCATTGTTAATTGTCAATTATCAAATGTTATTTTTGTACTGTTAAATAAAATTTATTTTTAATTATCTTTAATTATTATCTGTATAATCTCAACTGTCATTATTAAGGACAAACTTAAACTGTCAATTGTCAATTATTCCTTTTAATTGTTTTTAATTGTTTAATGTCAATTTATTTATATATTATTACTAAAAGTCAACTCTAATTGTTAATTGTCAATTATCAAATGCCAATAGAGTCAAATTTAATTTTTTATTAATCATTAATTATTGATCTGTAAAATCTCAACTGTAATTAATAAAAACCAACTGTCAATGTCAATTATCAAATGTCAAAAGTAAATCACTTTTTATTATGTGAAATAGCTGACACTTTTAATTGTGAATTGTTGTACTTATTTTTTATTATTTACTATTATCTAAAATATAATATCAACTGCCATTATTAAAAACCATATCCCACCCTCCAATTATTCATAAACAAGATTTTGATTTTAAATGTTTAATTCAGTAATCTGATTAATAATTTTTGGTTACTTTGTACTATCTCACCAATTCATTTAACATAAACGAGGGTTTGATTGAAAAAATGTTAAGTTTACAAAATTTAATTATAAGAAATATATGTCTGAGTGCTGATGTTTTTGTCAATATTTTAATCAAACTCTCATTTATATTTAATTAATTGGAGGGTGGGTTAGAGGCCCCCCACCCACCCTACATATACATAAAAATTCAGCCTAAAATACTGGTTTTAAATTTTTGACATTATTATTTGTATTTGTATTTATTTATTTATCCAACATGCTTACACAATTCTTCCTAAATAAAACATAATCCTATAAGTATTCACGAGAATTTTGAACGCAGTGCTGATGTTTTGCCTGAAACTTAAACAGTAACAATGATTGAAGTATACACATATATATAGGGTGGGTGGGTAGCCACTATCCTAACTTCCAATCATTAAAACATTCAAAATTCAGTTAATGGAATTTACTTTTCATGATAAGCTTATTTTATATAATGTTGCAAATAAATAATTGGGATTCAATATATCAAAAACACTTGCTTATTGTTAAAGGATTGGAGGGTGGATAGAGGCCACCCACCCACCCTACATATACATGAAAACTTAAGCCTAATCACTACGTTGAAATTTTTTAAAATAATTTAAACTCAGTGCTGATGTTTCTCTGGAAACTAAAACAGTAATGTTGATTGAAAATTCAATGTATATGTAGGGTGGGTGGGTGGCCACTATCCCACCCTCCAATTCTTTTAACACAAACGAGGGTTTTATTAAAAAAAATTATACGTTTACAACATCTAATGGAAAAAAAAAATATTTACTGCCGTACAACTTGAACAACATCAGTATTTTTAATAGATGGTTTTGAGGAAAATTAACGTGTAACAGTGACTGAAATTTCGGTGTATACGTAGGTTGGGTGGGTGTCCTCGAACCCACCTTCAAATCAATAAAACATGCTCGAGATTTGTTGAATAAAATTTTCATTTGGCGTAAAATTTAGCTTCATGTATTATCTTAATATTCTTTCGTGGGCATTAATTTATTCTAAAACGTGTGCTTCTTATTGTAAAGAATTAGAGGGTGGGATAGTGGCCACCCACCCGCCCTACATATACATTGAAACTCAATCAACAACAAGCGTTTATTATTTTTTTAATCAATACTCAAAATGCTATTATTTTTTTAAAGAAAATTAAACCTAAGACAGTGATTAAAACAACATGTATATGTAGGATGGGTGGGTGTATACTATTTCACCCTCCAATTATTCTAACGGACACAAGATTTTAATTTTGATTTTTAATTCACTAATCAATATGTTTTAAATACTTTGTTGATTCTGTGTAATTTCTTTAAAAAAAATTCTTTGTTAATGATTAAAGATTTGGAGGGTGGAAGAGATGCCGCCCACCCACCCTACATATGCATTAAAACTCAAGCTACAATACTGCGTGTATTTTTTTAAATCAAAACTTAACATTCTATTTTTTGAGGAAATCAAACGTGTGACTGATTGAAATTAAATGCTTATGCAGGGTGAGTGGGTGGCCATTATTCCACCTTCTAATTCGTTGATAATAAACAAAATATTGTCCTAAAAGAAATGGCCTCTAACCCACCCTCAAATCAATAAAACACGCTCGAGATTTATTGAATAAAATTTTTATTTGGGCATGAAGTTTAGCTTCATTTATTACCTTAATATTCTCTCGTGGGCATTAATTTATTTTAAAAATTATTCTTCTTCTTGTAATAATGGAGGGTGGGATAGTGACCACCCACCCACCCTACATATACATTGAAACTCAAGCTACAACAAGCGTTTATTTTTTTAATCAATTCTCAAAATACTATTGTTTTTTGTTAAGAAAATTAAACCTGAGATAGTGATTAAAATAAAATGCATATGTAGGGTGGGTGGGTGACCACTATCCCACCCTCCAATTAATTTAACAGACACAAGATTTTGATTTTTAATTTTGAATTCACTAACTTGATTAATCAATAATTTTAAATTACTTTGTTGATTCTATGTAATTTCTTTTAAGACAATTCTGTGTTGATAATGAAGGAATTTAAAGGTGGGATAGTGGCCACCCACCCACCCTAAATATACATTTAAACTTATATTCAAACACTGGATTAGAACTTGAACAACATTAGCATTTTTGATAAATGTTTTTGAGGAAAAAAAAACGTGAAGCAATGACTGAAGTTTAGGTTTATATGTAGGGCGGGTGGGTGGCCACAAACCCACCCTTCAATTAATAAAGCATGCTCGAGATTTATTGAATACAATTTTTATTGGAGCGTAAAAGTTAGCTTTATTTATTACCTTAATATAATCTCGTGGGCATTAATTTATTTTGAATCTTGTGTTTCGTATTGTAAAAATTAGAGGGTGGGTGGGTCGTCTCTAACTCACCCTCCAATCAATAAAACGTTTTCGAGATTTATTGAATAAAATTTTTATTTAGGCGTAAAATTTAGCTTTTTTTAATACCTCAATATTCTTTCGTGGGCAATAATTAATTATAAAACTTTGTTTCGTATTGTAGTAATTGAAGGGTAGGATAGTGGCCACCCACCCGCCCTACATATACATGGAAACTTAAGCTACAACAAGCGTTTATTATTTTTTTAATCAATACTCAAAATGCTCTTGTTTGTTTAAGAAAATTAAACCTGAGATAGTGGTTAACACAAAATGTATATGTAGGGTGGGTGGGTGGCCACTATCCCACCCTCCAATTATTTTAACATAAACAATATTTTGATTTTTAATGCATTAACCAGATAAATCAATAATTTTTAGTTACTTGATTGATTCTGTGTAATTACTTTTAAGACAATTCTTTGTTGATGATCAAGGAATTTAAAGGTGGGATAGTGGCCACCCACCCACCCTACATATATATTTAAACTAACATTCAAATACTGGGTTCAAAGCCTTGAACAACATCAGTATTTTTTGATAAATGTTTTTGAGAAAAATAAACGTGTAATAGTGACTGAAGTTTAGGTTAATATGTAGGGTGGGTGGGTGGCCTCTAACCCACTCTATAATCCAAAAACATGCTCGAGGTTAGTTGAATAAAATTTTCATTGGGCGTAAAATTTAGCTTCATTTATTAGCTTAATATTCTTTCGTGGGCATTAATTTTTTTTTTCTAGAAATATAGAGAAAGCAAGTAACACTGTTGTCTCCTCTCTTCACACTTTAAATCTATAGAACTTTCCACCATTTTTATTTCTTGGATTTCCAAAGTTTCCCAACAGTTGTTTCTGCAGATTCCCGGAATTTTCTTAAAAGTTTGGGTCATAACTTGCTAGAATTTTCTTCAAAAGTTATAAAATTTTACCGCAATCTCTCTCACTTTTTGGAAAAATTTCCTTTTCATTTATTTCAGATTTCTCTACATTTTTCTCTTTCGTGTTTTCCAGAAACTTATCTTCTAGATTCTTTGAATTTTCTTAAAAAGTTTTTAAGTTTTGGCAATAATTATTCTTATTCCACACGTATCTGCTTTTTTTTTAATAGATTTTTTGGATTTTCTAGAAGTTCGTTTTGCTAATTACGAGAATTATTGTAAGGATTATGAAATATTCACAAGTAATACCATAAGTGATGGCAAATTACTCGAATAAATTTTCTTTTTTTTTTAGAAATATCTCTTTTTTGTTTTCCAGAAACTTATCTTTTGGATTATTTGAATTAATTTGAATTATTTTTGAAAGAGTTTTAGGTTTTGACAATAATTATTCTATATGTTGGATGCTTGAAAAGCCATAACTTTGTGATACATATTGAATCAGGAACTTTATCAAATGATAAATAAAACTTACTGTGATATTAACAAAGTAAGTTTTATTTATCATTTGATAAAGTTCCTGAATAATTATTCTTTTTTTAAATTTAGCTCTTCTTCTTATAGATTTTATGTATTTTCTAGAAATTTCTAACTACGAAATTTTTGGAATGTGGAATTTTCTTTTAGAAACAATTTTTTGCTATATTTTATTGGAATTTTTTTAGTTTTATTTTATTAGCATATTCCAAAATGTCTCATTTAAATTAGAAGAATTGTTTTTGAAGTTCTAGAATTTCAGATTTCTAGCTGCGAATTTGCTAGAAATTTATATTCCCAATTGAAAATTTTTTTTAGGAATTTCTTTTAGGCTCAGAGAATTTTTGATTTATTTTATCAGAACATTCCATGATTTTATTTCTAAATTTCGAAAACACTATCACTAACATTTTCCTTCGAATTTCTAAAATTTTCTAACAACTGTTAAAGATTTCTGCAATTTTCTTTAATTTTTTTTTTCAAAAATCTTTCATTTCTCTCTTTCCTGCCTCTGTCTTCTCTAAATTGGAAGAATCTTTTTGGAGGGTGTCTAGAATTTTCCATTAAATTTATTTTATATATCTGGAATTTTCTTGAAATTTCTTTTTAAGGTTTTTCAGAATTTTCTTATCCAGATTCCTTGAATTTTCTTAGAATTGATTTGCCAACGACATTTCTTCGTAATTTCTTACAGATTTTTTATAATAATAATATAATTATTCAAAACAGAAATGCAAATAAAATGTTATTATAGAATTTTATAGAAATTTCTTTTCCTAATCAGTAGAATTTTCGAGTATTTTTTTCTTTAGACTTACATTCTTTCACTATTTCTTAATTCATTTCATCCCAATTTTATAACTTTATTATTCTATTTTGTCTAAATATGTCGTCGTTTTTATTTTTAATATTGTCTCGCATAGTTTAAGAATTTTCCTCTAAATTTCTAAAATTTTACAATAATTCTTAAAAATTTCAGAAATTTTAAAAAAATTTTCTTCGAAGGATATAAATTTTCCAACATTTTCTTTTCCAGACTCATATAATTTTCCAGCGCCTTATTGTACTGTAATATGTGATGAAATATAACAAAAATGTTTTTCATCAGAATATACCAGAATTTTCTCCTCCAAATTAAGAGAAATTTCTTGAAGGGTTATGAAATTTTCTATTCAATTTATTATAGATTTCTAGAATTTTCTAGACATTTCTTTTCCAAAATTCTTGAATTTGTGGAATTTTAATATTCTAGAATTTACTAACTTTTTTTTCAGATTTTTGAAATTGCTTTGAAATTGGTAAGATTTTCTTAAACTATCCTAGAATTTTCCACATGTTTTATTTAATTCTTCAGTGTTTATAGAATTTTTGTCGGATTTTTAGAATTCGTCAAAACAAGTTTCAACCAGATCTGTGAAATTTCGAAAATGTCTCTTCTAAATTGCAAAGATTTTTTTAATGACAGCATTTCTTCTACACTCCTAGAATTATTTAGCATTTCTTACGCCAATTTGTGAATTTTTTTCAAAAGTTCTAGAATAATTGGCCTTTTGGGTATTGGGTAAATATCGATAAATAAATAATTAACCACTTTCTTTCATATTGCCAAAATGTTTTTTAAGGATAGAATTTTCCAGAATATTTTTTCATATTTGAAAATTTCCAAAAATTCTCTTCCAAATTGTTTTTTCATGTATTTCCTCACCTTTTGTTTCTTCCTTTTTTTAGAATAGATCATAAATGAATGAAGAGTTTTAAAATGATTTAATATTCTTAAATTTTCTTGTCAAGAATTCTGGATTTTTTCAGCTAGAATTTTGCAGCACCTCAGATTTTCTTAATATTTTTTAAAATTTCATTAGTATATTTCAGAAACGTGTGGAAAATTTATTTTATGGTTCTTGAAATTTCCAGTAATTTTTTCAAACTATTTAGGTTTTGCAGCAAGTTTCTTATTCGAGTTATAAATATAAATATTTTAATTTTTGATTTTTTCAGACTTTTGACAAGAGTCTAAGACTTGCAGCTTTTTCCAAAAATTTTCTTCAATTTATTTAGAGAGTGTTAAGATTTGGTAAACATTTTTCTTTCTAATTTCTTTAGTGAATAATGAAGATTTTCCAGACAATTCTGTTTTAGATTTTTAGAAGTTTTCCTTTCAAAATATGTCTGACGAGTGTAAAAACTTAAATGTCTATAACATAATAAAGAACCTATTCTATTCTATTGTAAAGTTATTTGAGGATTGTAGAATTTTCTAGCATTTTTTCCTTATTTAAAAAAAATTGTTCAACAATATTTCTTGAATTTCAAAAAGTTCTTCTCTTGCATTTTTCAGCTTTTTCTTCCATTATGGTTTCTATAATTTGCGGCAGTCCTAGAAAATTCCAGATTTTCTGAGGTTTCTAAAACTTTATTCCAAATTTAAAAGATTTTTTTTCAAAAAATGTTGTTCCAGATTTCTGGAATATCAAAAAGACTTTCTCTCATCCAGATTCTTGGAATTTGCAGCATTTTTGTTTAATTTTATAAACGTATAACAGATATTTTATGGGTTCTAGAATTTTGCAATTTTTTTCAAACTTAGAATTTTCCAAATTTTTCAAGTTTACCATTTATCCTTTTTTTAATAGTTGAATAAATGGGGTGAATTAATAATTTCGTCAGTGGAATATGTAACATTTTCAATGTACTTAACACATGTGCTACGATGCAAAAAAGATGATTCATCGTCTTGGAATGAGTATTCATGATTCTTACTCATTCACACAGTTGGTGACCTATAATTTGTACATTAGTATTTCTCTCTGTGTAAATTCATTTTATACAGTGTCGTTAAAATTAATGCAAACAATTTTTACTACCCATCCAATTCAATTAATAACTGTAATCTTTATTATTGATTAATTTCACATTTAACCCATCATGAAACATTTTTGCAATACAGTGTAAGTATGGATTACCACGTATAGTAACGGTCGCAACCATTCTCTTTACTTTTGCAATACTTAATTGTAGAGGTTTTTTCTTAAAACGTAACAATTTTGTTGGAATTATTTTCGTAATAACTTGATTGATTAAAATATAAGATGATGCCCAAATAAAAATTTTACTTTGATAATAAGGTTAAGACAATTGGAAATAAGCATAAACACTTTATTTTTATTATGCACGAAACTTTTACCTCGAAGTAATATTCACAGCTGTTTTGTAGACAGGATTAAACCCGTTCTTGGTAATTTTTAATTGAATGAACCAGGATATCCCAAACGCGTACGCAAAAGTTTCTCCAAAAATTACATAGAACAGATGTCGAGAAAATATTAAGAGTTAAAAAATATGTTCATTAACTTATCCATTGTATACAATATTCAGATTACAGTATTTATTTAAAATTAGCTTAGGTAGAAATTATAGAAATTAAAAAATCAACTTACCTTCACGGGAAGCCGTTCGTCTTTGCACTTCTTCACCAACTTCAGAGGTCCGTCAACTTTTTGCTCTAACTGAAGGATATTCTTATATTTTAGTGAGCTGGATTTTATAGGCACTGTAATAATAAGAAAAATAATTTAATCACGAGAAATCACTAATGATATTCATAACAAATTTGGTAAATTACTTTTAACGTCATGATGTTACGATCAAAAAACTTCTGACCTTTCTCAGCAAAAAATGAAGCAATTGCCATTTGATACCATTGTCTTAATTGAATTGTTCATCACTCAAAGAGTTTTGCAAAGATGGTAACAAATAGTGATCGGAAGGCACAAGGTCTGGTGACTATGGTGGATGACAATTTGTGTTTGGTGTTACACACAATTAAAATAAACACAATCAATCAAAACGAATGAGGAAACCACTCACGTCAACACGTTTAATATTGTAATAAATCTTCGTAGCTAAATATTAAGAATGAAATATTAGAAGACAGTTGGGAGGGATTAGATTTTGAATAATTCGTTGAGAAACAATGCGAGCCTGGCGAAGAATGCGAAGAACTCGACCTGATATATCAGCGGAGCGGAGCTCAGCAGCGCACGGCGAGAGAAGAGAGGGCATTACGTAATAATGACATAAAATACGTGATATAGTATCTTAACGTCCTCATATACATTCGGCAATAAATCTCGGGGAAACACGGAGTGATACAACAGGCACACACTTATACAGAGACGAGCCGGTTAATAAACTGCATACAAAACGGCCTTTACATAAAGTCAATACACTAACGTCTTCAAACTAGATAATTTTAATAATAACTATTCCAGCTTAAGTAATAATATATGTGTAGGGTGGGTGGGTATAAGGTCTGTGATCCACTTTCCAATACAATCACAAAAATGGTGATGTGGCCATCATAGTACTTTCCCTATATTTTTCACGAAAACTATGAGCTTTACTCGAAATGGTTATTCTTAATAATTTGCTAAATTTTGTATTATTTACAATTACGTTTCCAAAATTTACTCCTTTACATTTCTGAAAAATTTTCTAGAAATGTAGAAATTTTTAAGAAAATCTTGCAAATCTTAAAATTCTTGAAGAAAATTTTTAAAAATATAATCTTATTTTTAAAAATTTTCTTCCAGAATTTTAAGATTTGCAAGATTTTCCCATCTATTTTACTATAAGGTTTTAGGAAATTTTTTGATGACTAGAAATCCTCTTCTAAATTTCTAAAATATTTTTCAGGCGTCTTACAATCAAAATTTTTTAGTAAATTCTTCTCCAAATTGCAATATTTTCCCGTCTACTTTACAAGAAGCTTTCAGGAAGTTGTTTATGACTAGAATATGTAAGCCTTTCCAGAACTCCTCTTCTTAAATGTCTAAAATATTTTTTAGGAGCCTTACAATCAAAGTTTACTAGGAATTTCTTTTCCAAATTACAAGATTTTTACATCTATTTTTCTAGAAGCTTTTAGGATTATTTTTTTGATGACTAGAATTTGTAAGACTTTCTAGAATTTCTCTTTTAAATTTCTAAAGTATTTTTCAGAAGTCTTACAATCAAATTTTTCGAGGTATTTTTTCTCCAGATTTTTCCATTTACTTTACTAGAAGCTTTTGGGAACTAATTTTTTGGTAACTAGAAATTGTAAGCCTTTTTAGAACTCCTCTTCTAAATTTTTTAAATAGTTTTCTAGGAAATTTTTCTCCATATTACAAGATTTTTCCACCTATTTTACTGGAAGGTATTTTTATGATGGCTAGAATTTTCAAGTCTTTCTAGAATTTCTCTCCTAAATTTCTAGGATATTAATGGAATTTATTGTATACATATACATATACCAACCTTATCATTCATTATTCTTTTACAATAAAAGATTTCTCTTATAAATTTCAAACATTGTCATTAATTTCTTAATCACATGGGAATAATCAACAATAGTTCTTCCAGATTTTCATAATCTCAATAGGTCTTCTTTATTTTTTTTGGTTTGTGGAATTAGTATTATTATTTTCTATATTTTCAGAAAAAAAAAAGTTTTCGAGGGTTATAGAAATATTTAAGAATAAGAATTTACACTGAATAAAACACTTACTATGTTTTTAACCACTATAATTTATTATAATATATAAATATATTACAATGTGTACGACTTAAGTCGTAGTGTTTTATTCAGTGTTCATTATGAATTACCACATTGTATCGGTCGCAACCATCATTATGAATAAGAACTTATAAATTTCTTGCTATTAAAGCTAAAATTACTAACCTATTTCAAAAAAACCAAAACCAAATATTGTGGTTTAGATACAAACGTATATGTAGGGTGGGTGGGTGGCCTCTAACCCACCCTCCAATCAATAAAACATACGACAAAGTTTTAACGCAAGGAAAACAAAATATTAAAAGGTTTTTGCACGATTAAAATCAATAATTATCTTCGTTAAAAGTTTTTTTTCAATTGAAAACCCTCGTTTATGTTATAATAAATGGAGGGTGGGATAGTGGCCACCCTCCCACCCTACATATGCACGAAACTTAAACCAGAATTTACTTATAAATTTCATGCTATTAAAATTGAAATTACTGACCTATTTCACAAAACAAAAACCAAATATTGTGGTGTAAATGTAAACGTATATGTAGGGTGGGTGGGTGGCCTCTAACCCACACTTCAATCAGTAAAACATACGACAGGGTTTTGATGGAAAGAAATTAAATATTAAAAGGTTTTTGTACAATTAAAATCAATATTTTTTTTCGTTAAAACAGTTTTTTTTTCAATTGAAAACCCACGCTTATGTTATAATAATTGGAGGGTGGGATAGTGGCCACCCACCAACCCTACATATGCACGTAAACTTAAACCAGAATCTACTTATAAATTTCTTGCTGTTAAAACTAAAATTACTGACTTATTTCACAAAATGAAAACCAAATATTGTGCTTTTGATACAAACGTACATGTAGGGTGGGTGGGTGGCCTCTAACCCACCCTCCAATCAGTAAAACATACGAGAGAGTTTTAATGGAAGGACATTAAAATATTAAAAAGTTTTTTTACAATAAAATCAATAACTTCTTTCAGTAAAATAGTTTGTTTCAATTGAAAACCCTCGCTTATGTTATAGTAATTGGAGGGTGGGATAGTGGCCACCCACCCACCCTACATATATATTTAAACATAAACCAGAATTTACTTATACATTTCTTGCTACTAAAACTAAAATTACTGACCTATTTCACAAAAATAAAAACAAATATTGTGGTTTAGGTACAAACGTATATGTAGGGTGGGTGGGTGGCCTCTAACCACCCTTCAATCAGTAAAACACACGACAAAGTTTTAATGGAAGGAAAAGAAAATATTAAAAGGTTTATGAACAATTAAAATCAATTATTTTCTTCAGTAATTGGATAGTAATTGATAGTGGCCACCCACCCACCCTACATATGCACGTAAATTTAAACCAGTATTTACGTATAGTTTTCTTGATATTAAAACTAAAATTACTGAACTATTTCAAAAAAACAAAACCAAATATTGTGGTTTAGATGTAAACGTATATGTAGGGTGGGTGGGTGGCCTCTAACCCACCCTTCAATCAGTAAAACATATGACAGGGTTTTGATGGAAGGAAATTAAAATATTAAAAGTTTTTTTGTATAATTAAAATCAATAATAATTTTCTTCGTTAAAATAGTTTTTTTCAATTAAAAACCCTCACGTATGTTATAGTAATTGGAGGGTGGAATAGTGGCCACCCACCCACCCTACATAAACACCTAAAACTTAAACCAGAATTTATTTTTGAATTCCTTGCTATTAAAACTAAAATTACTGATCTATTTCACAAAAACAAAACCAAATATTGTGGTTTAGATACAAACGTATATGTAGGGTGGGTGGGTGGCCTCTAACCACCCTCCAATCAGTAAAACATACGACAGGGTTTTGATGGAAGAAAATTAAATATTAAAAGGTTTTTGCACAATTAAAATCAACAATTTTCTTCGTTAAAACATTTCTTTTTCAATTGAAAACCCTCGTTTATGTTATTGTAATTGGAGGGTGGGATGGTAGCCACCCTACATATGTACTTCAACTTTAACCAAGAATTTACTTGTAAATTTTTTACTATTAAAACTAAAATTTTTGACCTGTTTCACAAAAACAAAACCAAATATTGTGGTTTAGGTACAATTGTATATGTAGGGTGGGTGGGTGGCCTGTAACCGCCCTCCAATCAGTAAAACTTACGACAGAGTTTTAATGGAAAGAAATTAAATATTAAAAGGTTTTTGGACAATTAAAATCAATAATTTTCTTGGTTAAAACAGTTTTTCTCAATTGAAAACCCTCGCTTATGTCTTAATAATTGGAAGGTGGGATAGTGGCCACCCACCCACCCTACATATATACTTAAACATCAATCAGAATTTACTTATACATTTCTTGCTATTAAAACTAAAATTACTGACTTATTTCACAAAAACAAAACAAAAAATTGTGGTTTAGATACAAACGTGTATGTAGGGTGGGTGGGTGGCTTCTAACCCACCCTCCAATCAGTAAAACATACGACAGAGTTTTAATGAAAATAAATTAAAATATTAGTTTTTGCACAATTAAAATCAATATTTTCTTCGTTAAAACATTTCTTTTTAAATTGACAACCCTCGTTTATGTTATAGTAATTGGAGAGTGGGATAGTGGCCACCCACCCACCCTACATATGCACTTAAATTTAAACCAGATTTTACTTATAAATTTCTTGCTACTAAAATTAAAATTACTGACCTATTGCACAAAAACAAAACCAAATATTGTGGATTAGATGTAAACATATATGTAGGGTGGGTGGGTGGCCTCTAACCCACCCTCCAATAAGTAAAACATACGACAAAATTTTAATGGAACAATATTAAAATACTAAATAGTTTTTGCATTATTAAAATCAATAATTTCCTTCGTTAAAACATTTCTTTTTCAATTGAAAACCCTCGCTTATGTTATAGTAATTGGATGGTGGGATAGTGGCCACCCACCCACCCTACATAAATACTTAAACTTAAATCAGAATTTCCTTTTGAATTCCTTGCTATTAAAACTAAAATTACTGATCTATTTCATAAAAACAAAACCAAATATTGTGGTTTAAATACAAACGTATATGTAGGGTGGGTGAGTGGCCTCTAACCATCCTCCAATCAGTAAAACATACGACAGGGTTTTGATGGAATGAAATTGAAAATTAAAAGTTTTTTGCACAATTAAAATCAATAATTTTCTACGTTAAAACAGTTTTTTAAATTGCAAACCCTCGCTTATCTTATAATAATTGGATGGTGGGATAGTGGCCACCCACCCACCCTACATATGCAGGTAAACTAAAACCAGAATTTACTTTTGAATTTTTTGCTATAAAAACTAAAATTACTGACCTATTTTACAAAAACTAAAAACAAATATTGTGGATTAGATACAAACGTGCATGTAGGGTGGGTGGGTGCCCTCTAACCCACCCTTCAATCAGTAAAACATACGACAGGGTTTTGATGGAAAGAAATTAAATATTAAAAGGTGTTTTTACAATTAAAATCAATAATTTTTTTCGTTGAAACATTTCTTTTTAATTGAAAACCCTCGCTTATGTTATAGTAATTGGAGGGTGGGATAGTGGCCACCCACCCACCCTACATATGCACTTAAACATAAGCCAGAATTTACTTATAAATTTCTTGCTACTAAAACTAAAATTACTGACCTATTTCACAAAAACCAAAACTAAATATTATGGTTTAGATACAAACGTATATGTAGGGTGGGCGGGTGGCCTCTCACTACCCTTCAATTAGTAAAATATACGACAAAATTTTGATGGGAAAACATTAAAATATTAAAGGTTTTTTGTATAATTAAAATCAATAATTTTCTTCGTTAAAACATTTCTTTTTAAATTGACAACCCTCGTTTATGTAATAGTATTTGGAGGGTGGGATAGTGAACACCCACCCACCCTACATAGGCACTTAAACATAAACCAGAATCTACTTATAAATTTCTTGTAATAAAAACTAAAATTACTGACCTATTTCACAAAAACAAAACCAAATATTGTGGATTAGAAGCAAATGTATATGTAGGGTGGGTGGGTGGCCTCTAACCACCTTCCAATCAATAAAACATACGACAGAGTTTTAATGTATAGAAATTAAAATATTAAGTCTTTTGCACAATTAAAATCAATAATTTTCTTCGTTAAAACATTTCTTTTTCAATTGAAAACCCTCGTTTATGGTATTGTAATTGGAGGGAGGGATAGTGGCCACCCACCCACCCTACATATGCACCTAAACTTAAACCAGAACTTACTTTTAAATTTCTTGCTATGAAAACTAAAATTACTGACTTATTTCACAAAAACAAAACCAAAAATTGTGGTTTAGATACAAATGTATATGTAGGGTGGGTGGGTGGCCTCTAACCACCTTCCAATCAGTAAAACATACGACAGGGTTTTAATGGAAGGAAATTAAAATATTAAAAGATTTTTGCACAATTAAAATCAACAATTTTCTTCGTTAAAACATTTCTTTTTCAATTGAAAACCCTCGTTTATGTTATTGTAATTGGAGGGTGGGATGGTAGCCACCCCACATATGTACTTCAACTTTAACCAAGAATTTACTTGTAAATTTTTTACTATTAGAACTAAAATTTTTGACCTGTTTCACAAAAACAAAACCAAATATTGTGGTTTAGGTACAATCGTATATGTAGGGTGGGTGGGTGGCCTCTAACCACCTTCCAATCAGTAAAACATACAACAGGGTTTTGATGGTAGGAAATTCGAATATTAAACGGTTTTGCACAATTAAAATCAAAAATTTTCTTCGCTAAAACAATCGTTTTCAATTGAAAACCCTCGCTTTTATTATAATAATTCAAGAGTAGGATAGTGGCCACCCACCCACCCTACAAATACACGTAAACTTCAGCCAGAATTTACTTGTAAATGTCTTGCTATAAAAACTAAAATTACTGACCTATTTCACAAAAACAAAACCAAATATTGTGGATTAGATGCAAATGTATATGTAGGGTGGGTGGGTGGCCTCTAACCTACCCTCCAATCAGTAAAACATACGAGAGAGTTTTAATGGAAGGAAATTAAAATATTAGTTTTTTGCACAATTAAAATCAATAATTTTCTTCGTTAGAACATTTTTTTCAATTGAAAACCCTCGCTTATGTTGTAGTAATTGGAGAGTGAGATAGTGGCCACCCACCCTACATATGCACTTTAATTTAAACCAAAATCTACTTATAAATTTCTTGATATTAAAACTAAAATTACTGACCTATCTCACAAAAACCACAACTAAATATTGTGGTTTAGATAGAAACAAATATGTAGGGTGGGTGGGTGGCCTCTAACCACAATCTAATCAGTAAAACCTACGACAGGGTTTTCATGGAAGGAAATTAAATATTAAAAGGATTTTGCACAATTAAAATCAATAATTTTCTTCGTTACAATATTTCTTTTTCAATTGAAAACCCTCGTTTATGGTATTGTAATTGGAGGGTGGGATAGTGGCCACCCACCCACCCTACATATGCACGTAAACATAAACTAGAATTTACTTATAAATTTCTTGCTATTTAAACTAAAATTACTGACTTATTTCACAAAACCAAAACCAAATATTGTGGTTTAGATGTAAACGTATATCTAGGGTGGGTGCATGGCCCCTAACCACCCTCCAATCAGTAAAACATACGACAGAATTTTAATGGAAGGAAATTAAAATATTAAAAGTTTTTTTTGTATAATTAAAATCAATAATTTTCTTCGTTAAAATAGTTTTTTTCAATTTTTATCCTTCGCTTATGTTATAGTAATTGGATGGTGGGATAGTGGCCACCCACCCACCCTACATATGCAAGTAAACTAAAACCAGATTTTACTTGTAAATGTCTTGCTATAAAAACTAAAATTACTGACCTATTTCACAAAAACAAAAACAAATATTGTGGTGTAAATGTAAATGTATATGTAGGGTGGGTGGGTGGCCTCTAACCACACTCCAACCAGTAAAACATACGTCAGAGTTTTAATGGAAGAAAATTAAAATATTAAAAGGATTTTACACAATTAAAATCTAAAATTTTCTTTAATAAAAGAGTTTTTTTTAATTGATAACCCTCGTTTATGTTATAGTAATTGGAGGGTGGGATAGTGATCACCCACCCACCCTACATATGCACGTAAACTAAAACCAGAATTTACTTTTGAATTTCTTGCTATTTAAACTAAAATTACTGACTTATCTCACAAAAACAAAACCAAATATTGTAGTTTAGATACAAACATACATGTAGGGTGGGTGGGTGGCCTCTAACCACCCTCCAATCAGTAAAACATACGACAGGGTTTTAATGGAAGGAAATTAAAATATTAAAAGATTTTTGCACAATTAAAATCAACAATTTTCTTCATTAAAACAGTTTATTTCAATTGAAAACCTTCGCTTATGTTATAATAATGAGAGGGTGGGATAGTGGCCACCCACCCACCCTACCTATGCACGTGAACATAAACCAGAATTTACTTATAAATTTTTTGCTATTAAAAGTAAAATTACTGACTTATTTCACAAAAACAATACCTAATATTGTGGATTAGATGTAAACGTATATGTAGGGTGGGTGGGTGTCCTTTAACCCACCCTCCAATCAGTAAAACATTCGATAGAGTTTTAATGGAAAGACATTAAAATATTAAAGATTTTTTGCATAATTAAAATCAATAATTTTTTTCGTTAAAACAATTTTATCAAATGAAAACCCTCGTTTATGTTATAGTAATTAGATGGTGGGATAGTGGCCACCCACCCACCCTACATATGCCCTTAAACTTAAACCAGAATTTACTTGTAAATTTTTTGCAATTAAAACTAAAATTACTGACTAATTTCACAAAACCCAAAAACAAATATTGTGGTGTAGATACAAACGTATATGTAAGGTGGGTGGGTGGTCTCTAACCACCTTTCAATCAGTAAAACATACGACAGAGTTTTAACAGAAGGAAATTAAAACATTAAAAGGTTTTTACACAATTAAAATTAATCATTTTCTTCAACAAAACATTTTTTTTTAATTGAGAATTTTTTTTGTATCCACCCTTATTCAAATAGTTCCAAACGGCTTTTTGTGCAATTTTTAGCTCTTGGACAATCGTAATAGTGCTTACATGATTGTCGGATTCGACAATGTCAATGATTTTATCCATATATTATCTACTTGGAAGTAACTTTTAAAGATTAACGTTGATTTGATAAGAATACTTGATTTACTTCGAGTGTTCCACAAGGGTTGTCTCTAGGACCCTTACACTGCTTAATCCTTTGGTTTCTAATAAAGTTTGTGTTCAATTGCTACCACCACTCTGGAAATTTACTGTTTCTGGATGGTACGGATTAGAAGGAATGCCTTCGGACGAGCGAGTGTGTGTGTGAGTGTGTGTGTGTGTAGCAGTCGTAGTAGTACTCGACGGTGCGAGCGCGCAACATTGGCCAAGAGGTGAACGACCGCAAGAAGTTCGCATAGCTGCGGCGCGGAGCTTCGAACGCGACACGATAGAGCTATCAATCAACGGTGAGGCGATGCCGATGCATTTCCATTCGTTACACGCATAACAATGCGTTACAAAAAGACGCCGGTTTCCTAGTAGATGGCGCTCATCATCGTTTCGTTTAGCCGGCGCGCCCACGCGCCACCGCACGAACACACCATTGTCACTACATTTTTTTCATCTTCTTCCACTTCTTCTTCTTCTTCGCTGTTTAATAAAAAGACAATGCGGTCGATTGATGGCCGATAACGATGGATGAAGAGTACCACGCGTGAACAATTCTAGAGTTGTCACATTCTTAATACCCAGTAATATTAAAAACAAGACTATTTTAAATAGATTTAGCCATTTTTAGACTCATCACTAAAGGGGTTTTTCTTTTAGAAATTTTCAAACGTTCGAATGCAATTTGGTTTCCTTCAATTCGAGTTTCAAGCGTCGCCATCTTGTTTATACCTAGAATATAGCAATTGTTTTACAGTGATATTAAAAATAAGACTATTCTAAATAGATTTTGTAATTTTTAGACTCATCACTCAAGTGGTTTTTCTTTTACAAAATTTCAAAACGTTCGAAAGCAATTTCATTTCCTTCAATGCAAGTTTCAAGCGACGCCATCTTGTTTATACCTAGAATATAGCAATTGTTTTACAGTAATATTAAAAACAAGACTATTCTAAATAGGTTTTGCAATTTTTAAACTCATCACGCAAGTGGTTTTTCTTTTACACATTTTCAAACCTACGAATGAAATTTGATTTCCTTCAAATTAAATTTCAAGCGACGCCATCTTGTTTATACCTGAAATATAGCAATTGGTTTACAGTAATATTAAAAATAAGACTATTATAATTTGGGCAAATTGGTGGTAAAACAGTTCAAATGCGATTATTTAAAAACAAAATTAAGAGAATTTAATTTCGTATAAATCAGCAAGGTACAAAATGGTACTACTTTCCTACCATCCCTCGTATACTTAATACTTAATGTTCCACTCAATTATGTTATGTTACAATACAGTTTCGACAATATTATTATTTCTACACATGTATTAATGTATTTTCATTGTTTCAGGTGAGGATCATCTGTACGTGTGAATTTAAAAACAAGAATGAATAAAAAATAATAAGACATAAAATACGTCACTATTATGCGAAGAGTAAGTCTTTATAATTAATTATTAACAAAATAATTGATGTTATGTATTGTTTTATTTAATATCCTTTTTTCTATACACACGTAATACACATTAAAATATTATTGGACACAAATATCTTTTAAAGATGATGAAAAGAAACGTGACAAAAACATTAACTCATTAAATCAGAAAGTTACACATGTATGACAATTGCCAGTAATAGTGATAAATATAAAATAAGACTTATTTACAACGAAGAAAAACAAAAAAATTGACATTGGACAATTGACAATTAAAAATGTCACTTGACCTTTAATAACAACAGTTAACATTTTATAGATGATTAATAAAAATTATTTTAGAACTAACTTAATTCAAAAATTAAAAAAAAAATGACTCTTGACATGTGACAATTGACAGTGTTATTTATTTTAATAATGACAGTTGATATTTTGTTATATTGTTATTATATGATAATAGTCAATAGTGATAAATAAAAAATAAAACTTATTTACATCGAAGAAAAACAAAAAATTGACATTTGACAACTGAGTATTAAAACTGTCAGTTAACATTTAATAATGACAGTTGATATTTTATAGACGATGAATAATCATTATTTTAGAAACATTACTTAATTCACAAATTAAAAAAAATGACAATTGACATATGACAATTGACAGTGTCATTTGGTTTTTAATAATGACAGTTGACATTTTGTTAATAGGTAATAATGATAAATAAAAAATAAAACACTAAAGAAAAGAAAAACAATTGACATTTGACAATTAAAAATGTCAATTGACCTTTAATATGACTTTATAAATGATGAATAATAATTATTTTATAAACATTTACTTAATTCAGAAATTTTAAAATAATAATGACACTTTACAAACGACAATTGACAGTGTCACTTGATTTTTAATAATAACAGTTGACATTTTGTTATACAGGTAATAGTCAATAATAATAAATAAAAAATAAGGCTTATTTACATGAAAGAAGCAAAATACAATTGTCATTTAAAAACAAACAATTAAAAATGTCAGTTGACCTTTAATAATCACGTTTACATTTTATAGATGATAATTAATAATTATTGAAAAAAATTAAACTTATTTCACCGATTAGAAAAAATTATTGTCATATGACAGTTGACATTTGACAGTGTCAATTGGTTTTCAATAATAAGACCTGATATTTTTTTTACAGATAATACTTAAAGATTACTAAAAAATAAATATAACTTATTTGATAGAAACAATTGACATTTGACAACTATAAGTTTTAGCAGATAATTGACCTTTGACAGTTGACAATTGAGAGGGTCAGTTGGTTACTAATGATGATAGTTGAGATTGTACATCAATAAAAAAATAAAACTTAATTACACTAAGAAAAAAAAAAACAATTGGCATTTGACAATTACAAATGTCAAATGATATTTGACAATTAAACATGCCAGTTGACCTTTAATAATGACGATTAACACTTTATAGATGGTAAATAATAATTTTAGATACATTAACTTAATTCAAAAATTTAAGAAAAATATGACAATTGACATGTGACACAATTGACAGTGTTATTTGGCTTTTTAATTAATTTAATTAATTATTAATTGTCATTATTAATTGACATTTTGTTATACGGATAATATTTAATAATGATGAATAAAAAAATGACTTATTTACACCGAAGAAAAAAAAACAATTGACATTTGACAATTGACAATTAAAAATGTCAGTTGACATTTTATAGATGATAATTAATAACTATTGAAAAAATTAAACTTATTTGACCAATTAGAAAAAAAATTATCATATGACGTTTACAGTGTCAATTGGTTTTCAGTAATGAGACCTGATAAAATATTTTACAGATAATACTTTAATATTATTAAAAATAAATATATTTTATTTGCCGACACAGAAACAATTGATACTTGACAATTGACAACTAAAAGTTTTAACAGATGAAAAGATAATTGACTGTTGACAGTTGACAATTGACAGGATTACTAATAATGTCAGTACAGATAATAATCAATAAAAAAATTAAAAATTATTTACATTACGAAGCAAAAACCATTGACACTTGACAATTGACAATTAAAATTGTCAAATGACATTCGACGATTGACAATTAAAAGTGTCAGTTGATCTTCAAAAAAGACTGTCAATAATTTATAGATGATAATAAATATGTATTTAAAAAAAAATAGGCTTATATAAGATATAGAAAAATAATTGACATTTGACAGTTAACAATTGACAGTGATAGTTGGTTACTGATAAAGACAGTTGAAATTGAACAGATAATAATTAAAGGTCGACAAAAAACTTGAAACTTATTTGAAAGTAAAAAATAAAACAATTGACATTTGATAATTGTCTATTAAAAATGTCAGTTGACCTTTACTAATGAATAATGACGTTAACATTTTATAGATGATGATTAATCATTTTTAGAAAAAAACTTATTTTACTAATCAGAAGAAAAAAAAATACACTAAACAAGTGAATTCAAACTGAGTGTTATTTTCATTCAAAAAAAATTTGACAGTTGACAATTGAAAGTGTCAATTGTATACTAATAATGACAGTAGATTGTACAGTTTACTAATTAATGATCAATAAAACAATTAAACTTATTTTACAGAAAAAAAAGCAACCGACATGTGACAATTGACAACTAAAAGTATCAGTTCTAACAATTATAGTTAATAATTTGTAGATGATAATAAATAAATATTTAATAATAGATCAAAGGATATTTGACACTTGACAGTTGACAATTGACAGTGTCAGCTGATTTTTAAAACTGACAAAGATAGTCAAAAATTTATAGATGATAAGAAATATTTATTTTAAAAAAATCTAGCTTTTATAAGAGGTACAAAAAATAAATTGACATTTGGCAATTGACACTTGACAGCGACAATTGGTTACTAATAAAGACAGTTGAAATTGTACAGATGATAATTAAAGTTCGATAAAAATGAAACTTGTTTAATAGTAGAAATAACAATTGACATTTGACAATTGACAATTAAAAAAAAAATTCGACCTTTCATAATGACGTTAACATTTTATAAACGATAATTTATAACTATTAAAAAAACCAAACTTATTTCATCAATTATAAAAAAGAATTGTCATTTAACAGTTGACACATAACATTGTCAGTTGGTTTTCAAAAAATAAACCTAATATTATTATTTCCAGATGATACTTACATATTAATAAAAATAATACATACAACTTATTTGCGAAAAGAAAAACAATTGACATTTGACAATTGACAACTAATGTTGTCAGATTTGACAATTAAAGATAACAGTTGACTTTTAATAATGACGTTAATATTTTATAAATGATAATTTATAACTATTAAAAAAATCTAAACTTATTTCACCAATTATAAAAAATAATTGTCAATTGACAGTTGACACATGACATTGTCTGTTGGTTTTCAATAATCAAACCTAATATTATTATTGACAGATAATAGTTAAAGATTAATAAAAATAATACATAAAACTTATTTACGCAAACAAAAACAATCGACATTTGACAACTAAAAGTGTCAGTTGATCAAAAACAATGAAAATTATTAGGATTTTAACATATTAAAAGATAATTGACACCTGACAGTTGTCAATTAACAGTGTCAAATGGTTACCAAAAATTACAGTTGAGGTTGCACAGTTTAATAATAAAGAATCAATAAAAGAATAAAACTTATTTACATTAAGAAAAAACAACAATTGACATTTGACAATTAAAAATATCTCGCTATTTATAATGATGTTAACATTTTATAGATGATAATTAATTGTTATTGGAAAAAATATTTCACCAATTAGAAAAAATAATTGTCATTTGATAATTGACAATTGACAGTATCTGTTGGTTTTCATTAATAAAACCTAATAATATATTTTACATATAACAGTTAAAGATTAATAAAAAAATCAATAAAACTTATTTACGGAGACAATAACCATTGACATCTGACAATTGACCACTAACATTGTCAGATGATCTTAAACAATGACAATAATTAAGATTTTAAAAGATTAAAAGATAATTGACATTTGAAAGTTGACAATTTAAAGTATCATTTCATTACAAATGATGACAGTTGATATTGTGCAGATATTAATTAAAGATACATAAAAAATAAAACTTATTTAACAGAAAAAAGACAATTGACATTTGACAATTAAAAATATCAATTGATTGACCTTTATTTAATAATGTCATTAACATTTTATAAATAATAATTTATAAATATTGAAAAAATGAAACTTATTTCACTAATTTAAAAAAAAAATTGTCATTTGACAGTTGACATTGGCTGTGAAAGTTTTTAGTAATTAAACCTAATGCTATGTTTTACAAATGCTAGTTAAAGATTAATTAAAAAACAAATAAAACTTATTTAGGAAGAAAAGAAACAACTGACATTTGATAATTGACAACTAAAAGTGACAGTTGATATTAAACAATGACAATTAGGATTTTAACAGTTAATTATTCATTATGACAATTGTGATTATGCAGACGATAATTAAAGATCAATAAAAAATTAAACTTATTTACCGACACGAAAACAATTGACTATTTGACAAATGACAACTAAAAGTGACAGTTGATGCAATGACAGTTAATAATTTATAAATGATAATAAATAATATTTTTTTTAATCTGGCATATTTAAGAGATTAAAAACAATTGATAGATAATTGACAGTGTTAGTTAATAATAATAATAATAATCTTTATTGTCCAACAGATATACCATAAAACGACAAATAACAAAAATGTATAGAATTCTAAAACTAAACATTGTAAAATTAATAAGTAAATACAATTTATAGTTAGTTGGCGATTTTAATAGATTAAAAGATAATTGACACCTGACAGTTGACAATTGACAGTAACAGTTTATTTTTAACGATGACAGTTGAGATTGTACAGATAAAAATTAACGATTAATAAAAACTAAAATTTATTTAACATACAAAATACAAACGACATTTCGACAAATGACAATTGAAAGTGTCAGTTGACTCTTAACAAGGAATGTCAAAAATTTAATGATGATAATAATTATGTATTTAAAAAAAAATAGCTTATATGAGAGATTAAAAAGTAATTGACATTTGACAGTGACAGTTGGTTACTAATAAAGACAGTTGCAATTGAACAACAGATAATAATTAAAGATCGATAAAAATGTAGAAAAAACAATTGACATTTGACAATTAAAAATAACAGTTGACTTTTAATAATGACGTTAACATTTTATAAATGATGATTTATAACTATTAATAAACACAAACTCATTTCACCAATTATAAAAAATAATTGTCGTTTGACAATTGACACATGACAGTGTCAGTTGGTTTTCAATAATCAAACCTAATATTATTATTCAGATAATAGTTAAAGATTAATAAAAACAATACATAAAACTTAGTTACCGAAACAAAAACAATTGACATATGACAATTGACAACTAAAAGTGTCAGTTGATTTTAAACAATGACAATTATTAGGATTTTAACAGATTAAAAGATAATAGACATTTGACAGTTAACAATTGACAGTATCAGTTGGTTACTAATAATGACAGTTTAATAATAAATGTTCAATAAAAAAATAAACCTTATTTACACTGAGAAAAAAACAATTGTCATTCGACAATTAAAAATGTCAGTTGACTTTTAGTAATGACGTTAACATTATATATATATGATAATTATTAATTATTAAAAAAAGAAACTTATTACACCAATCAGAAAAAAATAATTGTCATTTGGCAGTTGACAATTGACAGTCTCAGTTGGTTTTCAATAATCACACCTAATAATATTACTTACAGATGTTACTTACATATTAATAAAAAAAAAACATAAAACTTATTTTCGTAGACAAAAACAATTGGCAACTAAAAGTATCAGTCGATCTTAAACAATAACAATAATTAGGATTTTAACAGATTCAAAGATAATTGACATTCGGGAGTTGACAATTAACAGTGTCATTTGATTACTAATAATGACAGACAAAATTTAAAAAATGAGGATTTAATAGATTAAAAGATAATTGACACCTGACAGTTGACAATTGACAGTGTCAGTTGATTATTAAGACAGTCAATAATTTATAGATGGTAATAAATATTCATTTTTAAAAAATCTAGCTTATATAAGAGATTAAAAAAAATAAATTGACATTTGACAGTTGACAATTGACAGTGACAGTTGTTTACACTAATAAAGACAATTGAAATTGATATTGATTGACAGATAATAAGTAAAGATCAATAAAAAAATGAAACTCATTTAACAGAAGAAAAATAAAACAATTGACGATTAACAATGTCAATTGACTTTTAATAATGACGTAAATATTTTAGTAAAATTTTTGAGTGAGTAAATTAGTAAACATTTAATGTATGATGGGTGGGTATACTTTACATCTAAATTAGATAAGATTAGCTATAGAAAGTCATTTGTATTTAAACTTAAATTTTGATTTTGTTTTATTTTTTATTACATAAAGGGTTTGATTGTTCTTAGCAGCAAAATCATCAACGATTAGTATTTAAAGTTATTATGTATATGTAGGGTGGGTGGGTGGCCTCTATCCATCCTCCAACCGGTAAAACATAAACGAGGGTTTTAATTAAAGGTTGTAAAATATAAGTAAGCCCAAAATAATTGCAATTTTTAGAGATTTACAAATTTTTCAAATAATTTTTGTTGACGTTTTGCTGATTGGAAGGTGGGATAGAGGCCACCCACCCACCCTACATATACATATAAACTTTAATTTCTTATTGCCTCGCGGTTTCCAATTATATTAATTACAAAACTTTTTGAATACAAAGAAATTAAAAAGGTAAACATTTTTAGTGAGTAAATTAATAAAAATTTGATGTATGATGGGTGGGTGGACTTTAAATCTAAATTAAATAAGATTAGCTATAGAAAATCAATTATATTTAAACTTAAATTCTGATTTTGTTTTATTTTTTATTACATAAAGGTTTTGTTGTTTTGTAAGCAGCAAAATCATCAACGATTAGTATTTAATGTTATCATGTATATGTAGGGTGGGTGGGTGGCCTCTATCCACCCTCCAATCAGTAAAACATTAGCGAGGGTTTTTGTTAATAGTTGTAAAATGTAAACAAACACAAAATAATTTTTTTTAGAGATTTATTCATATAAATTTTACACATAATTTATGTTGATGTTTTACTGGTTGGAGGGTGGGATAGAGGCCACCCACCCACCCTACATATACATATAAATTGCAACTACTGATCGTCTCGTGGTTTCCAATAAAATTAATTACAAAACTTTTTGAATAAAAAAGAAATTCAAAAGGTAAAATTTTTGAGTGAGTAAATTAATAAAATTATTATGCATGATAGGTGGGTAACGAAGTAGAAACCTCGAGAATCAACAAAACAAATAAACATGTTAGCACACATTCGGAGACTACTCTATTCGTCAACGCTCCGCACGGTAAAAAAGGGGCACAACTTTCTTACCTTTCCTCGTACTTTTACCAGAAATGAAATCTACATTTTCTGAAAAGATTTTACATCGAACTTCGGGGAAATAATTTTATGGTTATATTATCTTCATAAAGAAAAACTCCCGTTGTAAGCAATTATTTACAATTTATATATAAAGCGTCGTAAATCTCGAGTCGAAACCGCGGCAGCGCTTATTACCCACCTCTTCCGGATGGTGGTAATCTTTTCGTTTTAATGGCGACCAGTCGTAACTCACCCCGATGGTAATTCGCAATTACACCACACTCACCCATTACCGGTGAGCGTGTTACTTATGGCCACCACTCGCTTCATTATTATTATTATATATGTAAGGCAATGAAGGCAGAGGAAGAGTCGAACGCCGTAAAGCAAATTTATACACTCGGCGGGAATGGCGGCTGTGAATTAAATGATATTAAGTAACGCCGTGCGCTCTGGCTTCAGGTTGACCTTCCTGGTTTGCCGGCCGCGACCGCGCTGCCTCTCAACCGAGAAATTATTGTCCAATCTTTAGACTACTACTATGAAGAGAAAGAAACAGCAAGAAACTATTCGGAATATTGAATTAGATTGCGATAATCCAGCCCAAGAATGTCTTGCTGTAATGTTTCAAAAATGAGACTAGAGAGAAAACTATAGTATTCCATTCTTAGAAATTTTGTAAACTAGGTTTCAGAAAACCGATATGTGGATGCTGTTCTACTCAAGAAAATTATATGAAGCTTATTTTCGAAACTGTCTCATTTGAGGTATTGAAAAGCCAATGCATCCAAAAAATGCACTGTTTGTTCTGAAGAAAATATTACTTCCATGAATTAAAGGTATGTGATTTCAACAAGATGGAGTCACATGCCAGCGCGTAAAACAACCACTTTGCTTCAAACCAAAATTTCCTGCCCATGTTATCTCTCGATTGGCCAGCATAAGATCTTGCGATCTAACCCCAATAGACTTTTTCCTTCCTTGAAGGAAACAATCTAGGTCAACAAACCTTCTACGATTACAGAACATTTAACATGAAATTGTTGAAAAGATTCAACTACAATTTATCGATACATACTTTTGCATATTAAATCGGAAACCTCAGATAAACCAAATATTACACGCGTAATTGAGTATTTACGAGCACATCAATGGACACGAAACACCCAGAGCGGCGCGCGCGCTCGATTATTTTAATATCCCTCGTTTTATTGTGTATTCAAAAATAGACATAAATTATGTAAGTAACAATAATATGTCGTTGTAAAGGCTGCCAAGTCTGTCAGGGCGTTGCTCCGAAATTCAAGCGGGAGCACTGGAACAGGACTAAATTTAAATTAACTGTCAATGACTCCCCGATAAACACAATATACAGAGATCGGGCAGGAATGACCCACATCTTCAACACATCCTCCAGCACGCGCGCCCAAACGAAAAATTAAACAATCCCCGAACTTGTTATTGTCTTTGATAACGATGAAAGGAAAACATTACGCTATCACACACACACACACATATTAGTATTATTTTCGTGTCTAGGTCAAAGACCTCCGTGTTTTTTTGGGTACTTTCCAATGGACGAAAAATCGTAATCGTGAAATTGAACTGAAATAGATCTGCCTAGACCGATGTAAATATAAATTCACCGAAGAAGACAATTCTCGTGTTGACGTCGAAATAACAAAGCGATTAGTATAATTAGACTGGAACGTGTGATATTAGTGGTAATCTCGTAATTCATTAAAACGATTATTTAATTACCATTCCAATCGATAGATATAACTAATAGAAATTGGTTTGTAATTAATTGATTGTGATGAGATGAAAGGTCAACACCCATTATGGGATGATAATGTATTTCTACTTCCTCTAAAAAAAAAAATCCAACCTACTTAATTAATAAAATGTATTATAATCAGAATGAAAAATTAATTTATGCAGAATGTTGAAAATTTTTTAGAATGTTGATATCTTTATTATCCACATTATTTTACAAATTTGGTAATGAAATTTAGAATGTGGATATCTTCATTATCCACCAACAATTGTTAAAGTTCACGTTGAAATTAACGTAATAGCATTAATTAATTTTTCAAGCCAACGAAATGGAAAAGACAAACCAAAATTATTTATTGATAGGAGAATAATTTACTTAAAAATTCAAATTAAAGTTTTTACTAATACAATTTCCAATTATTATACTACAAGCGGAAACTTCTGAAAAATATAATCTGTAAAATAAGCGCTAATGTTTTACCGATTGTAGGGTGGGATAGAGGCCACCCACCCACCCTACATATACAATTTAATTTCAATCACTGACAGTCGTTCGGTTTCCTGTAATACAGGTAATTTTTCACTGATAATGTTAAAGAATAAATTCAATTAAGCTCAACTAAATAGATATAAAAACACGAATAATAAGGTGTAAAGACAAACAAATAACACAGTGAAAGGAAAGAGTGATTGGTAGTTAATTTCTGCAACTACAATCACCAAAAAATAATAATGATTCTGAAAATGCAGAAAATTTAAAACAACGGCTTTCTTTAAAAATTAACGTATATACGAAAAAATAAAATAAAACCTGAGGAACGGATTATTGCAAAAATTAGGGATTGTGTGTGATAGAATTATAGGTTTCTACATAGAGGAGTCAATTATTAGTAACTCTAGGCAGTTTCAATTTTGAGGTAATTAATTTTATATTTCTTACACGCTTATAATTTCAACCAAAATTTCGAAAAACTATTTACGAGGGTTCAAAGGTATTATAGTAAATTCTGAGAGTTAAAATTACAGGTTACTACATGAAGAACTCAATTATTAATAACTCTAGGCAATTTCAACTTTGAGGTAACTAGTTTTATATTTTTTATACGCTGATAATTACAACTAAAATTACAAAAAACTATTCACAAGGGGATTATAGCAAAATTTAGGGATTCTGCGTACAAGAAGATGCGGTTTCTACATAGAGAAGTCAATTATTAGTAACTCTAGGTATTTTCAACTTTCAGGTAGCTAATTTAAAATATTTTACACGCTGATAATTTCAACCAAAATTTCGAAAAACTACTCACAAATGTTTTCCTTAAACGTAGTCAATTCAGCGATTCTGCCTGTTTGATTCAAAAGTTTCTACATAGATGCGTCAATTATTAGTAACTCTACGTAGTTAAGTAACTAATAATATACTTTTTACATCCTTATAATTTCGATTAAAATTTCAAAAAAAAAAACAGTTTTCTGAAGAATTACAGTCAAATTTAGGAATTATGCGTGTTGGGGTTGTAGGTTACTACATAAAGGAATCAATTCTTAGTAACTCTATGCAATTTTAAATTTTAGGTAAATAATTTTATATTATTTACAAGCCCATAAATACAACTATAATTTCAAAAATCTACTCACGAGTGTTTAAAGGGATTGTAGTATAATTTAGGGATACTGCGTATTAGAATTATACGTTTCTACATAGAGGAGTCAATTATTAGTAACCCTAGGTAGTTTCAACTTTGAAATAATTAATTTTATACGTTTTACACGCTGATAATTGCAAGTAAAATTTCAAAAATCTACCCACGAGGGTTTACAGGGATTAAAGTGAAATTTAGGGATTGTGCGTGTTGGGATTATAGGTTTCTACATAGAAGAGACAACTATTAGTAACTCTAGGCAATTTTAATTTCGAGGTAAATATTGTATACATGTTGATAATTTTAACTAAAACTTCAAAATTTATTCATGGCGATTGTATTAAAATTAAGGGACTTTGCGTGTTGAGATTATAGGTTTGGATATAGAGGAGTAAATTATTTGTAACTCTAGGCTGTTTCAACTTTGAGTTAACTAATGTTTTTTTACACGCTGATAATTTCAACTAAAACTCCAAAAAACAATTCATGAATATTCATGTGGATTATATTAAAATTTAGGGGTTGTTCGTATTGGGATTATAAGTTTCTACATAGAGGAATTAAAAAATAGTAGCTTTAGACAATTTTAACTATTAGGTAATTAACTCTATAATTTTTTACCATCCAATAATTTCATTTAAAATTCAAAATATCACTCACTGATTTTCATGAGGATTTTAGTCAAATTTAGGGATTATACATATGAGGATTTTAGGTTTCTACCTAGATTAGTCAATTATTAATAGCTCTAGGCAATTTCAACTTAGCTGTAACTAATTTTACATTTTTACACGCTGATAATTGCAACTAAATCTTCAAAAATTATTCACGAAAGTTCATGAGGGTTATTGTAAAATTTGGGGATTGTACGTGTTGTAATTATAGGTTTCTACATAGAAGAATCAATTATTAATAACTCTAGACAATTTTAACTTCGATGTAACCAATTATATATTATATATACGTTGATAATTTCAACTAAAATTTTATAAACTACTCACGAGTGTATATAGGGATTATAGTAAAATTTAGGAAATGTGCGTGTTGGGATTTTAGGTTTCTACATAGAAAAGTCTACTAGTAATAAATCTAGATGATTCTAACTTAGAGATAATTAATTTTATTTTTTTTTATAAGCTAATAACTTCAATTAAAATTTCAAAAAACTCTTCACAAGTGTTTAAAGAAATAGTAGTCAAATTTAATGATTCTGCCTGTTGGATTTACAGGTTTATATATAGATACGTTAATTATTAGTAACTCTATGCTGTTTAAACTTTAAGGTAGCTTATATTATACTTTTTACACGCTGATAATTTCGATTAAAATTTCAAAAAAAAAAACACAGGAGTTTTCAGGAGGATTACAGTAAAATTTAGGGATTATGCGTGTTGGGATTGTAGGTTACTACTTAAAGGAGTCAATTGTTAGTAACTCTAGGCAATTTTAAATTTAAGGTAACTAATTTTATAATATTTACAAGCCCAAAAGTACAACTATAATTTCAAAAATCTACTCACGAGTGTTTAAAGAGAGTGTAGTATAATTTAGGGATTCTGCGTATTAGAATTATATAATTCTACATAGAGGAGTTTATTACTAGTAATTCTAGGTAGTTTCAACTTTGAAATAATTAATTTTATACGTTTTACACGCTGATAATTGCAAGTAAAATTTCAAAAATCTACCCACGAGGGTTTACAGGGATTAAAGTGAAATTTAGGGATTGTGCGTGTTGGGATTATAGGTTTCTGCATAGAAGAGAAAACTATTAGTAACTCTAGGCCATTTTAATTTCGAGGTAACTAATTTTGTATTTTATACACGTTGATAATTTCAACCGAAATTTCCATAAACTACTCACAAGTATTCAAGGGGATTAGAGTAAAATTTAGGGATTCTGCGTGCTAGAGTTATAGGTTACTACATAGAAAACTCAATTATTAATAACTCTAGGCAATTTCAACTTTGAAGTAACTAATTTTGATCAACAAAAATTGCAAAAAACTACTCATAATTAGTCACTGTAGATAATTTGTAATTTATGTGTATGCACTTATAGGTTTAAGCTAGTGTTAGATTACGTTTTGGTTTTTTTAAAATTATTTTTAGGTTTAGTTTCCTTTATATATATATATATATATATATGTATATATATATATATATATTATACATAGAGAACTCACTTATTAGTAACTCTAGGCAATTTCAACATTGGGGTAACCAATTTTAAATTTTTTACACGCTGTTAATTTCAACTAAAATTTCAAGAAACTACTCACGAGGGTTCAAAGGGATTATAGTAAAATTTAGCTATTTCGTGTGTTAGATTTATAGGTTTCTAGATAGAGAAGTCAATTATTAGTAACTCTAAACAATTTCAACTTTGAGTTAACTAATTTTAAATTTTTTCACGCTGACAATTTTAACCAAAATTTAGAAAAACTACTCAGGAGTGTTCGAGGGGATTATAGTAAAATTTAGGGGTTCTGCGTGGTAGAATTATAGGTTTCTGCATAGAGAAGTGAATTATTAATAATTCTAGATAATTTCAACCTTGATGTAACTAATTTTATATTTTTTACACGTTGATAATTTCAACTGAAATTTCCATAAACTACTCACAAGTGTTCATGGGGATTAGAGTAAAATTTAGGGATTCTGCGTGCTAGAGTTATAAGTTACTACATAGAAAACTCAATTATTAGTAACTCTAGGCAATTTCAACTTTGAAGTAACTAATTTTAATCAACAAAAATGGCAAAAAACTACTCACGAGTGCTCAGGAGAATTATTGTAAAAATTAAGGATTGTGCGGGTTACTATTATAGGTTGCTACATAGAGTAATCAATTATTAGTTACTCTAGGCAATTTCAACTGTGAGGTAACTAATTTTATATTTTTTAAACGCTAATAATTTCAACCAAAATTTCCAAAAACTACTCACGAGTGTTCAAAGGAATAATAGTCAAATTTAGGGATTCTGCGTGTTAGAATTATAGGTTTTTACATAGACAACTCAATAATTAATAACTATAGACAATTTGAACTTTGAGGAAACTAATTTTATATTTTTTACAACCAAAATTTCGAAAAACTCCTCACGAGTGTTCAAAGGGATTATAGTCAAATTTAGGAATTCTGCGAGTTCAAATTAATGGTTTCTATATAGAGAACTCAATAATTAATAACTCTAGGCAATTTGAACTTTGAGGCAACTAATTTTATTTTTTTACATGCTGATAAATTCAACAAAAATTTCAGAAATTACTCACGAGTATTCAAAGTTAATATAGTAAAATTTGGGGATTCTGTGTGTTGGAATTATGCCTTTACATAGAGGAATCAATTATTAGTAACTCTAGGCAATTTGAACTTTGAAGCAACTAATTTTATATTTTTTACACGCTGATAAATTCAACCAAAATACGAAAAACTACTCACGAGTGTTCAAAGGGATTATAGTCAAATTTAGTGATTCTGCGTGTTAGAATTAATGGTTTCTACATAGCTGAATCAATTATTGGTAAATATAGGCAATTTGAACTTTGAGGCAACTAATTTTATATTTTTTACACGATGATAATTTCAACCAAAATTTCAAAGAATTACTAACGAGTGTACAAAGGGATTATAATCAAATTTAGGGATTCTGCGTGTTAGAATTATAGGTTTCTACATAGACAACTCAATAATTAGTAACTCTAGGCAATTTTAACTTTGAAGCAACTAATTTTATGTTTTTTACACGCTGATAAATTCAACCAAAATTTCGAAAAACTTCTCACGAGTGTTCAAAGGGATTACAGCCAATTTAGGGGTTCTGCGTGTTAGGATTAAAGGTTTCTACATAGACAACTCAATAATTAGTAACTCTAGGCAATTTCAACCTTAAGGTGTCCAATTTTAAATTTTTTACACGCTAATAAGTTCAACAAAAACTTCAAACATTACTCACGAGTATTCAAAGGTATTATAGTAAAATTTGGGGATTCTGTGTATTGGAATTATCCTTTTACATAGAGGAATCAATTATTAGTAACTCTAAGCAATTTAAACTTTGAGGTAACTGATTTTATAATTTTTACACGCTGATAATTTCAACCAAAATTTCAAAAAAATTACTCACGAGTGTTTAAAGGGATTATAGTAAAATTTAGGGATTCTAAATGTTTAAATAAAGATTTCTACATAGAGGAGTCTATTATTACTAACTCAAGATAATTTCAACTAATTTTATATTTTTTACAAGCAAGGAAATTCAATTGTTTTGCAATAACGTTAAAAATAAAATTCTTCTCATATTTTTGGATAAATTTCGTGGCGAATTATCTTTTCGCAACTTTTCGTACCTCCAGCTTAACTCTCAGCGATCGCATTTTGTTTTTATTAGCGGATATTCAATTGTTACATAATGATATATAAAAAAAAAACAGGACTTTTTATTTACTTTGATAAATAAGTTTTCATTCCTCCAGCTGAACTCTGGACAATCGCGTTTTGTTTTTAACCGGGAAAATTCAATTGTTTTATAGTGATATTATAATCAAAAAAAACTAACAACTATCTTGAATGGACTGCAAAATATTTTTATATAATGTTTTTGGCGAATTCATTTCTTATAATTTTTCGTCCCTCTGGTACAACTTTCTAGAATCGTGTTTTGTTTCTTAGCGAGAAAATTCAATTGTTTTATAATAATGGGAATTTTCTGAATTGATTCTGTAAACTGTTTGATAAATTCATGGCCGAATGAATTTTATTTTACTAATTTTCATTCTTCCAGATCAACTCACAACAATCGCATTTTGTTTTTAACCAAGAAAATTCAATTGTTTTATAATGAGATTATAGCAAGAAAAACAAAAGAACTATTCTGAATAGATATTTTTGCATAAATTTTTTGGCGAATTTTTTTTTCTACAATTTTTTATTCCTCTAGTTCACAATCGCGTTTTGTTTCTGAGTATGGAAATTCAATTGTTTTACAGTGATGCCAAAAATGGGGAGTATTCTAAACTGATTTTGTAATTTAAACACATATTGAAACACTTACTATGTTTTTACCATAATTTATTTTGTAATATTTCCATTAATTTCATTAATAATAATTCTTTCGACAATTTTTCTTTTCTCCGATTTAATTCAGGACAACCATGTTTTGTTTATAAGCGAAGGAATGCAATTGTTTTATAGTAATGTCAAAAACAACACTGTTATAAATGGATTTTTAAATTTTTGTCATAAGTTAATTGACAAATTTTAAGTTCTTGTAATTTTTCGGTCTTCTAATTACATTATCGACAGTCGCGCCTTGTTTTTAAACGAGAAAATTCAATTGTTTTGTAGTAAAAAAAAAACAACAAAGACTATTCTTAATTGATTTTAAAATTATTGTTTCTGTTGGGAAATAAATCTATTATTATTATTATTATTACAAAAATTTACTGGCGAATGAATTTCTTTTTATAATTTTCCTCAGCTCTCCACAATCGTATTTTATTTCTGAACGAGGAATATGCAATTGTTTTTTAACTATCACAAAAAAAAAACAATTGCATTTCCTCGCTCAGAAACAAAAATGCCAACAAATCGCATTTTGTTTCTGAGCGTGGAAATGCAATTGTTTGTTTACGTATTTCGTTTTGTTTAACACTGCTTATCTTAATAAAAATATAATTACATCCTTGACTCGTGATAATAAAATCCACATGGATTTAGCGTTATCTTGACCTACCACAATTTAATTTAGCGTTCTCTTGACCTACCACAATTGAATTTATATTGACGTAGCGTACACCTGACCTGATACGATTTGCGTAAGATCGTGACGAGTGTAAACATATGGTCGCTAACTTCCTGTGAGGAAATTCAATTGTTTTATAGTGATGTCAAAAAATGGGAATTTTCTGAATGGATTTTGTGAACTTCCTCTGAGGAGAGGGCACTCGAACTCGAAGAATTAAAATTATAAGTTAACCTAGCGTATTCTTAACCTACCACAATGAAGTATAATATTAGTTTGGCGTACTCTTGACCTACCACAATAAACTAGTTGTATCCTATTCTTGTTCATAGTTTATTGATGAAGATTAGGAGTACGCTAAGTCAATTTATAATTGATTGATGAGGCTGATAAGTGTTGAAAGTTCATCTTCACTATTATAAAAATAAAACTATATAAACACCTTCATATATATATATATTGCAAAACACTACAATTGTATCGAAACACTGTGGCTTCTTCGGGTGAAGAAAGAAGCCACGTGTCGGGTTTTAGAATATATATTTGAAAGTGTTTATATAGTTTTATCTATATAAAAGTGAAGTCAATTTATAGTTGATTATATTAAGAGTGTGCACGGTTAATGTAGATCTTTTTAAGGTAGGTATAGAGTACAAGGATTCCTTTAGGCATCGGAAAAACAAAATTTATTGAGGTAGGTTAAGAATACGCTAATTTAAAGCAAGTTTTGATGATTCTGGAAATGTTTAAATAAATTCTAGGGCAAATTATTTTCTTATAATTAATTATGTGTCCAATACAACACTGGCGTATGATTTAGTGATTGGAGGGTGGGTTAGAGGCCACCCACCCACCCTACATATACATTTTACATACAGTTAAAACACTGGTTGAGTTTTATTTGTATTTATTCGTGTAAATGAAGTGTGTTTTCTGAAAACGAAAAATACGATCAGTGAATGAGGATTATGTGTATATGTAGGGTGGGTGGGCGGTCTCTAACCCACCCTCCAATCATTAAAATATACACGAGGGTGTTGATTGATTAATTATTATTACGAAACAGATTGTTAAATAATTATGCAATTGATTTTGTTACAATTACAATTTTAATTTCGCTAATATTTGTTTTTAAATTATTAGATCATAATTAGATGATTATAATGACTCAATTAAAATTTTAGTAGTGTAAAAATTGTAAGGGTAAAAGATAGAAAACTGTAGAATTATATTTTCTATCGATGGTTAATCCGCAGAGTTAAATACCTTCTAAGTGAATTTCGATTCCCTGTCTCCAAACGCGCTACGCTGATGAGATCCAAAAAGATCGGAACCGGTCCGCAGCTGTTGTTGACGAGGAACAATATTTAATATTTTATATCTTCTATGCGATTAATTAATTTCTCACTTAACCCGTGGTGAAACATTTTTATGTTAATAAAAGGATTTTCTAGTCTACAATTAAATAATAATTTTTGATCATCTAAAAGCTTCCGTAATATTGATTTAATTAGTTCGGCAGATGCTGTCCGCGCAATTAGCGCTTTAAATATTTAAAGTTAATGTAAATACAACGCAACAGCTGCGGATGGTCTTGAAAAGGTATGGATGTTATGAATAAATTTTAATAGAAATGAAGTTAGAAGTCAGGATAGATAAAGAGAGTCTTCTCGGCGTAATATTTCCTTTCCACACACTGGTGATTAACTATCCGCTCTACAAGGAATTCAGTGCGGTAAATTGTGATGGTTTCGTATTAATTTTCGTTTAGTACTTTGTGTAACATGAATTAATAGGCCATTTAAATTTTGCAGGTGTAAAGACTTACGAGGTGGAGTAAAAAGTTATGAGCGTTTTCTGATAGTGATTAGGTGATACAATACGGTGATTTGAAGCATTTTATTATGTGATATGGAGTTTCAACAAGTAACAGCCTCATTAATCCAGTAGTTGACATTACACTTCGAAAAATTTCAAAAATACTAATCACGAGTTTTCTGGATTTCGAAAAATGTCTTTGGTAATGTTTGGTCAAGCCAGTTGTATCTTTAACCTAGTTATTTTTGCTTTATTTAATGTTTATATTTATAACTTTGTTATTCAAATAAATATATATTTTTTAAAACACTAACAGTGCTACAGTTTACATGCAAACGTGTGAAAGGGCGGAGGTGTAGAACAGGTAAAAATCTGACGTAATCTAACGGTTAATTCGAATTTATTGTGGCGATAACTGCTTGTGTAAATCACGACTGCATTATCCTCGATTCCGAACGGAATTTATAGTTCGTATTAAGCGCGACGGTATAATTTATCTGTGAGTACTTCGCGACTGCGGCCTCGTAATTTCGGAAACTGTCACATCGTCCGACTTAACCATATCCTGAAAATCTCCAGTTGGTATAATTATACAACCACCAACACTACAAAAAAAACTAATTAATCACTTCTGGTTACCATTCGTAGAGGTAATTACGGTCGTAAACCGTTTACGCGTTCATCGCTTCATCATCATGGTATATTGCTCGTTGCATACATTAAAATTAACGGAGGCGGCGGCATCGGATAAACTTTATTAGTTCGCGGCCGTAAATCTCGGCGATTCATAAATTTCAGTTTCATTCTTGGCGACTCCGGCCTACAAATCATCGCCAGCACTGGCGATCACGGGCCGAATTAATCACAGCACCAATTAGTCAAGAGTACTGCAGGATCGATCAAAAAAAAAACATAAGAAATTGTAGGAAGCGAAGATATATCGCAACGTCTTCCTAGCATAATCCAATTTAGATGGTGTGAAGATACACGACGTGTTAGTGAAGATAAATTCATTGTTTTAGAATATGCATAAATATAAGAAATTGTGTTTTTGCTTTTCAACGTTTGTTTTGAAAATATGATTATGCTGAGAGTGTGCCTAAATGAAAATTACAGCTAATTAAGTGAATTCGGCAAAAGTTGTATATGTATATGTGAAGAAATTATTATTCGCCTCAACCGAAACCAATTCACCGTCATAGGCTATCATGGACATACCCTCTTGTCCATGATAGCCTATGAGGAACCTCGCAGAAGAAGAACAGGTGGATATAGAAGAACAAATGAGATTCAAGATCGCCATCATCAACTTATGGCATCAAGAGATCGATTCCTCAGTACCAGATCAATTGCCAATCTATGGTTAGCTAACGAAGGTCATCATGTAAACCCTTCGTATAAATTCAAAGCGTAATTCATCCAATTTAGCTATTGTTTTCATTTTCTTGATTTATGTACTCAATCGATCCAATAATGCCATGTACTATTGATGTTTTGCCTTTTTCAAGATAATCAATGAACAAAAATCCATGCGCATTCCAAAATACGAAAGCTATAATCTTGCTAGCCGACTTTTGATATTTTGGTCACTTTGGGCGACTTTCACCGGCTGCTGTCCACTCAGTTGACGACCTCTTTGATTCAGACGTGTAGTGGTGGATACATGCTTCATCCATTGTCACATACCTGCGCAAGAAATCCTTTTTATTTCGCTTGAACAGCTTCAAACAGCACAATTGTAGTTTCTGGTCCGGTATGAGTAAACGCGGCAACCACTTCGAAAGCAACTTGTTCATTCTTAAATTTTCATCTAAAATTGTAAAGACACTACCTTCTGATATCTACAAGTGGTCAACAATCTTACAGAGCTTCATGTTACGGTCTTTTAAAACTCTTTTGTGGACATGTTTCTTTTTTTCCGGAACAGTTGCTGATTTTGGGCGACCAGAGCGTTCAGCATCATCAGTGTTTGTCGATAAGGATTTAAATTCAGAAAACCAGTTAATAATAATTGATTTTCCTGATGCAGAGTCTCCATAATGCCTATCAAAACACTGTTTGGCTACAACAGTATTTTCCCCAACAGAAAACAGTGTTTAATGAAGACGTGAAATATGAACGCTTAGCGATATGTGGATGAGGTGATAGAACCCCATATTCTTCCGGTTCTTCAGCAGTTATAATCCCCACGTTTGCAGCAAGAGTTACTATGGACTAATTAGCAAAGGATAATGTCAATGGATACCCTGATCTCCTGATCTTTGGCCCATTGAGCATGCATGCGACATTATAGAGAGAAGACTGAAGAACTCCACAAGCGCTGCAAGCTCTTCATTACGAATTACAGGTTTAATAAGATGCTATATCTCAAGAGATTATCGACTACCTACTGGACTCGACCAATCACCAATAGGGGCGTACCAACTTATTGATAAAAAATATGTTCACTTTGTTATTTTAATTGTTTGTGCCAAGTTTGGTCAAAAATTTCCACTTCCACTGAGTATTTTTATTATCAGAACCAATAAAACTTTTGTTGAATTTTATTCTCTTTTATCGCGTGATGAAACATTTTTAATATTAAGGGTTGTTTATAGAAGAGCACTTCGTTGGTTTCACAATAATTTACGATTTATTCCAACTAGTCTCGTTTTTTACACCATTCCTAGATAACGCTGTAAAAATCGAAACTACTCGGAATAAATCGTCATAATTGTGAAACCAATCAAGTGCCTTTCTATAAACAACCCTTAACTTGCTTACTTTGTAATGATTGAATTAAAATCATTGCAAAATACTAAATTTAGTTTGAAATGTAATTATAAATTAAAGCATTTTGAACTTTAAACTAAACTGAACATTGATAGATTTTTTAAAGATTCATGTCTACACTGATTAGAGGCTGAGAACTGTTAAAATGATTCTTTAAATCTTTCTTTTTACATTTTTTTGCTAATATTACAACCATTGCAAAAAAGTTATTAAATTGTTTATTTTTAAATAAATCTAAATATTAATAGTTATTTAAGGTACAAGTGTAAAAAGTGATGCTTTATTGCACGAACTGGCGTTTAAAAACACGAGCGAGGAACGAGCGAGTTTTTTTAAAGCCAGGAGTGCAATAAAGAAACTTTTTACACGTGTGCCTTACAAAATTTTATCTTCGATCGTAAAGGATTTCAAAGAATATATTCTTATGAATAATATTTTAATGTCATTTCAATAATTCAATTAATGAAAACCTATTTTACCCGCAGTGCACTAATGAAAGCGTTACTTAGCAACCAGTAAACAAGTTGCACAAATGTCGGCCGCCATTATTATTTATGGAAAAAATGTTCGCTTTATTGTAATCGCTTCGACTTGCATTAAATGAAATCTTCAGAGTTCTTAAATCTGCCATTTGGTTTGTATTACATATTTTATTTATAGTTTATTAGTTATGTGTATCAATTAATAAAAAATTAAGTTTTTCGTCGAAATATATGCATCTGTCAAATTTGACAATTCTGTGCAATAAAAACAGTTTGACATTACCGTGCAATAAAAACGTAAAAAAGCACTAGTGCTTTAAAAAGCCACTTTTCCAATGAAAAATGATGCAAAAAGCGTCTACTTTCTGTACGATCGTAGATAAAATTTATTTTTGTACAAAATTTAAAAATGTTGTTTTAATCATCATAATAAACAACTTTAGAAGTAATAAAAAATGTAATGGAGGAGACACGATTATTTACTAAACTTTGTGTTTGAAAATGACTAGCTGTTTGTCAAAACTGTAGTCACATATAATTTAAAATAAAGTGGCAAAACAAAGTAATCGTGTCTCCTTCTCCATTATATTCAAGATGTACAACAAAGTAAATTAAATTTTAAAAAATTAGTTCAAAATTGTTGTACAATCAAAAAGTATATACATTCCGTAAATTAGTCAAAAAAACGAGAGGGAAAAGAAGGAAAACTATTGAAGAAATATTAAAATTATCAATGAATTCACATTAATAATAAAACATATCATTAAGAAAACAAATAAACATAAAAAAACAAATTCACTATATTTCAATCTTAAAAAATTATAGCGTACTCTTGACCTAGGTCAATGCTTAGACTATTAAGGTAGGTCGGTAGTACGCCAGGTCAATCTATTGATTGTTGTGGTAGGTCAAGAGTACGCTAGAATAAATAATGATCAAGAGTGTATAAATAAATTAATAATCGGTTTATTATAATTTAAAGTAACAATTAATGCAACATCTAAATTAAAAAAAAAATGAGTTATACAATGTAAAATTGTGTTTAAATTGAGAAAACATTGCACTGAAATTAAGGTAAATATTAATTTATAAATAATTAATAATTTACAATAGCGAAAACAATTATAAATTATTGAAAAATGAGTAAAAATTGTCAAAATCAAATAATTGTCGGAAAAGAACTAAAATTTAAAACAGCGTCTGTAAATAAAACTTATTAAATTTATTGATAAAAACTTGTCGAACGTAAAACCATAAAAAAAATATATTAATAGTTAAAAATTTTAATTCGAATTTGAAAAAATGGAGGTTCGAAGACACAAAAAAAAACGTGAACATTTGCTAAAAAAAAAATAGTTACAAAATTATTTCAAGGATTACAAAATTTCTCAAAAAAAGAAGCAAAAAACCTATATATTATAGTATTTCTCAACGATAAAAATAGAGCTAAAATTATAAATTAGTAATTGTAAATTTGCAAAGATAAAATAATGTACTAAAAAAAGTTTAAAAAATTCACTCTAAATGGTTAAAGTTTTATTAAAATATTTAAAAAAAACAGAAAATATTTTAAAACCCACTTTAAAAGTTTAAATTCTAAAAAACAAGATTTACCAAAAAACAGTTGAACACTTGAAAGAAATACCAAAACATTTTCTAAAAATATCTACTTCTATAGTTTGATTAGACAAAAAAATGAGATCTACTAAGAAAAAAAAAGGAGTTTCCAAGTTTTTGTTCAAAATAGTTGACATTTTACGAAAAATTAAAATATTATAAAATATTCTCTTTTTTTATCTCTTAAACTAACAGTGAATTAAAATGTGAGGTGTTTAAAAAAAATACAGTTTAACACTACGAAAAAAATTGATTTTTTTTAAACAGTAAGAAAAAATGTTATCATACTTGCTTGAACAGTTAAATTTTTTTTTTAAATCATTAATGATTGATAAAATTAAAACAATTCAAAACTAGTTGTAAAAAATAACTTATAATCTGTTTTTTTAGAACCAATTTTGAATTGTTTAAACAGTTTAAATTTTTCAAAAACAATGAAAATGTTTTAATAGCTAAATATTTATGTTTCTTCGAAATTAGTTGAAATTTTATAATGATATTCTCAACGAAGAACCTAAAAACAATTGAAAATTTGCTAAAGAATAGTAGAAAATTATTTTAAGGACTGTAAAATTTCTTTAACAAAAGTAATTAAAAATTTGCTACAAAATAAAATAAAATTATAAGGATTGTAAAATTTTTTAAAGAAATAAACAGGAGAAATTAAAAAAATTAAAAAACAGTTGAAAAGTATACTCAAAATGGATATTATTAAAAAAATAAATAAATTTTTTTTTTATTAAAATTAGCTCGAAATGTTTGAAATTTTATAACAAAATAAATTTAAATAGGAAAAACAATTGAAAATTTTGTAAACAAAAATATCTTGAAATTGTACAAAAAAAAATAAGATTTACTATGGAATAAAAACAGTTGAGCGCTTTTGAAAATTTGTTATTAAAAATTTTTAAACTAAAAATCAATTGAATTCTTTTAATACATTGGCTGCGAACAAGTTTTTTTGTATATAATTATATAATGTCAAATTAAGTTTTCTTTGTTTTTTAGTTAGTTAAGAGTAAAAATATGCTTATTTAATTCATTTTGATGCATTTTTAGATGAAATTGCGGCGCTAAATAGTAAGTTTAAAGTAGGTACTCACTGTCAGTCATCGGTGACTGACGTGGTCCCATTGGAATACTTCAGTGTCAGTCACCGGTGACTGACAAAGCTGTGAAAATTTTTGAAACGATATTTTTAAACATAAAGTTGATTTTTGTTAATAGAACTATTGAGATTTAGTAAAAAAAAAAACAGTTACAAACTTTCTGAACAAAATACTTAAAATTGTTATAATTTTATAATAAAAAAACAAAGAAACATATATTTTTTTACATTTTACACAAAATAAACAATTGTACTACGAAGAAAAAAAAAACAGTTGTGAAATATACCTATATTTATTTTATTTAAACAAAAATGAAAATTATTAAAAATCTCATTTGAAAAACCTCAGTTTAAATTTGACAAAAATATTATACTTACTAAGAAAACAACAATTGATCACTTTCAGAAAAATATATTGTTTTAACCTTCTAAAACATATTTTCAAATTTAATTAAATATTTGAAATTTTAATTTGCTCAATTTTGGATTCTTTACAATTACTTGTTATAGAAAGTTCATGTGACTCCTATAGTTTATTAGCAATAGGCAAAAAAAGTCAACATTTTTCAGTTTTAATATATTTCTCGCAAATTAAGAACTTTATGAAAACGTTTTAATAAAACTTGTTCAAACTTGTTCAGTTTGTCATTCCCTTTAACTTCTGTTTGAAAAGTTATGTAATATTTTTCAAATTTAGAAAAATTTCGAGAAAATCAAAAAAACACACAATAACCAAAAATTCTATGTCAGGAATAAATTGATTCAAATTACTTTTAGCTAGGTTCTAATCTTGTTTATGTTCTTTGACTGCTAAATGTTCCAGATTTACTAAAAGGCATTTTTTAACGATAAAACCTTAAGTTTACAGTTTCATCTCAAACGGATAATTCGTTTTTGAGATACATTCACGAAAACAATACTTTCCCTATATATTTTATAATATATGGGGAAAATAAAAATTACTACGATTTAATATTTATTATTTGGAGTATATTTTTCAACGCAAACACAATTTTTTTGATTAAATAAACTGTACACTTAAACTCTAGCGTACTCTTGACCTAGGTCAACGCGTAGACCATTAGGGTAGGTCCGGAGTACGCCAGGTCAATGTATTAATTGTTGTGGTAGGTCAAGAGTACGCTAGAATAAATAATGATCAAGATTATTAGAAGTAAATTAATATTCGTTATATTATAATTTAAAATAACAATTACTACAATATTTCCGCCAAAACAATTGAATGTGGCAACGGAAAATAATATAAATTTCTTGCATTAATAACTGACACAATTGATACAAGCTTAAATTGTATTGAAAGCACTAACAATCTTGACTAACTGAAAATGACTGAAACAAACTGTTAAAAACACGAAAATAATTAAATATCAATACAAAAAATATATAAAATTAGGGCCGAAAGACCAATGGTCGATAGCCTGTTCACAAATAAAGCACAAATTGTAAATACTATTATTGTAAAAGGAAAAAAACATGTGAATAAAGATATTTATTATTATTTATATAAAATTGTAAAAGGCGCTCAAAACAAATGAATGCCACATTAAAACTAAATTGAAATTATTAGGCATTTGTAAAAATTAAAAAAAAAAAACTCAAGCCAAAGAAAAAAGAACTTATTGAATGAATACAAAAGGAATTTATTTAAAAAAAAGCAGTTAAAACTGATAAAAGAGTCAGAATAGTTTAATATCGCATTAGAAAAAAAATCAAATTAATAAAAATTTAAAAAATAAAACAGTCGATAAAAGTATAATAGTTAGAAAAAAGTAACTAATTAAAACAATTAAAAAATAATTTTAAGAAGACAAACGTGTTAAAACATTAATTATAAACAGTTGATAATTCATTATAGTGAAAGCATTATAGAAGAAAAAACAGTTCAAATTCAGAACATTGTAAAGTAAATAATAAATAAATTAATTAATAAATTAAAAATTAAAAAAAACTGGTAGAAAACGAAATTTAGAAATTTAAGAAAAACAATATTATAGATAGGAGCGAAAACAATTCAAAATTATTGAAAAAATAAGAGTTCAAAATCTATAAAAAAAAGGTGTGGCAAAACAATTGAAATTAAAAAAGAAACGGCTATAACTTATCAAATTTATTGTTAAAAACTTATATATAGAACGAAAACAATTAGAAAATGATTAAAATTACCTTAAACATAATTAAAATTTTATAATGAATTTGAAAAGGAGTTACAAATTTCTCAAAGAAGAAACAAAAAATCACGATTTGTAAGTAATCTGTTTAATAAATATTAAAAAAACACAATTGAATAGTCGCAACCATGATCTTTTTTAAAACAATTGAAATTTACTAAGAAATAAAAACAGATGAAAAAGAAACATCGTTTAACAAAACAGTTGACAATTTCTAGTAAAAAAATAATACGTTTAAATCTACTTACTACGTTACTAAAGAAAAAACAATTGAAACTCTGCAAAACTGTTATCAATTATTAAGAAGGAATAACTGAAATTTTAGAGATTTACAAAAAATAAAATATTGAAAAACTTTTAAAAATATCGCTCAAAAAACAATTAAAATGAAAACAAATCATGTTTGACAAGAAAAACTCTTTAGAAACATTAAAAAAGAATTGAAATATGCTTCTTTTCTTTGTATATTTCAATTGATTAATTAATCAAAAAATTTTAAGTAAAATCTGTATGAAAATAGTTTTTTTTTTGTAATTTTACAAGAAAAAGAAAACAATTTTTCCAAAGAAGCAATGGAATAAAAATGAAACAGTTGTGAATTTAACAAAAAGGAACAATTAAAAATTTACTGAAAATCTGATAGAAAAAAACTATTAATAATTATAAAGAAAAACTAACTGAAATATTAGAGATTTATAAAGAAAGAAAAACTTTTCAAAAAAAAACGTTCAATATAGTTGAAATTTTGTAGTGAAATAAATATTACTCAAAAACAGTTTAAAAAATTCAAATAATGTTTGAAAACAAATCAAATAAAAACTTTTTAAAAATGCGAATTTAAATGATTGTTGCCATTTAATTTACATCTATTTCACACTTTCTATTTTCTACTGTATTAAAACTACGTTAATTCTAAACATTAATACAAATTTTGAGGTCAATTCCTCGTGTGGTGTATTTTATTAGAATTTTTTAAATCTCAAGATGCGAATTTTATTAATTAAAATTGGCTTTGCAGTGTTGCCATTTAATTATTAGCTGCTTCACACTTTCTATTTTTTACTGTAGTAAAACTTCGTTAATCCTAAAGCTTTATACAAATTTTGAGGTCAATTCCTCGAGTGGTTTATTTTTTAGAATTTTTTAAAAGTTGAGAATTTTTATCATTCAAATTGACTTTGCAGTATTGCCATTTAATTAACAGCTGTTTTACAGTTTTTGTTTTTCTACTATAATAAAACTACGTTAATCCTAAACCTTTACACAAATTTTGAAGTCAATTCCTCGCGTGGTGTATTTTTTAGAACTTTTAAATCTTAAGTTGGCTATTTTTATCATTTAAATTGACTTTGCAGTGTTGCCATTTAATTAACAGATGTTTCAAACTTTATACTTTTTACTGCATTAAAACTACATTAATCCTAAACTTGTACACAAAGTTTCAGGTCAATTCCCCGCGTGGTGTATTTTTTAGAATTTTTAAAATCCTAAGTTGCGAATTTTAATCATTCAAATTGATTTTGCAGTGTTGTCATTTAATTAACAACTGTTTTACACTTTCTTTTTTTAAATTTATTAAAACTTCCCTAATTCTAAACTTTTAAACAAATCTTGAGATCAATTTCTACCATTTTCTTAAACAAAACAATTGAAAAATTCTAAGAAAAAGGAGTTGAGAATAGTTAAAATTTTACAAAAAAAAAAAAAATATAACTAAAATTTTTTAGAGCAAAAATGAAAAACAAGTTATTGCAAAATTTTATCTAACAACTAGAATATTTGCTTATAACAGTTGAAAAATCAATTCAAGAATTTTAAAAACAAATAAAAAACAAGCTCATTTACACACACACACAAATACACAAATCACACGGCGGAAGGACCACGTGGTCAAACACTACTACTACTACAAAAAAAACAATTCTAGAATTTATATTTATTGTTATAGAAATAACGAAGATTTCACTTATATATAAATCAGGAAGTAAACCGACGATAATACTATCGAAATTATTGCTGATAACAATGTAAATGCGGATTAATTTCTGTATAATTTTAATTTTTTCATTTTTGGTTTCGAATTAGATTTTTAGTGTCCTCGATGGAACATGTACGCGCGTGTTTAATTAACTGAATAACCTCCTAATTAACGACGACCGAAAATTTTTATTTCCTAGTGAAAGTGAGAAACGAAAACAAAAAATAAATAATAAATCAGTGTGGAAGTGAATGAATTCATAAAACACGTTAGAAAAGGAAAGTGAAGTGCGTGTAATGAAATTGGAGCCTTGTTTGTGTTAATTAAAACGATCCATTCATAACAGGTGGGAAAAAAGATTTAAATTTTAAATAGATTTAAAAAAAAAATACTACAAATGTACGAAAATGCGTTTACTTGATTAAAAATTTTTACTTGAAAATAATTTTCAGATTTTTAATCAAGTGTGCGTATACCTATCAGTCAGTTGTCTAAAATAAAAATGTGAAGGGGATTAAAGTTAAAAACAAATGTTTAATAATGACTACCGTCGTGTATTTTTTTGAAACAAATGAATTAAAGAAAACAGGATCACTTTGTTTTACCAAATAATTTAAAAAAAGTTATAAGCTATTGATAATGGGTGCATAGTACCCGAAATGTACATATAGCTAAATAAAAATTCATTGTGAAGAAAGTGTTAGTGTTTTAATCAAATTTTAATTAATCATATCTTCACAACAAATTTCTATATGAAAACAAAGTGATTCTGCTTTCTTTCTCCAGTATATTCAAGATGTACCACAAAGTAAACGCCTCCACAATTAAACATTTAAATGAATTAAACTTTTAAGGAATGATAATAATAAATTATCATCATTAATTATAGGTTAAGTAAACAAACAATTTCCACCGGCGTTGTAAAATCAGATTTACGATCACTAACTGAACCGACTTACTTTGGCTCTCTAAAAATCTCCTTTGGGGAGGTTGTGCGGTCGCCACCGCCGCCGACGAAGACGGCTCGTTTTTCTTACTAGTACTACCATCGGAACCCTTGCCCGTATGCCGGACACTCCAGTATTTGTAAATGTTGTCGTACACTTTCGCATTCTTCACCGGCGGCTCGAGACCGGGCGTCTTTAGGGCCAACAGGGGGTCGAATTTCTCGCTGAAGAAGTCCAAGCGTTCGTCCTCCGTCGGCCGTGTTGTTGTTGATTTTTCACCGCCACCGTCACCGTCAACATTGTCACGTGCGCTGGACGCCATGTGCCGAAAAACTGGCGCCACTTACCGCGCGCATCACACCGCCCTCTATTGACGGAAAGTTTAAATGCGTCATGATTTTGTTTTGGGATTTCGTTTGTTACCAGCGATAATTTGATTCGATTACAATTATCATTTATTATCACTTATTATTTAAACAATATAAAGAATGCAGAAATCGTAAGTTTTACTAATTTATTTACAATAAAACTAACAATACGAATTTATTTGTATGTACCAAAAATTTATTGAAGAACCCTCGCGTATGTTTCAATAATTGAAGGGTGGGATAGAGGCCACCCACCCACCCTACATGTATATAGTTTTCCATTACTAACAGTGTTGAAGTTTGAAAACTAACAATTAATAAAATTATTAATGTGGGAAAAATTTCATCAATAATAACCGATTTTAATTTATTGGCTAATCAGACACATATTTGACTGATTGGAGGGTAGATTTTCAACCACCACCCACCATGTATATATAAATTAATATTTAGTAAATCGATGATTTTAAAGTTTTGCTCACATTAAACAAATTTTTAATTATTATTTCCTACAACCACAAAGCGATTATTAATTCAATTAAAATTGTATATGTAGGGTGGGTATTTAACCCTCCAATTAATAAAACACGCACAAAGGTTATACTAATTGAATTACAATTAAAATTAAAAGAAACTAATAATATGAATTCATTTTTATGTACAAAATATTTATTGAAGAATCCTCCCGTATGTTTCAATGATTGGAGGGTGGGATAGAGGCCACCCGCCCTCCCTACATATGTATAGTCTTCAATTATTAACACTGTTGAAGTGTGAAGGAAAATAATTAATAAAATTGTTAATGTAGCAAAAAATTCAAACTTAATCACTGATTTTAAATCATTGTCTAATCAGGCACATATCTGACTGATTGTAGGGTGGATTTATAACCCCTTCTTACTATGAATATATATTTTAATTTATAATAAATCATTGATTACAAAGTTTCGCTCACATTAAACAAATTTTTAATTATTATTGCCTACAAACCACAAGTCGGTCATTAATTGATATAAAGCTGTATATGTAGAGTGGATGGGTGGCCTTTATCCCACCCTTCAATTCATAAAACACGCACAAGGGTTTTACTAATTCAATTATAATAAAATTTAAAAGAAACTAAGAATACGAATTCATTTTTATGTAGAAAATATTTATTGAAAAACCCTCGCGTATGTTTCAATGATTAGAGGGTGGGATAGAGACCACCCACCCACCTTACATATATATAGTTTTCATTTACTAACAGTGTTGAAGTTTGAAGACTAACAATTAATAAAAAATTTAATGTGGGAAAAATTTCATAATTAATCACTGATTTTAAATTCTTGGTTGATCAGGCACATATTTGACTGATTGGAGGGTGGGTTTATAACCCCTACCCAGAGTGTATACACATTTTAATTTATGGCAAGTCACTGATTTTCAAGTTTTGCTCACAATAAACAAATTTTTGATTATTATTTCCTACAAACCACAAGGCGGTTATTAATTAATGTAAAACTGTATATGTAGGGTGGGTGGGTGGCCTCTATCCCACCCTTCAATTAATAAAACACGCACAAGGGTTTTACAAATTTAATTATAATAAAATTCAAATAAAACTAACAAAATGAATTCATTATTACGTACAAAAAATTATTTAAGAACTCTGCAGTATGTTTTAAGGATTGGAGGGTGGGATAGTTCTTATCGTGATAAAAACACATATAACCAACACAATTAAAATAAGAGTGTTGAGTGTTACTGATGAAATAATAACATTTTTATTTTATATGTGTAAATATCTTCTAATAACCTTCTTAACTAAAAACACTTTCTAATTTTTTTTTAATCTGTAAAAGATAAACGTCGTTAACCTTTTAGATAATTAAATTCTACATTTGATGCACCAAAAAAGGTTGGTAGTTTCATTTAAAAAAAAATCTAGTTACCTCTGATTGAAGTTTTATAAATTGGCGTAGCGATTTTTTTTAACACACAAAAAAGTTTGGCCTTCGTTAGTCCATTTCGTAATTAATAACATTGCGTCACGACCTTTTAAGTTTTATGATAGCCACGATGTTCAATTTTTACTAAATGTCTGTTGTTTTGTTTATATTTGTTTATTTGTTAAAATGACCAATTGCGGTTAAACGAATTGTTTTAGATTGAACGTATGTTACATAAAGTCACATCAGAATTAACCTAGGAATCCAAATATGCAAGAATATACAGGGGATTCCATTAAAAATAATGACTTTGATATAACAATTTCATTTCAATCGAAAATATTTTTAGGTTGTAGCCTTAAGGGTTCTCTACCATCCACCATCCATCATCCACTATGTCACGTTAATAGATTTCAAAAATGTTTATGTTTATTAGTCTTTTGCTTTCTTTCAAAAAATAAAATAAATACATATGAATATAACACAAATATATAACAAAACGTACAAAAATTTTGGATAGATGAAGCTTGGCGGAGTAAATGAATGGTAATAAACCCACAATCTTCCATCCATACACTAATGGCTCACCTTATATATGGAAAATTAAGTTAAAACTTCAACTTTCAATGCTGTAAGAAATAAATACAAACACTACTAAAAGTCAGGAAAATCAATATGTGTTAATGTCTTGAATTCAAAATAATATAAACAATGAGTGCGTGATCTTGAGCCACCCTCCAAACAGTAAAACTTTGGCGCTATTTTTATTTAATAAAAACTATTTTATAGGCTAAAGAACACATTTATTAATGGCTAAAATCTGATCGTGTATGAAAATTATTTTCCAAAAATTGTAGTTCTTGTTATAATAATTGGAGGGTAGGAAGAAAACCATTTCTTCGCCTGAAGAAGTCACAGTGTGGCGAAACAATTGTTGCGTGTAATTCCAAAAAATAAAGGTTTTTGAAAATTAAAAAAGTGATTTTACTTTAATAGTTAACAAGTGATATGAATTTTCAACAAATAACGGCCTCATCAATAAATATTCTGTTCATCAGTTTCATCCAAACGTTTGGATTCATTAATTGTTTTTGCCGAAGATATTAAGTTGGTATCATCAACAAAAAGCACAACATTGACATCATCCATATATTTGATAAAATCATTGCAATAAATTAAGCACAAGAGGGGTCCCAGAGCTGACACTTGTGGGACACCATGCTGATTAAGTAGCTGTTCCGATATAAAACCATTGTAATAAACCACTTGGCTTCTATTTGAAAAAATATGATGACAGAAGTCTGCACACAGAGGATTCGCAATTGTATAGATACAATTTCCTTAAGAGTATACAGTAAGAAACACAAACAAAGGCCTTGCTTATGTCAAGAAAGGTGGTCATGGCAAAATCACCTTCCTCGAAACATTTTACTATTTTGTCTACAAAATCAACTATTGCATCAGTAGTCGATTTCCCTTCCCGTTTTTGTTGTTTTTAACTAAACGAGACAATCTGATCAAACATAATCTTCTCTATTATTTTGGAAAATATTGGCAAAAGAGATATAGGTCTATAATTATTTAGATCGTCCGTATCCCCCTTCTTGAAAACAGGTATTACCTTAGCAAGTTTAAGTATTAATAATAATTAAAAAGAATAGTAATAGTAATAAACCACTTTATTTGCGTAATAACGAAATTATACAAAATTCACTTAAAAGGAGTAACAAAAACAAATCAATATTTCGAAAATACAAAACATAAGGCGAGATTCAGTTTAGAGTTGAGAAACATTCCATTTATTACAATAATATTGTCGTTTATATAATTTATTATCAAATATTGTGGAAAAAATATATAAAAATTGTGAAACAACATCAAGAGTTTAATTAACTTCTAATTAACAAAAATTGTGGTGTAATAATTGGAGGGTGGGTGTATTCCAATAATAAAATTATTAACACTCGTTTCGAATTTAATTTTTTTTACATGAAATAGCGCTTCAAATAAAAATATACATTTATTTATTCATGCAAAATTTCTAATTAAGTAAATACCTAAAATATAAATGGTGATGTGGCCATCATAGTACTTTCCCTATATTTTTCTCGAAAACTATGAGGTTTACGCAAAAAGGCTATTCTTAATAATTTGTTCAGTTTTGAATTCTTTACAATTATCTGTAATACAAGTTTCATGTAACTCTAATAGTTTATTAACAATTGACAAAAAATGTCAAATTTTCAATTTTGTTTTTCTCGAAAGTTAAGAATTTTATGAAAAAAATGTTTTAATAAAAGTCATTTATTTTCTCATTCTCTCTAACTATTGTTTAAGAAGTTTTGTAATATTTTTCATATTTAGAAAAATATCGACAAAAAACCTCATTTTCATGCACAATACTATTCAAATTGTGATGTGGCCATCATAGTACTTTCCATATATTTTACTCGAAAACTATGAGATTTACGCAAAAAAGTTATTCTTAATAATTTGTTCAGTTTTAAATTCTCTATAATTATTTGTTATAGAAGTTTCATGTAACTTCAATAGTTTATTAACAATTAGCAAAAAATATCAAAATTGTCAGTTTTTATTATTTTTCTTGAAAGTTAAGAATTTTATGAAAAAAATGTTCAAATAAAACTTGTTCAGTTTATAATTCCCTTTAACTTTTGTTTGAACCGTTTTTAATTTTTTTTTATATATAGAAAAATATATCAAAATTTTCAATTTTTAGTTTTTTTTCTCAAAAGTTAAAAATTTTGTGAAAAGTATGTTCAGATTTTCATTCTCTTTAACTTTTATTAGTAAAGCTTTGTAAAATTTTTCATATTAAAAAAATTATCGATAAAAAACAAAAAAATGGCTCGAGTAAACACCCACTTCCGGTTTATGAATGTTTACCAAAAGCTTTTCAGTTCCAGTTTTTAACGATAAAACCTTAAGTTTGAAGTTTCATATCAAACAGATTATTCGTTCTTGAGATACAGCGCCCACCGACAGACACACAGACACACACACAGACACAAAAAATTTTTTTCCAAAAATTAGTGTTTTGGGATCAGGGGACCCCAAAACGGATATTTCCGCAAAAAAAAATTTTGAAAAAAAAATCACGAAAACAATACTCCCCCTATATATACTATATAGGGAAAGTAAAAATGTTTGATGTAAATTATTTTTATTGAATCTATATTTAACTGTAATAGAATTGTTGGATGGGTTAGAGGCCACCCAGTTACCCTACATCCACTTTTAAATTACCCTACATATATATAGTCTTCAATTATTAACACTGTTAAAGTGTGTAGGAAAATAATTAATAAAATTGTTAATGTAACAAAATATTCAAAGTTAATCACTGATTTTCAATTATTGGTTAATCAGGCACATATTTAACTGATTGGAGGGTGGATTTTTAACTCCCAACCACCTTGTATAAATATATTAATTTATAGTAAATCGATGATTTTAAAATTTTGCTCACATTAAACAAACTTTTAATTTTTATTTCCTACAAACTATAACACGATCATTAATTAAAGTAAAACTGTATATGTAGGGTGGGTGGGTGGCCTCTATACCACCCTCCAATTAATAAAACACGCACAAGGGTTTTACCAATTTAATTACAACTAAAATAAAAAGAAACTAACAATATGAATTCATTTTTATCTACAAAATATTTATTGAAGAACCCTCGCATATGTCTCAATGATTAGAGGGTGGGATAGGGACCACCAACCCACCCTTCATATGTTTAGTTTTCAATTATTAACACCGTTAAAGTATGAAGGAAAATAATTCAGAAAATTATTAATATAGCAAAGTATTCAAACTTAATCACTGATTTTAAATTATTGGCTAATCAAGCACACATCTGACTGATTGGAGGATGGATTTATAACCCCTATTCAGGATGTATATACATTTTAATTTATAATAAATTATTGATTTTAAAGTTTTGCACACATTGAACAAATTTTTAATTATTATTTCCTACAAACCACAAGTCGGTCATTAATTGATGTAAAACTGTAAATGTAGGGTGGGTGGGTGTCCTCTATCCCAATATGTTAATGACTTGAGTACAAAATTATATTAAAAAAATGGGTGGGTGACCTTGAGTCATCCCTCAAACAGTAAAACCGAATCAAAATCAGATAAATAAGATGAAGGAAGTCAAGAGGATGGCGATGCTGCAGAAAGAGATAGTAAGAAAAAGAAGAAGAAGAAGAAGGGTGTCAAAGAAGAAGAGGAAAAGGAAAAAGTTCCTGATAAGTTAGCTATTGCTGCTATGCAAGAAGCATTGGTAAAAATCAAAGAGGAAGAAGAGCATCTCAAGCAAGAGGAAGAAGAATGCATTAAACGTGAAGTAGAAGCAGAGGCGGCTCGTTTAGAAGCTTTAAGAATTGAGCAAGAACGCAAAGATAGAAAGAAGAAAAATGAAAAGAAAAGGAAGGAAAAATTAATAGCAGAGGGCAAGCTTTTGACAGCAAAACAAAAGGCATATAAAGTCGGGGCTCTTGAGTTAATTAAAGTTAGAAAAACCGAAGCGAAGAATTACCTGAAGTAGGTCAAAAAACAGGTACCAGAATAAGGCCTAATAAATTAAAACAACAGGTTAATCAAGAGAAGACTGTTAAGGAGACTAAACCTGAGGAGACGAAGATTGAACCAGTTGTGCTTGAAAAAGAGCCTAAACCTGAGGATGATATTAAGGATTATTGGGATGCTAAGAGTTCCAAGGATCAGAATCCCAAGCTGTAGGTGAAAAAGTGGCTGAACAAAAGTCAAGCAAGGATGAAGATAGTGAAGAAGATGATAATAATGATGATGAGTATGAATCAGAAGATTCTGAAGTTGAAAATGTTCACAGAACGGACGCAGAAAAACGCAAAGATAAAGCAAAAGCTAAAATTGAGCAAAGGCGTAGAGAAGCTAAAAAAATTAAATTATTCGTGCTGCAATTGTTCGTGTACTGGGTCAGGTAGACACGGGAAAAACGAAAATCCTTGACAAACTCAGACGAACAAATGTTCAAGATGGCGAAGCTGGTGGTATTACTCAAGAAATCGGTGCTACAAATAGATGCTATTATAGAAAATATTAAGTCAGTTAAAGGGGCTAGTGATATGGAACTAAAAATCCCAGATCTGTCTATTATTGACATTATGGACGGCATAGAAAAAAATTATCAACACTCGTTTCGAATTTAGAAAATTCAACATGAAACAGGACTCCAGAAAAAAATATGCTTGTATTTATTCATAAGAAATGTATAATTAAGTAAATACCTAAAATAAAATATTTAATGTAAACTATTTTTATTGAATCTCAATTTACCAGTGATGGAATAGTAGGGTGGGTTAGAGGCCATACTGTCATCATATATACACTTTTAAATTAAGGTGAATTATTAAAATCATCCACGCTTAAACTACTTTTTTGTTAAAGGCAAGCAAAAATAAATAATGAGTGTAAAATTTAAACTTATGTAGAATAGCTGGATAGCCTTTAATCCATCTTTTCTTACTAGAAAACTTTATTATGAATGTTTGATGGTGGACGCGTTTACTTCCTGGTACATCTTGAATGATTTGTAAATGATAAATATAGTGGTAAAACAAAGTTATTGTGTCTGATTTATTATGAATGAATTTTATTATAAATGCAAATTTAATGTTGCTGAACTTTATTTTTAGTAAGATCTTATTTACACTGAATTGAAAAATTGACTATGTTTTAACCACAGATAATTATTGTTATCTTATTTTATTATAAAAATTAAGGGTTACCTTAGAATAAACTAGTTGAATAATAATTATTAATATAATATTTTAGCTTTAACATTCAATAATTTTAGCGTTTCTAACAATTTGTTTAAATAATCTTCAATTAATTTCGTGTGAATTCAATTCGTTTAATTGACAATTTTTAATATAAGGAATTTGATTTTTCATTTGTTTAAATATTGCAACGTTTTGGCGCTTTGACAATTTCAAGTGCTCACCTGTTACTTAATTTTTTTATTAATATTAACTATAAATATAAATTATTAGAAACCGAAAATTAATTTAATACAGGCTTTTAAAAAATACTCTGAATAAAATAAATAAATATTGATTCTAGCGTACTCTTGACCTACCACAACAATTAATGCAGTGACCTACCTTAATAGTCTACGCATTAGGGTAGGTCAAGAGTACGCTAGTTCAGGCTTACAATTTATTAACGTTGTAAAATATTAAAATCCATACCGACAATTGACATCTATAGCTGATCGTTAACAAAAACAGTTGATTTATACGTTTAAGAGTTGATAATGACAATTGACATTAACAGTTAGTAGTTATTTTTAATGATGACTAATTTCAACACTTGATTTTAACACTTAAAATTGACCATCTGCAGCTGATGGTTAATAAAATATAATCATTTGAATTGCATTTAAAAAAAACCTCACGCAAAAAATCTTCCCAAAATTTTCGAAATTCATCCCTAAAGAAAGTATCTAAGTAACTACGAGAAACAATTGATGCACGATCACGGAAAACAAAGCTACAACACATGCTACTTGAGATTAGGAATTTGAGAATTGCATTCAGCGGTTTGGAAAATTGTAAAAAAATAACCACGCAAGTAATCATCCTAAGATTTTCAAAATCCATCCCTAAAGAACCTATATAAGTAACTATAAAAACAATTGACGATAATCGATTAAAAACAAAGTTACAATTGTCTAAACTTGAATGGATGGAAAATCAATTGCTTCTGGTGATTAAAGAAATTGTGGAGATAAAACCACTTGAGTGATTAATGAAAAAAATGATTCTGCACACTCACAAATGCCAATTTTTTGATTAACTATAAAAACAATTGCCAATCATCGCTTGAAAACAAAGCCACAATTGTTTAAACTTGAATCGATGGACAATCAATTGCTTCTAGCGATTAAAGAAATTGTGGAGCTAAAACCACATGAGTGATTAATGAAATAACTCATTCTGCACACTTGCAAATGTACAAATTTTGATTAACCATTAAAACAATTGCCGATTATCGCTTGAAAACAACGCCACAATTATCTAAATTTGAACTGATGGAACGTTAATTGCTTCTAGTGATTAGAGAAATTGTGGAGGTAAAACCACTTGAGTGATTTATGAAAAAAATCATTCTGCACACTCATAAATGTCCATTTTGTGATTAACCGTAAAAACAATTGCCGATCATCGTTTAAAAACAAAGCCACAATTGTCTAAATTTGAATCGATGGACATCAATTGCTTCTAGTGATTAAGGAATTTGTGGTGGTAAAAACACTTGAGTGATTTATGAAAAAAATCATTCTGCACACTCACAAATGTCCATTTTTTGATTAACCATAAAAACAATTGCCGATCGTCGTTTAAAAACAAAGCCACAGTTGTCTAAACTTGAATCGATGTAATCAATTGCTTCTAATGATTAAAGAAATTGTGGAAGTAAAACCGCTTGAGTTATTAATGAAAAAAATCATTCTGCACACTCACAAATGTTCATTTTTTTAATTAACCGTAAAAATAATTGCCGATCATCGCTTGAAAACAACACCACAATTGTCTAAACTTGAATCGATGGAACGTCAATTGCACTTGAGTGATAAATGAAAAAAATCATTCTACACACTCACAAATGTCCATTTTTTGATTAACCATAAAAACAATTGCCGATCATCGCTTGAAAACAAAGCCACAATTGTGTAAACTTGAATCGATGGAACAACAATTGCTTCTAGTGATTAAGGAAATTGTGGAGGTAAAACCACTTGAGTGATAAATGAAAAAAATCATTCTGCACACTCACAAATGTCCATTTTTTAATTAAACGTAAAGACAATTGCCGATCATCGCTTGAAAACAAAGCCACAATTGTGTAAACTTGAATCGATGGAACAACAATTGCTTCTAGTGATTAAGGAAATTGTGGAGGTAAAACCACTTGAGTGATTTATGAAAAAAATCATTCTGCACACTCATAAATGTCCATTTTGTGATTAACCGTAAAAACAATTGCCGATCATCGTTTAAAAACAAAGCCACAATTGCCTAAATTTGAATCGATGGACATCAATTGCTTCTAGTGATTAAGGAATTTGTGGAGGTAAAAACACTTGAGTGATTTATGAAAAAAATCATTCTGCACACTCACAAATGTCCATTTTTTGATTAACCATAAAAACAATTGCCGATCGTCGTTTAAAAACAAAGCCACAGTTGTCTAAACTTGAATCGATGTAATCAATTGCTTCTAATGATTAAAGAAATTGTGGAAGTAAAACCGCTTGAGTTATTAATGAAAAAAATCATTCTGCACACTCACAAATGTTCATTTTTTTAATTAACCGTAAAAATAATTGCCGATCATCGCTTGAAAACAACACCACAATTGTCTAAACTTGAATCGATGGAACGTCAATTGCACTTGAGTGATAAATGAAAAAAATCATTCTACACACTCACAAATGTCCATTTTTTGATTAACCATAAAAACAATTGCCGATCATCGCTTGAAAACAAAGCCACAATTGTGTAAACTTGAATCGATGGAACAACAATTGCTTCTAGTGATTAAGGAAATTGTGGAGGTAAAACCACTTGAGTGATAAATGAAAAAAATCATTCTGCACACTCACAAATGTCCATTTTTTAATTAAACGTAAAGACAATTGGCGATCATCGTTTGAAAACAAAGCCACAATTGTCTGAACTTGAATCGATGGAACATCAATTGCTTCTAGTGATTAAAAAAATTGTAGAGTTAAAACCACTCGAGTGATTAATGAAAAAAATTATTCTGCATACTCACAATTGTTAATTTTTTGATTAACCGTAAAAACAATTGCATATCATCGCTTGAAAACAAAGCCACAATTGTCTAAACTTGAATCGATGAAACGACAATTGCTTCTAGTGATTAAAGAAATTGTGGAGGTAAAACCACTTGAGTGATTCATGAAAAAAAACATTCTGCGCACTTACAAATGTCCATTTTTTGATTAACCATTAAAACAACTGCCGATCATCGATTGAAAACAAACCCACAATTGTGTAAACTTCAATCAATTGCTTCTAGTGATTAAAGAAATTGTGGAGGTACACCACTTGAGTAATTTATGAAAAAAATCATTCTGCGCACTCATAAATGTCCATTTTTTGATTAACCGTGAAAACAACTGCCGATCATCGCTTGAAAACAAAGCCACAATTGTCTAAACTTGAATCGATGAAACGGCAATTGCTTCTAATGATTAAAGAAATTGTAGAGGTAAAACCACTTGAGTGATTTATGAAAAAAATCATTCTGCACACTCACAAATGTCCATTTTTTGATTAACCGTAAAAACAATTGCTGATCATCGCTTGAAAACAACGCCACAATTGTCTAAACTTGAATCGATAGAAAATCAATTGCTTCTAGTGATTAAATAAATTGTGGAGGTAAAACCACTTGAGTGATTAATGAAAAAAATCATTCTGCACACTCACAAATGCCCAATTTTTGATTATCCGTTAAAACAATTGCCGATGATCACTTGAAAACAAAACCACAATTGTCTAAACTTAAATCGATGAAACATCAATTGGTAAAACCAATCAGATAAAGAAGATTGGTTAATGTTCACTTTCTCGTTTCGGATATAAACATCACCCTCTCCCTCCCCCTTGTTTCTGAAACAACTGCCAATCGGTGTGTTAATTATTTCTTACGCAATCGAACGGTGAGCAGCTCTCATTGTTTTATAATCGACAGCCTGGAAGTGCAATTTACACAAATAATTATATTAGAAATGCAGTTTTACTTTCTCGCGTAATCCGTCAGTAAAATGCATATTACGTTGCTTGCTTTTACTTTCTAATAGTCGCTCCACTCTCACGCGGACCGTTACCGTTGCATTTAAAATGTCATTTTTCTCTTCACGGTGGCTCGTCGAGGTTAATTGGCATGCGCGGAATATTTTAGCCAATTACTTAAAGCGATTAGTTTAATGGGTATTCGTGTTTGTTTTCACTTTTTTTCTACATTTAATTGTATAAATTTACAGGAAACCAACAGGTGTTATATAGTAGAATCATAACATAACACATAACACAAAATTAGGATCAAATACAAGATATAATACTATTGTTTAATAAAATTGATGATTTTTTTACCAACGTCAATTTGAATTAGCTTTACAGAAGCATGTTTAATAGATCTAAACAATGCATGATTATTTGATAGGGGTTAATAAGAAGGAAGAATTTGATCATCATTGGATGCTTGTATACAGATTACATCAAATTTTGATGACTTTTATCTTTATGAAGGACATGTAATCATCTATATAATAACAGAAATGTTTACTCTAGAGTGGATTTCTGGTGAAGTTAAGTCTTATTGAAGATTCGTAGGATTATCTTGTCCATTACGTTTGTAAGCACCTTAATTTAGCAAAAGTATTCAATATCTAACAGAATGAAAATGCGTACCTTAAGGTCACCTTGTAAGGTTGATAACACCTGTTGCTATGGTTATTCCTTCAGGATTATTTTATAGGAAAATTTTGTTTGGAAAAATAAGTCCATTGCTCTTGATCGCTTTCTTCTCGGTAGAAACTCGCGATGACAGCATCAATCGATCGTGTGATGCATGCGGTACACGATCCTAATGCGTTCGGAACGGCGGCAATAATTCCGAGCGCATTTTTGCCCGGTTTGTCCGGGATTTTCTCGACTTTCACAATTCCGCTTAGGGAGAAATGAACTCGCGCGCTCGAGGTGAAAGTGATGCCGAGTGCAATCTCCGCTGACTGACCATTTTGCATGATTCGCCATCGATTTAATTGGCGAAGTACGTACGTACGTTTATCAATCAGTTCCTTATTCTACGCATCAAACGATTAAAATGCGTGATGAATCGTGCCTCTCTATTGATGGTGAGCTTTCACTACGATCAAACAAATGTCTATCTATTCGATAATTGCTGATCAAATGATACTGTGATTATATTCGATGATTGTTCTTATTCAGACATAAAAATCAATGAAGGATACACAATACATGAAGGAAGAGAGTTATGATAATCTGTATTCTGGCTCTTAAGGATATAGTTGCTATGGAGCGTTTCTCTGGAGCGGACCGCGCGTTGTGCGTGCAAGACTTTTACAAAAATTTTGATTCAGTGATTCATCATTTAAATGAAGCACCACTCATAGCTCGCATTAAAAAATGCGTGAAGAAGTTAGAAGAGACATTAAAAAAGCCCTCCACTAAAAATAAACTGTCTTTTGCCTGTTCTTACATACGAAATTAGATTTGCACCTTCACTGAAAATAGATATAATTTTACTTTATTGTTAATGTTAATATTTTCAATTCTTACACTTTTTCTTTTTGTTTGTTTCAGAATAACAATCAGAACTGTAGGAAATAAACGCATTAAAAGATAGCGGTTCGCACACGGCGTAGTCCCTCGGCCCCAAGGTGGCGGGGACACACGTGTTGGGGGCCACGTCGCCCATGTCTCTGGCGATGCCCTTTATCGACAACGACCTCCTCTGGTGTCCGGACAACGATGGAAAAATGGTCGACCTCTCTTCCTGCTTACAAGTACGTATACACACACACACGAACACACAGAGGGAGTAACACAAGACATCTTCTGATAGTAATCAGAACGTGACTCCAATCATCGCCAGCGTAATTGGTGAACGCGCCGGGCTTTCATCTAAAGCGGTACGATCAAAGGCGCTTAGCGCTTTTAGTGATCGGATCGTATTTTACGGTGATTACATAATTACCGTGTTATTACTCGGCGCTGGGTTAAAGGTTAATTACCGACTAATTTGAAGATCGTTTTAACGATTTCATATTTATTTTAAATTTCTTCATTTAATACTGTACTCTATTAAACTCCATAAAACTCTATAAACGGTTTTTTACACTCTATAATAAGGCAGTATAATTAAAAAATATAAATAAAAAGTATTATATGTAGTTTTTGTAACCATTAAAACCTTATTTATTATTTTTTTAAATTAACATTTATGTTTGCACCGTCGCCATCTTATTTCTATCAAAGCGATAGCGATTGTTTTTATGCGCAATTAAAAAACATTATTCAGTTATGAATCGTGAGATTTTAAAAACAAATTCATTGTTTAGTTACTTATTTACAATCATTCAAACCTTTGAATATATTTTTCCTCTGCAAGCTTAAGTTTACACCGTTTTTATTTTGTTTCTACTAAAACGATAGCAAATGTTTTTATTTATAACTATCAATAGCATTGCTTAAGTATAAATTCTGAGCTTTTAAAACAAATTCCTGCTTTGATTGTTTTTTTACAATCATTAAAACCTCTGTATATATTTTTCTAATTCACATTTACATTTTTAGCGTCGCTATTTTACTTCCACCAAAGCGATGGCGATTGTTTTTGTTTACAATTATAAAAACTATATTTAAGTATAATTTTGAGCTTTTAAATCTATTTCCTAAGCTGGGTATTTTTTGACAATTATTAAAAGCTCTGAATGTATTTTTCTAATTCACGTTTACGTTTGCAGCGTCGTAAATTCATTTCCATCAAAGCGATAGCGATTGTTTTCGTTTACAATTCAAAAAGCTTTGTTTATCATTCAAATCTCGGAATGTATTTTTCTTCTTCCAGTTTGTATTTAGAGCAGCGCCATTATGTTTCTACCAAAACGATAGCGATTGTTTTGTTCATAATTATATAAGTAATGTTTATATATCAATCCTGAGCTTTACAAACAAATTCCTTGTTTGATTATGTTTTTTACAATCATTAAAACCTCTAATTATATTAATTTTTTTGAGGCTACGTTTGCAGCGACGTTATTTTGTTTCTACACAAGCGATAGCAATTGTTTTTATTTATAACTATATAAACATTACTTTAGTATAAATCCTGAGCTTTCAAAATAAATTCTAGCTTTGATTATATTTTTAAAATCATTAAAACCTCTAAATGGATTTTTCATTTTCAATTTTACATTTGCACCGTCGCCATTTTGTTTCTATCAAAGTGACAGCGATTATTTTTCTTTACAATTAGTAAAACTCTATTTAGGTATAAATTCTAAGCTTTTAAAATAACTTCCTACGTTGGGCAATTTTTTACAGTCATTCAAACCTCTGAATGTATTTTTCTTCTTAAAGTTTATGTTTGGAGCGTCGCCATTTTTTTCTACTAAAGAAATAGCGATTGTGTTTGTTTATAATTATAAAAGCTTTATTTAAGTATAAATTCTGAGCTTTATAAAAAATTTACCTACGTTGGGTATTTTTTTACAATCATTCAAAGATCTGAATGTATTTTTCTCCTTCTTCCAGTTTGCATTTACAACAGCGCCATTTTGTTTGCATCAAAATGATAGCGATTGTTTTATTCATAATTATAAAAGTAATGCTTATATATAAATCCTAAGCTTTCTCAAACAAATTCCTCGTTTGGTTATATTTTTTACAGTCACTCAAACCTTTGAAATTATATTCTTCTTCATGTTTACATTCGGAATGTCGTAATTTTGTTTCCACCCATGAAATAACAATTGTTTTTGTTTTCTATCATAGAAACATTATTTACCTCGAAATTCGGAGCTTTTGAAATATTTTTCTCGTTTGGTTATATTTTTTAAAATAATTCAAACCTCTGAAAACATTTTTTCTTTAAGTTTAAGTTTGCAGCATCACTCTTTTGTTTCTACTGAAGCTATAGCAATTGTTTTTATTTATTACTATAAAAGCATTATTTACCTATAAATCCTGAGCTTTAAAAATACATTTGTCGTTTGGTTATTTTTCTGCAATCTCTCAAACCTCTGAATGTATTTTCTTCTTCAATTTTAGGTTTGTCCCGTCGCCATTTTGTTTCTATCAAAGCGATAGTGATTGTTTTTATGAACAATTATAAAAGCATTATTCAGCTATGAATCCTGAGATTTTTAAACAAATTCTTTGTTTAGTTACTATTTTACAATGATTCAAATCTCTCAATGTATTTTTCTCCTTCAAGCTTACATTTGCAACGTCGCCATTTTGTTTCTGTCAAAGCGATAACGATTGTTTGTATAGAAAATTATACAAGCATTATTTAGCTATGAATTCTGAGATTTTAAAACAAATTCCTCATTTAGTTACTTTTTTACAATCAATCAAATTTCAGAATGAATTTTTCTTCTTCAACTTCCGGTCGCAGCGTTGTATTTTTGTTTCTACTAAAGCGATAGCGATTGTTTTTATTTATAATTATTACTAACATTACTTAAGTATAAATTCTGAGCTTTTAAGACAAATTCCTGTTTTGATTTTATTGTTACAAGCATTTAAACATTTGAATGAATTTTTCTCCTTCAATTTTACGTTTGCACCGTCGCCATTTTGTTTTTATCAAAGCAATAACGATTGTTTTTATATACAATTATACAACCATTGTTTAGCTATGAATTCTGAGATTTTAAAACAAGTTCCTCAGTTAGTTATTATTTTACAATCATTCAAAGTTCAGAATGAATTTTTCTTCCTTAGTTTCCGTTCTCAGCGTTGTTTTTTTGTTTCTATTAAAGCAATAGCGATTGTTTTTATTTATAATTATTACTAACATTGGTTTAGTATAAATTGTAAGCTTTTAAGATAAATTTCTGCTTTGATTTTATTTTTACATTCAAACCGTTAAATGAATTTTTCTCCTTCAAGCTTACGTTTGTACCGTCGCCATTTTGTTTCTATCAAAGCGATAGTGATTGTTTTTACACACAATTATAAAAGCATTATTCAGCTATGAATTCTGAGATCTCTTAACAAATTCCTCATTTAGTTACTTTTTACAATCAATCAAATTTCAGAACGAATTTTTCTTCTTCAACTTCCGGTCACAGCGTTGTTTTTTTGTTTCTGCTAAAGTGATAGCGATTGTTTTTATTACTGATTATTAATAGTATTACTTAAGTATAAATTTTGAACTTTTAAAACAAATTCCTGCTTTGATTTGATTTTTACAAACATTTAAACCTATGATTGAATTTTTCTCCCTCAATTTTACATTTGCCTCGTCGCCATTTTGTTTCTATCAAAGTAATAGCGATTGTTTTTATGAAAAATTATAAAAGCATTATTTAGCTATGAATCCTGAGATTTTTAAACAAATTCCTCAGTTAGTTACTTTTTTACAATTATTCAAACTTTAGAATGCACTTTTCTTCTTCAAACTTACGTTTGCAACGTTGTTATTTTGTTTCTACTAAAGCGATAGCGATTGTCTTTATTTACAATTATTACTAACACTACTTAAGTATAAATTCTGAGCTTTTAAGACAAATTCCTGCTTTGATTTTATTTTACAATCATTTAAATCTTTAAATGAATTTTTCTCCTTTAAGCTTACGTTTACACCGACGCCATTTTGTTTCTATTAAAGCGATAGTGATTGTTTTTATGAACAATTATAAAAGCATTATTCAGTTATGAATAATGCGATTTTTAAACAAATTCTTCGTTTAGTTACTATTTTACAATGATTTAAATCTGTCAATGCATTTTTCTCCTTCAAACTTACGTTTGGAACGTCGCCATTTTGTTTCTATCAAAGCGATAGTGATTGTTTTTACACACAATTATAAAAGCGTTATTCAGCTATGAATTCTGAGATCTCTTAACAAATTCCTCATTTAGTTACTTTTTTACAATCATTCAAACTTCAGAATAAATTTTTCTTCTTCAAATTCCGTTCGCAGCATTGTTTTTTTGTTTCTACTAAAGCAATAGCGATTGTTTTTATTTATAATTATCAATAGAATTGCCTAAGTATAAATTCTGAACTTTTAAAACGAATTCCCGCTTTGATTTTGATTTTACAATTATTTGAACCTTTGAATAAATTTTTCTACTTCAATTTTACGTTTGCACCGTCGCCATTTTGTTTCTGTGAAAGCGATAGTAATTCTTTTAATGAATAATCATAAAAGCATTATTCGGCTATGAATCCTGAAATTTCTAAACAAATTCCTCGATTGGTTATTATTTTACAATAATTCAAACCTCCAAATGCATTTTTCTTCTTCAAGCTTACGTTTGCACCGTCGTTACTTTGTTTCTACTAAAGCGATAGCGATTTTTTATTAATAATTATTAATAACATTGCTAAAGTATAAATTTTGAACCTTTAAAACAAATTCATACTTTGATTTTATTTTTACAATCATAGGTTTAAATGAATGAATTTTTTTCCCTCAAGTTTATGTTTGCACCGTCGCCATTTTGTTTCTATCAAAGCGATAGTGATTGTTTTTATGGGAAATTTTAAAAGCATTATTTAGCTATGAATCCTGAGATTTTAAAACAAATTCATTGTTTAGTTACTTTTTTACAATCATTCAAACCTCTCAATGCATTTTTCCTCTTCAAGCTTAAGTTTACACTATTTTTATTTTGTTTCTACAAAAGCGATAGCGATTTTTTTTATTAATAACGATTAATATAATTGCTTTAGTATAAATTCTGTGCATTTAAATCAAATTCCTACTTTGATTGAATTTTTACAAACATTTAAACCTCTAAATGCATTTTTCTCCTACAAGTTTAAGTTTGCACCGTCGCCATTTTGTTTCTATCAAAGCGATAGCGATTATATTTATGCGCAATTATAAAAACATTATTCAGTTATAAATCCTGAGATTTTAAAAACAAATTCCTTGTTTAGTTACTTATTTACAATCATTTAAACCTCTGAATGTATTTTTCCTCTTCAAGCTTAAGTTTACACCGTTTTCATATTATTTCTACTAAAACGATAGCAATTGTTTTTATTTATAACTATCAATAGCATTGCTTAAGTATAAATTCTGAGCTTTTAAAACAAATTCCTGCTTTGATTGTTTTTTTTTACAATCATTAAAACCTCTGAATATATTTTTCTAATTTACATTTACGTTTTTAGCGTCGCTATTTTATTTCCACCCAAGCGATGGCGATTGTTTTTGTTTACAATTATAAAAACTATATTTAGGTATAAATTTTGAGCTTTTAAATCAATTTCCTACGCTGGGTATTTTTTTACAATCATTAAAATCTCCGAATGTATTTTTCTAAATTCAGGTTTACATTTGCAGCGTCGTAAATGCATTTCTACCAAAGCGAATGCGATTGTTTTCGTTTATAATTCAAAAAGCTTTGTTTGAGTGTAAATTCTGAGCTTTTAAAATAATTTTCTACGTTGGGTATTTTATTTACAATCATTCGAATATCTAAATGTATTTTTCTTCTTCCAGTTTGTATTTAGAGCAGCGCCATTATGTTTCTAACAAAATGATAGCGACTGTTTTCTTCATAATTATAAAACTAATGTTTATACATCAATCCTAAGCTTTACAAACAAATTCCTTGTTTGATTATGTTTTTTACAATCATTAAAACCTCTAAATATATTTACTTTTTTGAGCTTACGTTTGCAGCGACGTTATTTTGTTTCTACACAAGCGATAGCGATTGTTTTTATTTATAACTATACAAACATTACTTTAGTATAAATCCTGAGCTTTTAAAATAAATTCCTGCTTTGGTTATATTTTTACAATCATTAAAACATTTTTCTCCTTTAAATTTACAATTGCACCGTCGCCATTTTGTTTCTATCAAAGCGACAGCGATTGTTTTAATGCAGAACTATAAAAACATTATTCAGCTATGAATTTATAAATTTTAAAACAAATTATTCGTTTATTTACCGTTTTACAGTTATTCAAATCTCCGAATGTATTTCCCTCCTTCAAGCCTACGTTTGCAGCGTTGTTTTTTTGTTTCTACCAAAGCGATAGCAATTGTTTTTATATATTATTATAAAAGCATCACTAAAGTATAAACTTTTAGCTTTTAAAACAAATTCCTTGTTTGATTACTTTAAAAAAAATTAAAAGTCAAATGTCTGAATGTATTTTTCTGCTTTCACTTTATGTTTAGAGCGTTTTTTTTGTTTCTACTGAAGCGATAGCGATTGTTTTTATTTATAATTGTAAAAGCATTGTTTAAATATAAACCCTGTGTTCTTAATAACCAATTCCTTGTTTGGTTAATTTTCTACAATCATTCAAATCTTTGATTGTATTTTACTTCTTCAAATTTATGTTTGTAGCGTTGCTCGTTTGTTTCAACTAAAGCGATAGTGATTATTTTTATTTAAAATTATAAACGCATTATTTAAGTATAATTCCTAAGCTTTTAAAATAAATTTCACGATTGTTTATATTTTTTACAATCATTTGAACCTACGAATGTATTTTTTTTCTTACAATCTATTTTCTATTCTGTTTCTACTAAAGCGATAGCGATTGTTTTGATTTAACATTATTAAAGACATCTTTAGGTGTGAATCTTGAGATTTTATTATAAATTTTTCCTTTGATCAGATTTTTTATAACCATTCAAACTTTTGAATAAAACACATTTAAAAAATTGCGTTTATGGAGTCTACATTTTGTTTCTACTTAAGCGATAGCAATTGTTTTTAACTAAAATTATAAACACACTACTTAGCTATTATTTTTGAGGTTTTAAAACAAAATCCTCTTTTAATTATATTTTTCTACAATCATTAAAACCTCTGAATGTATTTTTCTTCTTCTAGTTTAAATTTTGTTTCTACTAAGGCGATGGTGGTTGTTTTTATTTATAACTATTAATAAAATTGCTTTAGTATAAATTCTGAGCATTTAAATCAAATTCCTACTTTGATTGATTTTTTACAAACATTTAAAACTCTAAATGTATTTTTCTCCTACAAGTTTATGTTTGAACCGTCGCCATTTTGTTTCTATCAAAACGATAGCGATTGTTTTTATGCAAAATTATAAAAACATTATTCAGCTATAAATCTTGAGATTTTAAAAACAAATTCCTTGTTTAGTTACTTATTTTCAATCATTCAAACCTCTGAATACATTTTTTTTCTTCAAGCTTATGTTTGCATCGTAGTTATTTTGTTTCTACCAAAGCAATAGCGATTGTTTTTATTTATAATTATAAACACACTATTTGGCTATACATTCTGAGCTTTAATTAATCAATTTTTATATTGTAGGCCTTTAATAATTTTATTACCAATCAATTGTTTTCATTTTTTTAATTCGAAAATCATTTTCATATCCGCGTCCGCCCAAGACGAATCGTTTGGCGTCTTATCTAAGAAGACAATGGCGTATCCATCTTCTGAGGCAGCGTCAAACTACCGCGAATTAATCATACGATTCCGTACAATTGCGCGCGCTAATTGACCTCGGCGCTGCGGCTGTGACCCGAAGAAGGTCTGCAAAAAGGCAAAAGAGGCAACGCACCCGGCTGATGGTGATTGCGATCGACTTAAGACGGGCGCAAGATGCATCCGGAAAATCGCAACGAATCATAAATCCCATGAGGAATAACGACAATGACGGCTCTTCCTAATGGTGCCTGATTGACAAGGCTATTGTTAGGAAGTGAAGATATCTTCGAGATATTTTACAATAGGAGGAAAATTAATAGCAAAATTAAAATAGTTTAAGCCATTAATATCTTAAGAAATCTTAATAAATCATATAAAAAAGACAACATCATACTTCAACTATTGGACCATAGTCCAAATTTTGATTTCAAAATACTACACGAAATGAAGAAAGGATGAAAACATACACATTAGGTAAAGAAACAAACCAACACAACATTGATCTAAATAGTTAATAACTTTAATTAGTGCAATAATCTGCATACATTATTTCATGCAGCGTTCAATCATGAAATTGCTTTTTCATTTGCATACGCCGGTTTCCTTGGATTATCGCATTGATCGAAGGGGACCAATAAACGTGCCGTCGATTGCAATTAATGCGGCAGTTGCGAATGTGACGCACAAGGAAAACACAATCGATCAAATCAGACTAAATGGCTCAATGCTAAATCCGACGTTGTAAGGTTGCCAATTTAAATACGTTTAAGGAGATAACCTTCCCGCCTATTTCATTAGAAATTGTTGCTTTTTAAATGTCAAATGTTCTATATTATTTTATTTAAAATAAACATTATATTTAGCCGCGTTTTTTTCGTACATATTTGAACAAACATTTATAGTTTTCTCCAATTCAAGCTTCAAACGCTGTGGTTTTGTTTTCAGTTGAGCGATGGCAATTGTTTTTTTGTTATTTACTGAGATAAATGATTCCTTTAAAGATACTGAAAGTTTCAGCTGAATTCTAGGCGTGATTATTATTTTATAAGTTTTTAAACCACCGAATGGAATTTCTCGTATTTCCCCCAGTTAAAGTTTCAAACGCTGTGGTTTTGTTTTCAGTCAAGCAATAGCAAATATTTTTCGTATTTATTAAAATACGTTATTTCTGTAATAACTCTGCAAATTTCAGTAAAATTCTACTAGAAATTATTTTTTTATAAATTTTTAAATTGTCGAAAGCATTTTTCGGTTTTCGTCAGTTCAAGTTTTCAAGCCCTGTAATTTTGTTTTCAGTTGAGCGATGGCAATTGTTTTAGTTATTTATTGAGATACATAATTTCTGAAACATTTCAAAAATTTTCAGCCAAATTCCACGCGTGATTATTATTTTGTAGGGTTTTAAACCGCCGGCAGCAATTTCTCATTTTTCCCCATTTCAAGTTCCAAACGATGTGATTTTGTTTCCAATCAAATAATAGCAAATATTTTTCGTACATATTAAAACACGTTATTGCTGTAATGACTTTATAAATTTCAGAAAAATTCCACCAGAGATTATTTTTCTATAAATTTTCGAAGGCATTTTTCGGTTTTCACCACTTCATGATTTTAAGCGCTATGATTTTGTTTTCAGCAGAGCGACATCAATTGTTTTTGGTATTAATTGAGACACATTATTTCTGCATCGGTTCAGAAATTTTCAACAGAATTCCAACCGTGATTAATATTCTGTAAGCTTTTAAACCGACAAAATCGTTTCTTTTTATTTTCTTCAGTTCAAGTTTCAAACGCTGTAGTTTTGTTTTTAATAAAGTTTTAGCAATTATTTTTTTGTATTTATTTAAACAGCTTATTACTGTAATGATTCTGAAAATTCCAGAAAAATTCCGCGCCCGATTACGTTTTTGTAAATTTTTAAACCGCCAAAATCAATTTTTCATTTTTCCCTAGTTGAAGTTTCAAACGCTGCGATTTTGTTTTTAATGAAGTGATAGCAATTGTTTTTTGTATTTATTAAAAACCATAAACCATAAAAACCTGTAATGATTTTCACTTTTTTAGCCAAATTCCACGCTTGATTGATTTGTGATTTTTTTAAACCGTCGAAATTAATATTTTTCTTTGTTCAAGGTTCAAACGCTATGGTTTTGTTTTCACTTAAGCCATAGCAATTGTTATTTTATATTTATTAAAATACGTTATTTCTATAATGATTTTAAAAATTTTAACACGATTCAACAAGTGATTATTTTTTTATCTTGTTTATCACTGAAAGCAATTTTTCGCTTTTCCCCAGTTAAAGTTTCAAACGCTGCGGTTTTGTTTTTAGCGAAGCGATAGCAATTGTTTTAAGTGTTTATTGAGATACATTATTTTTATAATGATTTAGAAATGTTCAGCCGTATTCCACGCGTGATTATTTTTTTTGTAGCTTTTTCTACAACCGAAAGCAATTTTTCCGCTTCCTACAGTTCAAGTTTAAAATGATGTTACCTTATTTTCAATTGAACGATGGCAATTATTTTTTGAATTTATGAAAATGCATTATTTCTGTATTGATTTTGAAATTTTCAACAATATTCCACAGCTGATTATTTTTTTGTAGTATTTTAAACCACCGAAAGCAATTTTTCATTTTTCTCCAGTTTAAGTTTCAAACGCTGTGGTTTTGTTTTTATTTGAGCGATGGCATTCTGTATTTATCAAAATAAGTTACTCCTGTAATGATCGTGAAATTTTTAGCAAAATTTAATGCGTGATTATTTTTTTATAACTTCTTAAACCGCTGAAAGCAGTTTTTCGTTTTTCCCCAATTTAAATTTCGAACGTTATGGTTTTGTTTTTAGCAAAGCGATAGCCACTGTTTTTCGTATTTAAGGAGAAGCGTTATTTCTGTAATGATTGTGAAATTTTTGACTGGATTTCATTTTTGTTTTGAATTTTTTTAAACCGCTAAAAGCAATTTGTCGTTTTTCCCCTATTCAAGTTTCAAACGTTGTGGCTTTGTTTTTAGCAAAGCGATAGCAATTGTTAATACCCTAGTTTTAGTGTATATTTAAGATTTTAATATGTATTTTTATCATCACATGGCCTACCGTAAATAAATAAATAAACAAATATTATTTATCAATATTTGTTATTTCTATAATAATTCTGAAAATTTTAGAAAAATTCCATGCACGAAAATTTAAAAAAAAGAAGTAAAACGTCCGAAAACAGTATTTCCCTTTTCCCCAGTTCAAGTTTCAAGTGCTGTGGTTTTGTTTTTAATAAAGCGATGGTAATTATTTGTCGTATTTATTGAGATAAGTTATTTTCACAATGAATCTGAAATTTTTAGCAAAATTCCTCACGTGATTATTCTTTTTTAAATTTTTAAACAGCAGAAAGCACTTTTTCATTTTTTCCAAATTAAAGTTTCAAACGCTATAGCGTTGTTTTTAGTTATGTGATATTAATTATTTTTTGTGTATAACAAAATGTATTATTTCTGTAATGATTTTAAATTATTTCAGCACAATTCAATGCGTGATTATTTTTTTATGACTTCTTCAACCGCTGAAAGCAATTTTTCGTTTTACCCCAATGCAAGTTTCAAACGCTATGGTTTTGTTTCTAGCAAAGCAATAGTAATTGTTTTCCTATATTGTAAATTTTCGTTATTTCTATAATGATTTTGAAATTTTCAGCTGGATTCCAAGTGTAATTATTTTTTTGAAATTATTTAAACTGCCGAAAGCAATTTTTCGTTCTTCCTCAATTAAAGTTCCAAACGCTGTGGTTTTTTTATTAGCTAAACGATAGCAATTGTTTTTCATATTTATGGAGATACGTTATTTCTGTAATGATTATAAAATTTAATTAATCATTAGTTAAAGTAAAATTGTAAATGTAGGGTGGGTGAGGGGCCTCTATCTCACTCTCCAATCAATAAAACACGCACAAGGGTTTTATTGATTTAATTACAATAAAACTCAAGCAAAATTAACAATATGAATTCTTTCTTATATACAAAATATTTATTATAGAACCCTCGCGTATGTTACAATGATTGGAGGGTGGGATAGAGGCTACCCACCCACCCTACATATGTATAGCTTTCAATTACTAACAGTTTTGAAGTTTAAAAGAAAATAATCAAAAAGTTGATAAGGTACCAAATATTTCATACATAATGACTGATTTTAATCTTTTAGCTAATCAAGCAGGATGATTATATCATGGAGTTTGGAGGATGGTTTCACGCCGTTTTCCTTTTTCTTGTATATTAGAACAAACAATGCAGTTTCTTCTTTTTCCTTTTCGCATTATATGCAGCTTTTTATCAAGTCTGGGCTCAGATCCAGAAGTTAATGCGTTGAATTCGTGTTCTTATATCTGTTTTTCGAGGATCTATTGTTTTTAAATACAAAATATTTGGTTATTATAGTAGAAAATAATGGTATCCTAGAATTATCCTTAGTTGACCAATACTCCTACATATTTGCTAAAGGCATCGTTCCCATATTTAGGATAACACCCAAAATACCCAGAATTCTTCCTTACTTGTGTCATATCATGTGTGCCATATAGAATTCTTGCTAAGAATTTTATCCCTAAGTCTGCTTTTAGCGTAGTTGTTGGTTTCTAACACTATTTCATCAACAAGTTCTTCAATAAAGGCTCCTTTATGTGCGGTCCTGGTAATTTCTGTCCAGTTGAAAAATTGATATTTTGGAGCGGATCATCACTTCCTTTAATATCGGTCCATTCATTGTTTTCCGCTGGAGCAACTTCTTCTTCTTCAGAATCGGATCCTATAACGTGAACTCTTCGTCTTTTTGCCGCTATTATTAGGTCACTATCATCACTATCAGAAGCATTTTCTATATCGTTAACTAAAATTTCGCTTAGGTCAACTACGTGCAAAACAAAATCGAATTCATCTTCTACATCACTAATTTTACAACTTTCGTCAAATTTGTCACCTTCCATCTTCACGGCACAAGGGCTCAAAACTTTATGAAAACTAAATATTTTTGGTTTAAAAAAAGGCATATTGTACCACTTTCTTAAAGTAAACATAAACACATTAAAATAAACACACACATCAATTTTAATAAAAAAAGCGCTTAAGTGGCAAAATAATCTTGTCGCCGTAGCGATGACAGTGGATTTATAAGCCATATTTTAATTGTTTTTACAATTTTGCCAAGAAGAAGATATGAAAGATAGCAACACCTGGCTTCGATTACCACGTCGAAGACCATATCGTGTAAATCACCCACTGATAAACCGAACAATATAGTTCGGAACAAAATAGACTCTATAATGATCAACAAAAGATTTGAGTCATCTATTACAAAGGCATGTAAGAACGCAGACATTCCATCCGATCCCTTACTCCTACTAGCAACCATCAGGACCTAGCTTGCAAAATTAAATAGGTTATCTCCAAAATATATAATTAACCTTGAGAAGAAAGACAGAAATCAAACATTGACGACGGAGGAAATTCTCCTATTAATGGAAAAAGGCGCGGACTTATAAACCAAGGCTATGGAACTAACTATAAAAGGGTACAAAAACGAATTAGAACTAAAATTAGAATATCGAAAAATGAATGGCCAGCTGGCGAATGTATGATGACTTCAGTTTGCATAAAAAACTAAAAGAAACAGCAGGAGTTCGCAAAAAACCTAACCTTGCCTTGCTAGTTAATCAGAAGAACGAAATTATACTAGATGCTGAAAAGAAAAAAGTTTGGAAACAATACATTAAGAATCTTTTTGCAGATGGAAAATCAAGCAATTATTTACTTCAAGACCGACAAAAATTTGACTGACCCATCAATTAGTAAGTATGAAATTGAAACAGCTATAAATACTGCAAGAAACAACAAGGCTGCAGGCTCAGATAAAATTACATTCGAAATACTTAAACTTCTCGATAAAAAAACCAAAATCTATGATACTAGTCAATAGCTTACCCAATAGCTGTCATCAACCTTCATTCTCTTGCCTAAGAAAATAAATGCCAAGAAACATAGACTTATTAGCCTCATAAATCATATTTTAAAATTGTTTCTCAAAATAATTCATTCAAGAGTATATAGGAAATGCGAAAGCACAATCAGCGAAACACAGTTTGGCTTCAGGCAAGGTCCGGGTGCAGGAGAAGCTTTATTTGCATCACAAGTTCTTGTACAAAACTATCACGACCAAAGGAAAAATGTATGCCTATGCTTTATAGAATATGAGAAGGCATTTGACAGAGTGCAACATCATAAACTCATCGAAATGCTTAAGAGGTCGAGCATTGATCAGAAAGACATATGATGCATTAGTAAAAATTTAAAACAAAACTACAAATGCATTAAAGATCTGTAGAGGGGTGGGACAATGTTGTGTCCTATCATCCCTCCTATTTAACCTATACTCTGAGAACATTTTCCTGAGAGCTCTCACGGACCTTGAAAATGGCATTATGGATAAACAACATACGATATTCAGATGACACAGTATTGATAGCTAAAAGTGTAGAAGATCTCCAAGAACTGTTCAACAGACTAGGGAATCACAGCAAACGCATGGGTCTGAAGATGAATATTATAAAAACAAAATTTATGATGATTTCCCAAGGACAGAATATCTTGAGGACCGCTGTGTTAGCTTACAACGACTTACCAATTGAAAAAGTGCATACATTTAAATACTTTGGAACTTGGCTCACAGAGGACTAGACATCACATACGGAAATTAAATTCAGAATTGAAAATGTTCGAAGTTCATTCATGAAATTTAAAAAAAGTTGTTAACAGCACTAAATTCGATTTAGATCTTAAGATACGGCTCATTAAATGCTATGTATGATCATTGCTCCTCTATTACAATAAAACTCGAGGAAAACTAACAATATGAATTTATTTTTATGTACAAAAAATATATTGAAGAACCCTCGCGTCTTTTACAATGATTGGAGGGTACGATAGAGGCCACCCACCCACCCTACATATGTATAGCCTTCAATTGCTAACAGTGTTGATGTTTGAAGGAAAACAATTAATAAAATTGTTAATGTGGGGAAAATTTCATACTTAATCACTGATTTTAAATTTTTGGCTGATCATGCACTTATTTGACTGTTTAAAGGGTGGATTTGTAAACCCTCTCCATCATGTATATACATTTTATTTAGCAAATCACTAATTTTAAATTTTTGCTCACATTAAACAAATTTTTAATTATTATTTCCTACAAATCACAAGGCGATCAGTCATTAAATTAAAATTATATATATAGGGTGGGTGGGTGGCCTCTATCCCACCTTTCAAACAAAACACGCGCAAGGGTTTTACTAATTGAATTGCAATAAAATTCAAGTAAAACTAACATCATGAAATTATTTTTAAATACAAAAAATTTATTGAAGAACCCTCGCGTATGTTACAATGATTGGAGGGTGGGATAGAGGCCACCCACCCACCCTACATATGTATAGCCTTCAATTGCTAACAGTGTTGATGTTTGAAGGAAAATATTTAATAAAATTGTTAATGTCGCAAAAAATTAACCCTCAATCACCGATTTTAAATTTTTGACTAATCAGGCACACATTAGACCGATTAGAGGGTGAATTTACATCCCACCCACCACGTATATACATTTTAATTTATAGTAAATCAATGATTTTAAAGTTCGGCTCACATTAAACCCATTTTTAATTATTGTTTCCTACAAATCACAAGGCGAACATTAATTAAAGAACACTGTATATGTAGGGTGGGTGGGTGGCCTCTATCCCACCCTCCAATCAATAAGATACGCACAAGGGTTTAACTAATTTAATTACAATAAAATTCAAGCAAAGCCAACATTATGAATTCGTTTTTATGTACAAAATAATATTGAAGAACCCTCGCGAATGCTACAATGATTGGAGGGTAAATAGAGGCCACCCACCTACCCTACATATGTATATAATCTTCAGTTATTAACAGTGTTGATGTTTGAAATAAAAAAATTAATAAACTTTTTAATATAACAAGAAATTCATACTTAATCAACGATTTTAAATATTTATCTGATCAGGCACTCCTTTAACTGTTTTAAGGGTGGATTTATAACCCACCCACCATGTATATATATTTTAATTTATAATAAATCATTGATTTTAATGTTTAGTTCACATTTAACAAATTTTCGACTATTGTTTAGTATAAACTACAATCGATCATCAATTGAAGAAACCAAAGAATGCAATTTCGGTTTTTCAATGCATGTTTGCGTCATTGCCATTTTGTTTTCCAGTAATGGTATAGCAATTATTTTATGCAAAATTAAAAGTACGTTCCTTTATAAATATATTTTGTGATTTTCAAATTGATTCCTTGTTTGATTCAGTTTTTACGAATTTTTAAACCACCGAATGCAATTTTCATTCCCCAATTCACGTTTACGCCATTGCCATTTTGATTTCCGCAATGATATAGCAATTGTTTTATGGGTGTTTAAAAATACGTTCCTTCTTAAACGTATTTTATGATTTTATAGTTTATTCCTTGATTGATTGATTTTTTACAATTATCAAAACCAAAGAATGTAATTTTGACTTTTCAATGCAAGTTTGCGCCGTTGCCATTTTGTTTTCCGTGAACGTATAGCAATTATTTAATGGGAAATTAAATGCACGTTCCTTTAGTAACATATATTACGATTTTCAGGTTGATTCCTTGTTTGATTCAGTTTTTATAATTTTTTAAACCACCGAATACAATTTTCATTCCCCAATTCATGTTTACACATTACATAACATTTTATTTTTCGCAATGGTATAACAATTGTTTTATGGATATTTATTGGAGGATGAAATAGAGGACATATAATATAATTTCCAATTATAAACAGTGCTAATGTTTGAACCAAAGAAATTAATAAAATGGTTGATGTGGTAAAAATTTCATACATAACTGATTTAAAATTTTTGTTAAATCAGGCACACATTTAACTGATTTAAGGGTGAATTTACAAACCCCTCATCACGTATACAGGGTGACTAACGAAAAACCTTTGGTGCTGTATCTCGGTTAATTTTTATCCGATTTTAATAAATAAAACATCAAATTAAACCATTTTTAAAAGATTTTAATAGGATCTGAACTGTTATTTTTTCTCGCACCCAGTTTTTGACAAAATACGATCAACATTTTTTTTTTAAATTGCACTGTATATATATTTTTATTGATTCGCAAGGAGATTTTTTTTCTGAATATAAAATTGTAGACACATTTATTCATACATCAAACTTAAGTCGAGAAATTGAGGATTAAAAAAATAAATAAAAAGTCAAGTATCCATTGTAAACAATATACAGACCCTATTTTAAATGTCAAAAGTGACAGTGACAGCCATTGATACAATACTGCAACGACTTTTAATTATTTCATAATTAAAATGTTGCAATATTTCAAACACTGTACTAGAATTTTGTGCTTCTACAGAAATCGTTTTTCAGTTTTTGAAATCTTGCAACATTTTTATTATGAAATTATTAAAAATCATTGCAGTATTGTACCAATGACTGACACTGTCACTTTTGACATTTGGAATAGGCTCTGTATATTGTTTACTATGGGTATTTGATTTTTAATTTTTTTTTTTTAATCCTCAATTTCTCGACTTTGGTTTGATGAATGGATAAAATCGTTTACAAATTAAGATTCAGAAAAAAAACTCCTTGCGGATCAATACAAAATATATATACATTGCAATTTAAAAAAAAAAGTTGACGTCTATACATGATGTATTCATTATTATGCGCACGTTTCAATGATTTGAGGGTGGAATAGAAATCATGTTATAAAATAAATAAATAATGGTTAAAAATTTATAACGGTTATAATTTTATTATTTTGTATATTAACAAATATTAATTTTAGGATGCGGCTTCAGTGGCGATCGGTCAACAAAGTACCGCAACGGGAGGTGGTCTCGGCGAACTCTCCCAATCGGACCTCAGCAGCCTGGTGCCCGCCATCCAGGAAGAACAGAACCACATGGCGGACACCGAGGATATATTCAAGCACCTGACCGATCCGACCTTTGAACTGGACAATCTACTCAATGAGTTCAATTCGCACGACATAAAGGTACGTCCGACGATTTTTTCCCTCCTCCTCCTTCTTGTACACGTCATTATCAGGTAGACGATCGTATAATTCGAATTAATGGGTATTTGTACTCCGACTGGCGTGTAGTTATTATCTAGGAAACGATGCGAGCATTAGGATAACTGGTGGCCGTAAGTTTTTCCCCCCAAGTCATTGATGTATGTGATGAGGAAGTGACCAAGTTTAACGACCATGAATCGCCAAAGAAATTGTTTCCGGATAAAAAAAAAAATATAATGATAAAAGTGCATTTTGATTACCTAATCGTTTTAGGAAATGTAAATTTTTGACATTGATTAAATGACAAGGTAATTCGTAATATAAATATTGAAATATAGAAAGATTGTACTCTTTAAAAAAATAATAATATACTGGCTTCTATAAAAATTGCAACACGTAGAATTTATTAAAGTAAATCATAGTGTTGATTAAAACTTTAAAATAATATAGCCAGTAGTTTGTTGTTCTCTCTTTTATTTTTTATTTTGCATTTAGTAACAATAAACCACATAGTGTAATTATTTGTAAATTTTGCAAATTGAAATGGATAAACGAGGACTTTTCTTCTTAATAAATAGAAATGTTTTTTAGGCTACGTTTACATTTACTCATTGTTGTGTTATACCTTTCCACAGTTTAAAATTTTCTTCGACTAACGAAATCCTTCGTTTTTGCAGAAACACCGCTATAGATTCCATGTTAGTAGAAACAAACGAATAAAACTGTGCCAGACAATTAATAACTACAATAGCTTCACGGATTATCAATCAAAACTTATTCAAAGTTATTTAATAAAAAATAGCGTTGATAGAAACTTAACATTGATGAATGAAATCCGACTTTCTCGTAGAAACGCTATTGTAGATTCCATATTAATAAAAACAAATGAATAAAACTATGCCAAGCAATTAACAATAAGTGTAGCTTAATGGAATATTAATCAAAATTTTTCTAAAATTATTTGTTAAGAAATGGCGTTGCTAGAAACTAAATTTTAAATGAATAAAATTTGACGTTTTCGCAGAAACATGCTGTAATTTCGATAGTGATAAAAACAAATGAATAAAAACAATGCAGACCATCAAAAATTAATGTAGTTTCGTGGATTATCAAACAAAATTTTTACAACGTTGTTTAATAAAAAATAGTGTTGATGGAAACCAAAATTTGTGGAATGAAATTAGACGTTTTATCAGAAACACGTTGTAATTTCCATTTTAATAGAAACAAATGAATGAAATCATGCCAGATAATCAATATTTAGTATAGCTTTATGGATTATCAATCAAAACATTTCCAAAATCATTTATTACAAAAGGGCGTTGCTAGAAACTAATCTTTAATTAATAAAAATTAACGTTTTCGCTACAAACACCGTCATTATTTCGATATTAATAGAAAACAAATAAATAGAGCTATGTTAGGTAATTAAACATTACTGTAGTTTTATGGATTATCAATCAATTTTTTTTCTAAAATAGTTAGTAAGAAATGGCGTTACTGGAAACCAAATTTTAATGAATGAAAAACGACAATTTCAGAGAAACACCCTTGTAAAATTCATGTTAATGGAAACGAATGAATAAAAACTGTGCCAGGTGATTAATAACTAGTGTAGTTTCATGAATTATTAATCAAAACTTTTCTAACTTCATTTAATAAGAAATGGCATTGCTAGAAACTAAACTTCGACTAAAGAAATTCTACGTTTTTGCAGAAACACCGCTATAGTTTCCATGTTAGTAGAAACAAACGAATAAAACTGTGCCAGGCAATTAATAACTACTGTAGCTTCACGGATTATCAATCAAAACTTATCCAAAGTTATTTAATAAAAAAATAGCGCTGATAGAAACTTAACATTGATGAATGAAATCTGACTTTCTCGTAGAAACATTATTGTAGATTCCATATTAATAGAAACAAATGAATAAAAATATGCCAAGCAATAAACAATAAGTGTAGCTTCATGGAATATCAATCAAAATTTTTCTAAAATTATTTGTTAAGAAATGGCGCTGCTAGAAACTAAATTTTTAATGAATAAAATCTGACGTTTTCGCAGAAACATGTTGTAATTCCGGTATTGATAAAAACAAATGAATAAAAACTATGTCAGGCCATCAAAAATTAATGTAGTTTCGTGGATTATCAAACAAAATTTTTACAACGTTGTTTAATAAAAAAATAGTGTTGATGGAAACCAAAATTTGTGGAATGAAATTAGACGTTTTATCAGAAACAAGTTGTAATTTCCATTTTAATAGAAACAAATGAATGAAATCATGCCAGATAATCAATAAATAGTATAGCTTTATGGATTATCAATCAAAACATTTCCAGAATCATTTAGTACAAAATGGCGTTGCTAGAAATTAATCTTCGATTAATAAAAATTAACGTTTTCGCTAAAACACCGTCGTAATTTTGATATTAATAGAAAACAAATGAATAAAGCTATGTTAGGTAATTAAAAATTACTGTAGTTTTATGGATTATCAATCAAATTTTTGTCAAAATTATTAAGTAATAAATGGCATTAATGTAAACTAAATTTTATTGAATGAAAAACGACAATTTCAGAGAAACACCCTTGTAAAATTCATGTTAATGGAAACAAATGAATAAAACTGTGCCAGGTGATTAATAACTAGTGTAGTTTCATGAATTATTAATCAAAACTTTTCTAACTTCATTTAGTAAGAAATGGCATTGCTAGAAACTAAACTTCAACTAACGAAATCCTACGTTTTTGCAGAAACACCGATGTGGATTCCATGTTAATAGAAACAAACGAATAAAACTGTGGCAGGCAATTAATAACTACTGTAGCTTCACGGATTATCAATCAAAACTTATCCAAAGTTATTTAATAAAAAATAGCGTTGATAGAAACTTAACATTGATGAATGAAATTCGACTTTCTCGTAGAAACACAATTGTAGATTCCATATTAATAAAAACAAATGAATAAAACTCTGCCAAGCCATAAACAATAAGTGTAGTTTCATGGAATTCAATCAAAATTTATATATTTTGCAATTTTACCAAACCAAATTTATAACGAATTTATTATTTTTTGTGCTTATCTGTAGGCAACCGAATATACCTGATATTCCGATTTTAATATATATTTGTGAGTTATGTGAAGTTGGGTAAGTAATTAATTAGTTAACTATTTATATTAGACACATAATATTCAAAATGTACATTTAGTGATTAAATAAAATATTGCAGTAAGAAATATAACAGTGTTTAAATAATTATATTCCGATTTTACGTATATTCGGTTGCCTATAGACATAAATTCTTACACCTACCTATTTAGAAAATTATGTTCCGTTTATTTGCTACAATATTATAAATTAATCAATTATACTACTAATCACAGCCAGTTAACATTCATATTTTTATAGATATAACTTGTTATATAATGTAATAATAATAATGTTATGTTTAAATTGTGAGTAATATGTTTTCAATTTTTAGCAGGAAGAAAATAACAACGATGTACCTAACATGGACCACACGGTCAGTAGTTCGAGTGTGCATCAGAAAAACGCTCAAGTCTTGCTGGAAATGCGTTCGACCGCCATTAAATTCACGATCGCCGCCGCGAATCCGCTCTTAGCCGAGAAACTTGCCGCGCCCGCCGGCCAGCAAAACTCCGGTAGTTCCGCCGCCCGTCCACAGCTGGCGCCACTCACACCAAAAATTGAAAAAGGTAAATACATACACATTAAGCACAAATATAACCAACACATACATCATATAACAATTAACATTATTAAATAACATTATTTCAATTAATTAATTAAATTAAGAAGAAAGAAGTGATAATTAAAACTCTATGGTTTTTATAAGTGTATACATGGTTGCATATAATAATATTAAATGTTAAAATCAACCGTTGATTGAAATATTACACAACAATATTTCAATTATTAAAAATAATCACATCGTAACCGAAATGTACATTTGCAATTAAATTTGTGAAGAAAGGAGACTATAGTTTGATTTAATAATCAGTGCATTTTCACGTAACAGAAAAATCATTAAAACATGCTTATAATATAGAAATTTGTTGTTGAGTTACGTGAAGATATAATTAATAGCTATTGATAATGGGTGCATAGTACCCGAAATGTACATCTAGCGAAAATAAAAATTAATTGTGAAGAAAGTGTTGTTAGTGTTTTATGCTTATAATAATATTGAATTCTGAGAACACAAGAAAATGTTAATATTTAAATAAAACACTAGTTTTTCCTCACCCGGTTTATTTATTACTATAACATGTGCATTTAATAATTTGTAAATGTTTATAATAAATAAGGAAGTAATTAAAGTATAAAATTAAATCATTTCACGTTTTCTAATAGTATGCAAATTAATTATATAGTATTATTGGTTTGAAATAACTTACTTATAGAAAATAAGGTTTTTGCGTTGATTGAAATATTGACTCGATTAAATACATGTAGGTTAAGAAGCTATACAATATTTTAATCAACAGTTGTTGATTTTAAATGCAACGAGTGTATATATGGTTGCATATAATAAAAAGAATTAAAATTAGAAAGATAATCATTATTGATATGAATATATGTAATTACAATAAAATTGATTTCTTTTTTTATATTATTGTAGACAAATAAAAAAATTCCAACGTTGAAATACTTAAAATTTTAAACGGTTGTATATATAAAATGTAATTAGTGTATATATGGTTGCATTTAATAAAGCTTCAAGTGTAAAAATTTTAAAATTAGAAAGATGTTCATTATTGATATGAAAATTTGTAATTATAATAAAATTGATATTATTTTTATATTATTGTAGGCAAATAAAAAAAATCCAACGTTGGAATACTTAAAATTTTAAACGGTTGTAGATAAAAAAATGTAATAAGTGTATATGTGGTTGCATATAATAAAACTCCAGGTGCGAAAATTTAAAAATAGAAAGATGTTCATTATTGATATGAAAATTTGTAATTATAAAAAAATGATTGCTTTTTATAATATTGTAGGCAAATAAAAAATGAAAACATGATTGTTATTTGTCATCTGTCATTTGTCATTTGTTATTTATCATTTGTCATTTGTCATTTATCATTTGTCATTTATCATTTGTCATTTATCATTTGTCATTTGTCATTTGTTATTTGTCATTCATCATTTATTATTTATCATTTGTCATTTTTTATTTGCCGTCTATAATCTGTTGTCTTTAGAATACTTAAAGTTTTAATTTAAACTAAGAACAGTTTTATCATTGGATTTAGAAATTTTAAAATTCATTACAAGAAGACCAATAAAGCAAAATCTTGTGTAACTATTAAAAAATTATCATTCTTCCTAAGTGTTAATTACTTAATGGAAATATACAAATTTACAACCATAGATTCATTACGAAACATATTTAAAGTTAGGTGTAGTTTTGTCTTTGGATTTCACTTTGTTTCATTGACTATGGAGGCCTCTACTTCGTTATACATTTTAATCACAAATTAAACACAATAATTACTTTGTTTTGTATAACAGTTATACAAAACAAAGTAATTATTGTGTTTAATTTCACTTTGTTTAAAATAATACAATAACAACTGGTAATTTAACAAAGTTTTGTGTTAGTGGTAAAAATTGATTTTTCTCTCTAATTTCATGGAAGTATGCAAATTTGCAACCTTAAAATCCTTCAAAATCCTATTTAAAATAAGCATAATTTTATCCCTTTATGTTGGATGCTTGAAGTCATAACTTTATGATACATCTTGAATCAGGATCTTTATCAAATGATAAATAAAACTTACTTTGTTAATATCACATCACTGTACGTTTGATAATGACCTTGTAAAGTTGAAACTATAGTTACGAAATAAATTCCGTGTGTGATATTAAGAAAGTAAGTTTTATTTAGCATTTGATAAAGTTCTTTATCCTTTTATTTTATAATTTAAATATTCGTTAAAAAAATAGAAAAACAATTGACAATACGACTAAACTTTACAATATTATTAAAAATTGATTACTCTTTCTAAATTAAGAAAAAAGAAAACACTTTTATATTTTTATACCACTTTAAGTTTTATTTTCAGTGACTGATATTCTTAATATTGAAATGTACCACCAAGTGAACGCCGTTAAGATCCAAGAATTCTTTCTAAATTAATGGCAATATACAAATTTCCAATTTTAGGATACTAAAAATTTAGTTTAAAATAAGTATAGTTTTATCTTTGAATGTCTAAATTTTAAAATTCTTTAAAAAATATAGAAAAACAATTGCTTATTACAGCAAATTTTGTAAAACCATTAATAATCGATGACTCTTTCTAAATTTATGGAAATAAATAAATTTCTACCCTTAAAATCTTTAAAATTTATAATCAAATTTAGAGTATTTATTTTGAAGGCATCTACTTCGTTATACATGTTGAACACTAATTAAAACACTTCAACTTTGTTTGTATAACACAGTATTATACAAACAAAGTTAAAGTGTTTTATTTAAATTTAGAGTAGTTTTATCTTTGGATTTAATAACTTAAACGTCGAAAAAAAATTGAAAAACAATTGATAATAAGACACAATCTTGTGATATCGCTAAAAGTTTATTATTGTTTCTAAATTTCTGCAAATATACAAATTTCCAACCTGAGAATGTTTAAAAATCATATTTTAAATAAGTTCACTTTTATCATTGCATTTCAAAATGTAGAAATTGGTTAAATATTGTTTTTTAATGTTTATAAAATTTATATTAAATTAACGTAAGTATTTTCAGTGATTAAATTGTAATACTTTAGCAATTAAATGTAATATAAATTCATTGTAACACTTAATATGTTTATGTGTATATTGGGTTGCCTATAGACAAACACTACAACATTTATTAAATGATGTACAATTTCTTTTTAACATTATTTTCTTTTAAATGTTATCTATTTAATAGGATAATAATGATTTATTGTATTTATTCAGGGAATAATAACATAATAATGATTAACCGACTTATGGTAATTTATAAAAATAATTCTGTACCAAATAAATTCTTGAATATTGTTAGTGCAGTATTTCAATAAAATATAACACTTTAAATATCATTTTAAGTACTAATTTGCACCCTTAGAATTCTTAAAAAATCATAATTAAAATAAGCTTAGTTTATCTTTAAAGTTTACAATTTTAAAATTAGCTCAAAATAATAGAAAAACAACCGCCAACGACACCAAATCGTTTGATATTATTAAATATTAATTACTTACTGTAATTTTATAGAAATATAAAAGAATTTAGGCCCAGAAAATCTTAGAATGCTCAAAAATCAAATTTTAAACTGAGCGTAGTAATATATTTTGAAATTTGTTTAAAAACATAGAAAAACAATTGCCAATAGAACCTAATTTTGTTATACTATTAACAATTGATCACTCTTTTTAAATTTATGGATTTTTCATATCAGATTCCTTAAAAATCATATTAAAAATAAGCATAGTTCAATCTTTGCATTTCAAAATTTTAAAAATCGTTAAAAAAATAAAAAAATAAACAATTACCAATAAAAAAAAATCTCGTCATACTAGCAAAATTTAATTATTTTTTATATATTTATAAAAATTTACAAATTTATAGCCGTAGAATCTTAAAAAATAAATTTAGTATAAGCATCGTATTATCTTTCCCAATTTTTAATTTCGTTTAAAAATATAGAAAAACAATTGTGATTAGGTATAAATCTTGTTATACTATTAAAAATTGACTACTTTATCTAAATTTATGAAAATATATAAATTTACAATCTTAAGATGGGACTAAATTTAAATTTAGGCTCATTTAATCATTGGTTAACATAATTTTACAATTTGTTCAAACTAAATCAAAATAACAATTGCCAATTAGACTGGATCTGAAAATATTATTAAACATTGATTATTGTTTCGAAATTCCTGCAAATATACCCGAAAATAACCTCAAAATTCTTTAAAATCAAATTTAAAATAAGCATAGTTTCATCTTTGGTTATCACAGTTCTAAAATGTATTTAAAAAAACAGAAAAACAATTGATAATAAGATAGGATCTTTTAATATTATCAAAAATAGTTTACTCTATCAAAATTTGTAAAAATATAAAAAGTTTCAACTTTAAAATCCTTAAAAATTTAATTTCAAATAGGCATAGCTTTACGTTTGGATTTCATAATTTTAGAATTTAAAAAAAAAATAGAAAAACAACTGCCAATAAGACTAAATCTTTAAATATTATTAACAATTGATTATTCTATCTAAATATATAAAAACAAATAAATTTTTGATCTTAAAATTCTTAAAAATCTTATTTAAAATAATGGTAGTTCATTCTTTGGATTTCAGAGTTTTATAATTCCCTCAAAAAACAATTGCCAATAAAACATGATCTCATGATACTATTGAAAAATTAATTACTCTTTCCAAATTTGCGTAAATATACAAATTTGACGCTTTAAAATTCTTAAAAATTTAATTCGAAATAAATATAGTGTTTTGATTGGTTTTTACGATTTTAAAATTTGTTTTAAAAAGTAGGAAATCAATTGACACGAAAACAGAATCTTGTAATAATATTAAAAATTAATTACTCTTTACAAATTTATAAATATATACACATTTCTACCGCTGTAACGATTAAAATTCACATTTAATATAAGCATACTTTTATGTTTGCATTCTAAAATTTTAAAATTCGTTAAAAAATGTAAAAATTCAATGACCCATAAAACAAAATCTTGTAGTATTATTAAAAATGAATTACTGTTTGTAAATTACTGCAAATATACAAATTTCCAAGCTTAAAATCCTTCAAAATCAAATTTAAAATAAGCGTACTTTCATCTTTGTATTTCACAATTTTAAAAATCCCTAAAAAAGTAGGAAAACAATTGTTAATAAAACATAATTTTGTGATTATATTAAAAATCGATTACTCTTTCTAAATATATTTAAATACACATGTTTTTAACTTTAGAATTCTCAACAATTTTATTTAAAATTAGCATAGTTTTACCTTTCACAATTTTAAAATTTATTTAAAATAATAGGAAAACAATTGCTAATAAGACAGAATCTTGTAATATTATCAAAAATTGTTTACTCTATCAAAATTTGTGAAAATATTAAAATTTTCAACTTTAAAATACTTAAAAATTCAATTTGAAGTAAGCATGGTTATACCTTTCATTTTCACAATTTTAAAACTCATTAAAAAAAAGTTAGAAAAACAAATACTAATAAATCAGAATTTTGTAATATTATTAAAAATTGTTTTCTTTATCGAAATTTGTAAAATAATATAATTTTTCAACTTTAAAATCCTTAAAAAATTAATTAGAAATACGCTCAGTTTTTTTGGTTAGTTTTCACAATTTTAAAATTTGTTAAAACAATAGAAAAACAATTGATAATACGATTAAATTTCATTATAATATTAAAAATTGATTACTCTTCCTAAATTTATAGAAATATACAAATTTCCATCTTTAGAATACTCAAAAATTTAATTTAAAATACGCATAGTTTTATCTTTGAATTTCTTAAATTTTAAAATTCTTTAAAAAAATATAGAATAACAATTGATTATCAGAAAAAAAAATGTCTAGTACTATTAAAAATTGATTACTCTTTTTAAATTTATGAAAATATATAAATTTCCAACTTTAGAATACCCAAAAATTTAATTTAAAATAAGTCTAGTTTTAATTTGGAATTTCTAAATTTTAAAATACTTTAAAAAATATAGAAAAGCAATTGATTATTAGAAGAAATTTTGTAATGCTATTAAAAATTGATTACTCTTTTCAAATTTATGGAAAGAAACAAATTTCTAGCTTTAGAATCTTTAAAAATCAAAATCAAATTAAGCGAAGTATTATCTTTGGATTTCATAATTTAAACGTCGTTAAAAATAAAATAAAAATAATTGGAAATAAGACATAATCTTGTAGTATTAATAAAAATGGATAACTTTTTCGAAATTTGTAAAAGTATATAAATTTTCAGCTTTAGAATCCTTAGAAATTAATTTAAAAAACACAGCTTTATGTTTGGATTTCACAACTTTAGAATTCGTTTAAAAACATAGAAAAACAATTTCCATTAAGATAAAATCATCTGATATTATTAAATATTGATTACTCTTTTCAAATTTCTTACAATTTACTAATTTACAACTTTGAAATTCTTAAAAATCGTATTTAAATTAAGCACAGTTTGATTTTTGTATTTTATAATTTCAGAAATCGTTAAAAATTATTTATAAAAATGCTAATAAAATAAAATCGTGTGGTGCTGATTAAAAATTAGTTGTTCTTTCTAAATTTATGAAAATATCCAAATTTACAGCTTTAGAATCCTTAAAAATTAAATTTCAAATAAGCCTAGTTTTACGTTTGGATTTGATAATTTTTAAATTCTTAAAAAAAAAATAGAAAAACAATTGCAAATAAGACGAAATCTTGAAATAGTAATAAAAATTTGATTATTCTTCTTAAATATATGGATGTATACATATTTTCAACTTTAAAATCCTTAAGAAAGGTTCATTTGAAATCAACATAGTTTTTTGGTTGGTTTTCACAATTTTAAAATTTATTTATAAACATAGAAAAACAATTGTTTATAAGATGAAATCTTGTAATATTATTTGAAAATGTTTACTCTATTCAAATTTGTAAAAATATACAAATTCTCAACTTTAAAATCCGTAAGAAATTAATTTGAAATACGCTTAGATTTTTGGTTGGTTTTCATAATATAAATATTGGTTAAAACAATAGAAAATCAATTGATATTACGACTAAATTTTATTATAGTATTAAAAATTGATTTCTCTTTCTAAATTTATGGAAATATACAAATTTTCAATTTTAGAATACTCAAAAATGTAATTTAAAGTTAACCTAGTTTTATCTTTGCATTTCTAAATTTTAAATTTCTTTAAAAAATATAGGAAAACAATTGATTATTAGAAGAAATTTTGTAATACTATTAAAATTTGATTATTCTTTCCAAATTTATGGAAAGAAATAAATTTTTAGTTTTAGAATCCTTAAAAATCCAAATAAAATTAAGCGTAGTTTTATCTTTGGATTTCATAATTTAAACGTCGCTAAAAACATGGAAAAACAATTGACAATAAGATACAATCTTGTAATATTAATAAAAATTGATTACTTTTTCAAAATTTGTGAAAATATACAAATTTTCATTTGTAAAATCGTTAAAAATTCAATTTAAAAAAGACTGTTTTATGTTTGGATTTCACAACTTTAGAATTCGTTTAAAAATATGGAAAAACAATTGCTAATAAGATAAATTTTTGATATTACTAAATATTAATTACTCTTTTCAAATTTCTTAAAATCTACAAATTTTCAACTTTGAATTCTTGAAAATCGTATTTAAATTAAGCATAGTTTGATTTTTGATTTCATAATTTCAGAAATCGTTAAAAAATTATTTAAAAAAATGCCAGTGAAATAAAATCGTATGGTGCTGATTAAAAATTAGTTGTTCTTTCTAAATTTATGAAAATATCTAAATTTACAGCTTTAGAATCCTTAAAAATTAAATTTCAAATAAGCCTAGTTTTATGTTTGGATTTCATAATTTTTAAATTCTTTAAAAAAAATAGAAAAACAATTGCAAATAAGACGCAATATTGAAATAGTAATAAAAATTTGATTATTCTTTCTAAAAATATGGATGTATACATATTTTCAACTTTAAAATCCTTAAAAATTTCATTTGAAATCAACATAGTTTTTTGGTTGGTTTTCACGATTTTAAAATTTGTTTAAAAAATAGAAAATCAATTTCCAATAAGATAAAATTTTCTGATATAACTAAATATTAATTACTCTTTTCAAATTTGTTAAAATCTACAAATTTTCAACTTTGAAATTCTTAAAAATCGTATTCAAATTAAGCATAGTTTGATTTTTGGATTTCACAATTTTAGAAATTGTTGGAAAAGTATAAAAATAATTACAAATAAAATAAAATCGTATAGTTCTAATTGTAAATTAATTTTTCTTTCTGAATGTATAAAAATATGCACATTTACAACTTTAGAATCCTTAAAAATTTAATTTCAAAGGAGCGTAGTTTTACGTTTGGATTTCACATTTTGAATTCTTTAAAAAAATATAGAAAAACAATTGCCAATAAGACGAAATCTTGATATACTATTAAAAAATTGATTACTTTATCTAAATTTATCAAAATATATAAATTTACAACCTTTAATTTCTAGAAAATTTAATTTAGATTAAGCCTGATTTAATCTTTGGTTTTAACAATTATTCAATTTGTTAATATAATGGAAAAACAGTTGATAATCAGATAAAAAACATGTTGTGTTATTAATAATAGATTACTCTTTCCAAATTTTTAAGAATGTATCAAATTAAAAAAAAAAAAACAATATTTTCATTTTTGTTTTTACAATTTTAAAATTTGTTAAACAGTTGGAAAAACAATTGCTAATTAAATGTAACCGCGTGACACTATTAAAAATCCATTACTTTTTTCTAAATTTATATAAATATATCTATTTTTAACTTTAGAATCTTTAAAATTTAATTTGAAATAAGCGTAGTTTTATTTTTGGGTTCCACAATTTTAAAATTCATTTAAAATAATAGAAAAACAATTGTTAATGAGACATGATCTTGTAATATTATTTATAAATGTTTGCTCTATTCAAATTTGTAAAAATATACAAATTTTCGATTTTAAAAATCGTTAAAAAATTAATTTGAAATATGTTTAGTTTTTTGGTTGGTTTTCACATTTTTAAAACTTGTTAAAACAATTGACAATGTGATTAAATTTTATAATACCATTAAAAATTGATTATTCTTCCTAAATTTATGGAAATATAAAAATTTCTAACTTTAATATTCTAGAAAATTAATTTTAAATTGAGCCTGCTTTAGTAATTGGTTTTCACTGTTTTGAAATCGGTAAAAAATTAGGAAAACAATTGCCAATAAGACTAAATTTTGTTATTTCATTAAAAATTAACTACTTTATCTAAATTTATGAAAAATATATAATTTTACTGCCTTAGAATCGTTAAAAAAATATATTTAAACTCTGCATAGTCTAATTTTAACATTAAACTCATTCTAATCATCACCGTTACAGAAGGACAGGATGGTTGACCTAAATTAACATTTTACCTTTGTAATCATATACCTTCCTCACGGGTAAATAACAAACGAAACGAGCACCCTTGATTTCGTTTGAGTTTCAGATATGTGATGCTCGATATTGGAAGCGCTTTTAATTAAATATTTTTCTTTCCTGTAGTTAATGAATGAATTAATTAAGAATATAATAATAATTAAGCGTTTTACAAGAAAAATATAATTAACTACATGAAAACTAAACTTGACTACTTTAGTATTTTGTGTGTGACTTTATAATTAACTACAAGAAAACTAAATTTTACTACTTTGAAAATTTGCGTGCGACTTAATTTAATTTTTAAATGAACACACATTTTCCTCTGCGTAAACGCTGCTTTATTAAACCATCACAATAAAAAATAACAAGGATATCCCTCGTCGGACTTGAACTTATAACCCGCTTCGTTAATTGAGTTCGCTGGCGATCGTGACACGCTTGTTAGTTCGAAGGAATTGCGAGAGGGATTACAGATGAATTATTGACTCGACTTTTTTAAAATTTGTTTAAAACAATTTGTTATAATTGTGGAAAAATCAATGCAAATTTTATTACATTATGTAGAGTATAGTGATCCATTAAATCAATAATTTAGGCAATGAAGATGATGATAATGAATGATTATGCATTATTAAGAATTTGAGGATTAAAGCACTAATAACTTTTCTTCACAATTTTATTTGATTTATGGACACAAAGTGACCATTATCAATGTATTAAGGTTATTAGTGCTTTATTCGTCAAATTAATTTGATCTTCGCTTAACTCAATCAACCAATTCATTATTAAGAAAAAGAAAATAAGTTATTGATCATTATTTAATTGTATAGTAATTTAAAAAGTGATATTAAATGCATTTATATAATTATAACTACCAAAAATGTAATTTATTAATGTAACAATCAAATATATAAACATCTGCAGACACGTGTTTCGATCACTTGATCTCATCAGTACGGTTTAATTGTATGTAGATTATAGTAGATGACAAATTTTTCTCTTTATTATCATTATTAAATGTTTAAATTCTTTTAAATTGTTAAATAATCGCCTTTCTCCTTCCAAAAATTCCTCCTGTTTACATCGTTCACGTCAAGGAACGATGATGAAGAAGTGTCACGGCGTTAAACGCCTCACGAAAGTGAGATTAATAAGTGGCCCCTTTATCCGTATCCACCCCCTCGGGGCCTAATAAAGCGCATAATGGATGGTATTATGGGGACTTAACTAGGAACACATGTTGCCCTGGCTGGGGAGGGACTGGAGCGATTTTACAACCCCGGTGAGCACTTGTGCTCGTGTGATTTTTACGGGGGGCGCTACCGTTTTACGGATGGTTAATTTTAGAACGATGGGGTTTTTTGTTTTTTTGTTTTTATATGTATCTATTTTTTTTTCGTTGTTGCTTCGATACATTTCTGGAATGCGTCTGCAGTTTGTAGTAGTTAAAACGTCGTCGGTTATTTTTACCGCGTTTGGAACTCTTTCAAAATTTATATGCATTAAGGTGTTTTTTACTAATAGTTTAGTGAAAAATAACAAATATTTCCTTTCGTAAATTAAATTTCGAAATTGTTATTTAATATCGTCCCGCGGTTTCGAATTACTCGTCGTTTCCGATAACCCTTTTATGCCCTGGCTAATGCACTTCCACGTACGAACAAATAAATTTACGTTTACTCCACTTACCATCCAAACAATTAATAATTTAAAATGTTCTTTTTTGTAAAATTTAAAATTTTTTAAATATTTTTGAAATCAATAATTGATTTCTAAATTGTTTCAAAATTTTAAAATTATCACCCTAAATAAAACAATTGAATTTCAATAAAAAATAGAAAAAGTAAAATGATTGATTTTGATTGCCAAAGTGTAGTAAAAAAATATAGAAATTTAATATTTTTGAAATCTTTAATGGATTTAAAAATAGCATTCTAGCTTAAGTTTAAATAAATATGTAAGGTGGTTGGGTAGCCATATTCCACGTTTTAATAATTAAAACCTATCAAACCCACTCTCCAATAAGATTAGTTTTAATAAAAATTTTTTAAAGAAATATTGCAAGTAAGAATATTAACTCAATGGTTTGTTAATTTTTCTGTAGTCAAGTATTAATTCCCTAATGTTTTATTGGTTAAAGAATGTGTTAAAGCACACCCATCCACTACATATACATTTTTTTTAATCTGTCAACAAATTTCCTGATAATTATAGCACTTTTTGTGGTGAAGATTTTAATAAGTTTATAAACAGTGTATTGGCTCAAGTTTTTTTATATATGTAGGGTGGGTGGGTGGCCACTATCCCACCCTCCAGGTTACTATAACATAATCACTAATTTCTCAATAGAAATTTGTTTTAAAAAGAAAATAATAACCTTATGAATTATTAACTTTTTATATGTTGTGTTTTTAATTTTAGAAAATACGTGCGTGTTATACTGATTGGAAGGTGGGTTAGTGGCCACCCACCCACCCTACATATACATATTACATTCTGTCATTGTCAGTCGATTAGTTTCCTGAAAATACATCACTATGAGTGTGGAAGTTTTAACGGATTTAAAAATAGCATACTAGCTTAAGTTTAATAAAATAAGTAGGGTTGGTGGGTGTCCCTTATTCGACCCTCCAATAATTAAAACATGTATAACAATAATAATTGATTTCTAAATTTTTTGGTTGTGAAAATAATATTTAAAAATTTTAAATGTTGCCAAAAATATCTTCCTAAATAAAACAAGTAAATTTGACATACAAAATTGTATAAGAGTTGAAAAAGTAAAGATTTTTTATTTTAAAATTGCGAAATAGAAAGACTAAAATTTGGCGCAAAAAAATCGAAATCAAATTTTTTTTTCTCGAAATTTTGTGCATAACAAAACATTTTTTTTTTCAAATAAAAAAAAACAATTAAAAACTTACAATAAGAATAAACTAAATTACAGCTGAAATTTTATTATTAATAATTTGCACAAAAAGCTTGAAAACTAGATTGGTTACAATTTAAGAAGAATAAAAATTTAAAAACAAATTAAAATCTTGAGAAATAACTATATAGTTTTTGAGATTATGTGAAGTGTACATCTAACTTTACAACTGAATAAATTAAGTAAGGAGTAACCGTGTCTTTAGAAAAAACATAATATTTAACTACTTAAGTTAAAATGGGAGTTAAATGTTGTTTTTAATTAAATTTGAACTTTTTTATGTTAATTAGAAGATTAATTAAAACAGCTGGTTTTGTTTTTTGTTTTATTTTTACTAGATATCAATAGTGAAACAAAACCAAGTGTTTTAATTAATTAACATTAAAAAAGTTTCAACACGGCTTAAGTGAGAATTTTATTCATCGTGATTTTTTAAAAGTGTATAACTCTTTTATTCCCATAACATTTTTTTCTTCTAAATTGTTACCGGTTTTTCTTTTGTAATTTTGTTTTACAATATCAATGGTTTATTTTTAGGAAATTTCAATTGTTTTTTTGTGGAAATTTGCCAATGTTTTTTTGTTTATTACAACTATTTATTTATTTTCAGAAATTTTCATTTGTGCTTCTTGAACTAGTTCAAATTTTACAAAAAAAAACAAGTGAAATTAAAAAAAAATTATTTTATAAAAATAATCAAATGGAAATCTTCAAAAAAAAAAACAACTAAATTTGAACAAAAAAATAACAGTTAAACATTTAAAACAAGAAGAAATACAATGAATATGCTTAGACAAAAACAAGAACAAAATTTAAAAAATTAAAAGTTAAAAACTAAAAAAGTTTAAAAGTTGATTAAAAACAGTTTTCAATTGTTTCTTATTTCTAAAAATGTTTTGTATTGCTCAAATATTTCAATAAATTTTTGGTATTTATAAAGTTTTCGCTATTAACTATTAAGCCCTTTTTGGCAATTGAAATAAATTAATTCACTGTTTCAAACCCTTTGTTAATAATTTTGTTTTTTAAATTCAATTGTTTTATTTATTTTTCCGAAAATTTTAAAAATTTTATATATTTTTGAAACCAATAATTGATTTCTAATTGTTTTGGTGTAAAAAAGGTAAATAAAACAATTGAATTTGAAATATAAAATTGTAAAAATTAGTCTTGAAAAAGTAAAGAATTTCAAATAAAAATCTTCCAAAAAGATACAACTGAATTTGAAAATCCAATTAGAACATTAGAACAATTAATAAAACAAGAAGAAAATGGTGATGTGGCCATCATAGTACTTTCCCTATATTTTACACGAAAACTATAAGGTTTACGCAAAAAAGTTATTCTTAATGATTTGTTCACCATTGAATTCTCTATAATTATTTGTAATGCAAGTTTCATGTAACTCTGACAGTTTATTAGCAATTGGCAATAAATTTCAAAATTTTCAATTTTATTTTTTTTCTCAAAAGTTAAGAATTTTATGAAAATATGTTCGAATAAAACTTGTTCAGTTTTTTATTACCTTTAACTTTTGTTTGAACCATTTTTTAAAATTTTTCATATCTAGAAAAATAAAACGAAAAAACAAAAAAATGCCTCGAGTAAACATCCACTTCCGGTCTATGAATGTTTACCAAAAGCTTTTCAGCTCCAGTTTTTAACTATAAAACCTTAAGTTTGAAGTTTCATCTCAAACCATTAATTCGTTTTTGAGATACAACGCCCACCCACAGACACACAGACAGACAGACAGACACACATTCAGACACAATTTTTTTTTTTCCAGAAATTAGTGTTTTGGGTTCAGGGTACCCCAAAACGGATATTTCCGCAAAAAAAAAATTTCAAAAAAAAATCATGAAAACAATACTCCCCCTATATATACTAGGTATATAGGGAAAGTAAAAATGTAAAAATATGATTAGAAAAATACAAGAAGAAAATTAAATAAATATATGTTTAGAAAACAAAAGTTAAAAACTAAAAAACTTTAAAATTTCATCAAAAACAATTGAAACAATTGAATTTGAAAATAGAAATGACAGTTAAACATTTACAACAAGAAGAAAATTAAAAAAAAAATATGTTTAAAAAGGAACAGTTTTAAAAATCAAAAACAGTTTCCAATTGTTTTCTATTTTAAAAAATGTTTTGTTTTTCACAATATTCTCAATAAATTTTTCACCAAATTTTAAAGTGTTAAAATTGTTGAAAACTTACATTAACAAACATTTTAAATAAATAGCCAACAGAACTAAAAAAACTAGCAAAAAAATTGTAAATTTGGCAATTATTTATAAAAAATTCTTTTACTTTTCAACTCTTATTTTTATAATTTTTTTTGTAAATTCAATTGTGTCATTTAGAAAAATTTTAAAATTTCAAATATTATTAAAACCAATATTTGATTTTATAATTTGTCAGTTAAAAAAATAATTTACAATTTTGAAAAATTAAATTCCTAAATTATCTTTATTTATGCATTACATAAAAAATATACAATTAAGTAAGTAATATAGACAAATAATTGCATGTAAAAGGGCAGAGTTCACGCAAATTAGTGACCTTTCAGGTTCGAGACCTGCTAAAATAAATAAATTTGCAAATCAAAATTGTAAAAAATTTAAAAATTGCTGAAAATAATCGAAATCAAAAATTCTTTCGAAATGTGTTATGCAAGAGAAAACATTATTTTTTAAATGAGAAACAATTGAAGACTTGCAACAAATATGAAACAAAAACAAAAGTTGAAATTTGATAATATAATAATAATTTGCGCAAAAAAACTAGAATATAATGACAATTTAAAGAGATTGTGTTTTCCAAGGGTGATCAAATCATTGACCAGAGCAACTAGGCTTCACTTAAAGAAATTTAAAATTTATTTAAAAAAATATAAAAATTGTTGAAAATTTTTAGTTAAAACCAAAATCATTTAAAAATTTAAATCGGAATTAATTGTTTTTCTTTGCACTTGAACAGTTTTCAACTCTTTTATTTCCTTAACAAATTTTTCTTCCAAGTTTTTAATTATTTTTTTTAAATTGGGTTTTTAAAAATTTTTGAAAAATCAAATCAAAATCTTCCAAAGAGAAATCATTGGATCTGTAGGGTTGTTTTTGGTAGATTTTAATTTGATTTTGAAAAACATTTAAAATACAAAATAATTTTTTATTTTTACAAATTGCTTTTTTAATTTTAACTTATTTTTTCCAAGAATTTTCATTTGCTTTATTTGAAATAGTTTTAATTTTACAAACAGAATCTAGCAACAATGTACAAAGAAACATATTTCACGTGTTTTACTAAACAAACAATAAAAATTGTTAAAAAAATTAAAAATTTTCTTGGCACACGTGAAATAAATAATTGATCAATCAATCATTTTAAATCAGCTGAAACATTCTTTAGAGTTTGCTTAAGAACAGTTGAAATTTCAACACAGAAACTATTTGATTAAAAAAGTTAATAGAATTTAAAGTTTCTTAATAAAAATTGTTGAAAATGATGAAAAAAAAACAATAAACAATTTGTAAGTAAGTAGAAAACAAACAAAAAAGTATAATTTACAAAAATGTACAAAACATCAAATGGAATTTTTACAAATTTTGAGAAACAAATGTGTAAAAGGAAACAGTTGAAAATATAATACAAAAATTGTTAAGAGAAAATAGTCGAAAATAGAAAAAAAGCAAATCACAATTTTATTGAAAACATTATATCAAAAAATATCAAAAATTTATTGATAACGTTCTAGAAAACTAAGGATTTGTTTAATAAGAAACAATTAAAAATTTTAAACAACGAAAATTTAGTTCAATCAGAAATTTTATTAATTCAAATTTAAATTAAATTTAAATTAAAGAGAAAGTACTTTATATATTAAAAAATGAAATAAGCAACATGTGAATTTCAAACGGCTGAAAACAGTTAAAAAAACAAGTGAAATTTCACAAAAAATTAAATTTCTTCAAAATTAGCCTTAAAAATATTAATTATTAATATTAACAGTTGTAATTATAACAAATGGAAATTTCGGAATAAAAAGGTTAAAAATCATGGGACAAAAATAATTGAAATTTAAAAAAAAAACAGTAAAAAGCAGAAAATATTGGGATTTTAAAAAAAAATCCCAAAAAAACAATTGAATTAAAAGAAAGAAAGTTGTAAGCAAATACAGTTGAAACCTATTACCAAAAATTTTAAATAAATAGCCAACAAAACAAAACAAAAAAACTGTAAAAATTAAAATTTTATTCTAAATCTTTTCCAAAACATTTTTTTGTAAGAAACAATTGGAAATTTACAACAAAGATAACTAAATAAATAAAAAAATAAATAGTAGTGATAAACAAACAAAAAATACAAAAAGAAACACAGTAATGAAAGAAATATCTAACTTATAACATCTCATATAAATGAACAATAAAACGAAATTGATTTAAAAAAAACGCAGTGAAAAACTAAAAATTGGTTTGAATTTTGAAATTTTTATTTCAAAATACCAAACGAAAATTTATAAAAATGGATTAATTAAATTAAAAAATAAGTTTTTAAAACCATTAAAAAAAAGTTCAAAATTCAGATTAAAAATTGTATTTGCTGCTCATATCTTTAAGAAATGTGTACACAAATATATCCTTAGAGGGTGATTAGAAGACACCCGCCCACTTTATATACAAAGGTTTATTTCCTGGATTATTTTAAGAGTATTTTGTTCTTGGTGATTTTTGCAAATTTGCTTTGTTTCAACAAAATTTTCTAAATTTTTTTTTTTATCTACAAGAACAATTGAAAATGACTCCAGTTAAGATGCAATAATCCAATCTTCTCCTCATTGACTGCCGAACGCTTTCATAACAACAATGGTTATTTGTTGTTTTTGCTCAGCAATTATCCGATTTCGCAAGTCTTCCACATTTTCAACTAATGATTTTAGATAGACCCATAGGAATAATCCGTGGATCAAGTAGGTTATGAGTGAGGTCCACCTAGAGCAAAACAGCTATTTACGTTTGTTACTGTGTTAAAAATTCACGAACAACCATACTAAAATGCGTTGATATGCCATCAGCCATAAACCACTTTTTGCTAATGGTACATCCTCTAGAAACTGAAGTAGTATTTGTTCTAAAAAGTTGCGATACACTTCGTAAGTTTTCATAGTAGAAATACAGGTCCAATTAGCCAATCATCTACTTAAAGTATTTGCAAGTTTTTGAATGGAAGTAACTGGACCTTCCTCTACCACGTCCAACTTTTCTCTTGCACTTCTACCGTTTTTACTATCATTGACCTTTCTTGATCACCACTTGGTTTAAATGAAAACGTTGCTGATTTTTTTTCTATGAGTACCATTACGATCAAAAAATCATTCAATATACAACCGCCTAGCGGAATATTATTAGAATATAATTACGATTTATTTGATGTATATATGTATATAGGTTTGTAAAGGATGCCAATAAAGGTTTTGTTTTTTAAAACCGCCTAGGTGGTAATGAGTTGCTATCAGCATGTCCAAAAATGAAGCACATGTCAGTCATTTCGGTATTTGCATAGCGATTAATGATAAAGGTTAGTGAAGTCCTTCATCATCCAAAACTTTAATTTGACTAATTAGAAGATTAATTAAAACACTTTTGTTTTGTTTCACTATTTTAATTTGATGTTGTTTCCATCTTAAGATTAAAATCAACAACTTTTAATGAAGAAGGAGATTATTTTAAAATAAGTGGTAAAACAAAGTAATTATATTTAAGATATACTACAAATTAACTTTTAATTGAAAAAATGGTTAAAATACTTATGTAACCTACTTTATTTTGCTTTTTTCTTCTTCATTCAAACAACTCGTTTTTTTTTTATATATCAATTCCACCGAAAGGTCACACGTTCCAGTAATTCAACACCATTAATTGTAAACTACATGCGTTCTAATTATACCATATTCGATCTAGGTTTATTTTTTTCAAAGAGTGCAATCATTGCTGAAAAAAATACACAACAACCGTTCGATTCTTGAGGTGTTGCTCAACACGTACAACCGCGAATTTCGCCAAACCCAATTTTTTTTTTCTGTTTCGTTTCGAACGTGTGTGTGTGTGTGGATGAGCAATTTTGAAAGATCGGTAGCAGAAGTGTTTCACAATTTCACAATGCGTCGTCCAATTACATAAAAGAGCGCCCGGAGATGGTAGGACATCAATAACGTTATATTCGAGTTATTTCAGATGGGAGAGTGTTTAGAAGTGTAAGCGGGTCACGGCTATGTCGGTGCCGTTGCGTCAGTTTCACTTCTGCATAAGGAAGTCGAGAAAGGGAAATCCTATTTACAAGAAGCTGGCGGCCGTGCAGATAAATGGATGCGATGCGAGAGATTCGCTCGCCATTGTCGGATGTTGGATGTTGTTCGATGCCTATTAGGAGATTTCTTCAATGCTTTATGTACTACGTACACATTCTCTACGAGATTTAACAACACTACGTGTATATTTAATGTACTCTGTTATTATATTGATAATAATGATGTGTTGAAGATTTAACATCAAAATGTTGAAATCTGTACGTGTTATTCCTCCTATTCTATTTTTTCCAAATTCCAAAAAACATTTCATTTTTTGGAATTTGTTTCCCAAACTATAATGTTTTTTTTTTACAGTTTGCTTACAGTAATTTCCCTTTTATTTTTTGAAAATGTTCCATCTTTTTTCACATTATAACTCATTGCAAACATTTCGAAATATTTTTCCAAACTTCAAAGATTTAATTGTTTTAAATTTATACAGAATATTTTTGCAGATTTCTTGAAGTTTCTATTCTAAAACTCTTGATTAATATTTCGTAAAGATTTATAAAACTTTCCAATATTTTCTCTTCAATATATTAAACATATTTATCTTAAGAGAATTTTCTTGAAGTCAAATTCTATGAATTTTCCAATAATTTTTTGTCCAGATATCTAAAATTATTCTATTATTTTCTGCGTTATCTTTTCTATTTTATTTCCAAACTCCAAAGATATTTTTAATCTTGAATGGCCCAAAAATTTTTTTCGCATTTCTTCCAAACTGCAGCGATTTACTATAATCATCCAGTAATATTAATTACAGATTAAAAAAAATCTCTTTCGTATTTCAAGATTCTTATTCATTGTAACAATTAATTAATAAATGAAATAAGTTATGTAGTTTTGGTGTAAATACCTATTAAATAATGTTTTAAGCTAAAGATATTGTATGATAAAGTACTAATCATAATTAGACGACTGGATGGATTAAAAACATTCAATCGTGCGCCTAATTAGCAAGACGATCCCCCGGGATGGATCCGCAACAAGATAATTAAACGTTACAATTAAGCAACGCGCGGTGAGTTAAGAAATTCGCATTGTTTGCGATAACATTGAATACAGTTTCCTCAGACGTTGAGGCAACTGCGATTATTCGGTGTGTTTCTGTGTGTGGTAATTGCCATGGGAAAATTAATAATAAGAGGTGGAGGAGGATGATGATGATGATGATGCAGCGGCGCCGGTGGCCCGGAGGAAGAATGTCAAGGAAATAGGATCTTGTCCAAAATGTCAGAAATATCGTATATCAGGTTGCGATGATCGGTCGTCCGTCCGTTAAAGCCGTTAAGGGCGCGTTTCATTCCGGAGTTAATTACTTTCGACCCTCTCTTGTAGCGAAAGGGTGACACAGGATGCCGAAGAGAGTTACATCGTCTCGTGATATCTGTTTATTAGGTCCGGATGAATTAGGGCAGGGTCGTGTTATACTGCCACCGTTTCCGATCCTTCGAATTATTTATGTGCTAATTCGTTATTATACATTTCTCAGAACTAATTTATTTTATACTCGTTTCGTATACGTAATCAGAATATTCCCATCAGACACAGTTTTTTCTTTTTCTAAAAACCACACAAGTATTAATGATGATGTTATTGTGAAAATAATGCATTAGTTATTTACGTAATCTCTAATCCACCCTCTACTCATTCAAAAATTATAATTGCCTATAAATAGAGAGGAAATTTTATAAAATACAATATTTCAAATGCTATCACATATAATCACTATATTTTGTGATAGCCATCTATAAACAGAGATGAAATTTTAAAAAGAAATTCAATAGTTTGGCATTTCTGAAGAAAACATAAAAACAAAAGCTACTGTTTCAAAAAATAACTAAAATTACATATACCATGAAAATCTGTGTCAGATATAATCACAAAATTTTGTGATAATAACCCTTAAACAAAGAGAAAATTTTATAAGAAATTTCATTTAATTATCATCTCCACTATAAACATAAAAACAAAAGCTATCAAATTAAAATTTCGCAAAATAATGAAACATATATCAGTGATTAATTGTATAAAAATATTTACCAGGTTCAGACACAAAATTCTGGAATAAAATTTAGTGCCTCAAAGAAAAACGTAAAATCAAAAGCTTGCATCTTATAACATTCCAAAATAACCAAAAAATACATTCAAGATTTATACCATTAACATTTTTATCAGATATAATCACTAAATTTTGTGATTATAACTATTAAAAGGAAAAATTAAAAATCAACTATTCACCTTAGATTTATATTTAAATTTTAATCGTAGATTCTCTTTAGGGATAATGAAAAATTCATGTAAAACGTTTGTTGATGTTTTAATGATTGGAGATTGGGATAGTGGCCACCCACCCACCCTACATATACAATTAAACATTATTCACCACCACGCTTTTATTTTCCAAAAATCTACAACAGCATTCGTGATGATGATGTCGTGCAACTTCAAATCAGTGTTTTAGTTAAAGTTTCCTTGCATATGTAGGGTGGGTGGGTGGCCTCTAACCCACCGTTCAATCAGTAAAACATAATCAAGGGTTTTGGTTTGCAATTAATTACAAAACGTTTCACTGCAAAAATAAGTTATCATATGATCTCAACCTTATAATTATACATACAGTGTTATACAAACAAAGTTAAAGTGTTTTAATTAGTTTTTGGAAGACAGTTTACAATTGACATTTGATAATTGATGTTTAACAATTGATAGATTATAGATGGTAGTTGATGTATTTGATGGGTACAAACCCTTCACATTCACTGGTATTACAAATTCCATTTTTTTTTCTCGTAAATTCTTAATAATAACAATCCTTATTTTAACTCTTGAATAATAATGTCAGATGCTATCACAGCACAACAGTTTCTACACTTTGGACGTGTTTAATGAAGCGAATTAAAAACTTTACGATCCCACTCACCTTCCAAAACTCTTGACATGACAAAGTCGTCAGGGCAAGAGGAAACATTCCGGCCGGCCGGCCTAGACGATTCTTGGGAAATATCCTGTTTACAAGTGTGCGCGCTCTCGCGAGAATATTTGGCCCAAAATTGGAGCGATACACGAAAAATTCACTCAACGAACGAACGAACGACCTTTCACAACGGTCTGTCATAATTGTGGACGATTATGGTTACCGCTCGCCAGTAATGTACCATCGCTCAGACTATTTCACGCTTGCTTTAACAACAATTAATCGCTATTAACTAATATGGATACTTTAAGTGTATATAATTATGTTTTTTTTTATAGATGTTCGTTGCTGTAATCATTTTGACGTCTTTATTTTTAATAATGATTAAGTTGTTGCTTTCATGTTAAATAATATTATTGTTAATTAATTCTTAACCTACAAATGGTTTTTCTTCAATTTTCTTCCAGGTTAAAAATAAAAAATGTCAACTTTAAATGACATATGACAAATAACAAATACAAATGAGAAATCATAAATGACAGATGACATATGATAGATGACAGATGGCAAACGACAAACGACAAATGACAACTGTCAAATGAATATTTGACAGTGGCATTTAATTGTTTGACATTTGGTTTTTAATAGCTGACATTTGTCAGTTAAAATTTGTCATTGGACATCAGCTATTTGATGGGTTACAGTCGTCTCATTGATTTTTGACACTAAATATTTGATATTTGAATATGGAAAATTAGAAATATGAATTTTGATGTTCAATTTAAAACGTCATATGTCATTTAAAAAAGTTAAACGTTGAACTTTGAATATTAGACATTTCAAATTGAAGAATGGACATCAAGTACATGATTTTTGACACTTGGCATAATTTTTTTTCTGGCATGTGGTCCTCTGTAAATTCTCATTTGTATTTGTTATTAGACATTTGACGTTTGATATTTGGCATTTGTCATGTGACAATTGGAATTTGTTATTTGACAATTGACCTTTTGCTATTTGTCATTTGTCATTTGTCACCTATCATCTGACATACGTAAATTCTCATATATATTTGTTATTATATAGTTGCCATTTGATATTAGACATTTGTCATCTGACATTTGACATTGGTAATTTGTCACATTGCTCTTTAACATTTGTAATTTTACATTTAACATTTGGTATTTAATATTTGTAATTTGATATTTAATAATAATAATAGTAATAATGATTTATTTCTCAACAGATACAACATACATTAACAGAGAAATATTAATAAAACTTAAACATAACATAGTAACATAGTTAATTTATTTATTTATTTATTTATTTAACGGAAGCCATTTCAGAAATACATTAACAATTGTCGTTTGTCATTTGTCATTTAACATCTGTCATCTGTCAACTGTCACCGTTCATCTGTCAGTCTAGATCTGTAATTTCTCATTTTTCATTTGTATTTCTTATTGGACATTTGACTTTTGATATTTGACTTTTCATTTGACATTTGTAAATTGTTACTTGTCATTTGATAATTATTTATTTATTTATTTATTTATTTACGGAAGGCCATTACAACATAAGAATACAACTGTACAATAACATTAATGTATTAAAAAGTGTACAAATTAAAAATAACAACAATTATCATTTGTATTTAACGTGTAATATTTGACTTTATTGATTGACAATTGACATTTGACCCTTGTAATTTCACATTTGACAATTTGTCATTTGTCATTTTACATTTGGCTAATACTTTAACGTTTGATGTATTTATTTTTAACATTTGACATTGGGCAATAGATGCTAAATATTCGAGATTTGATGTTGAGCATGGGATATTTGAAATTCACTTAACTATGTAAAATTTAAAGGCATTGACACTTAGCAATGACAATTGGCGGTTGAAATGTGCCGTCTGATATTAGCAATTTGGCGTTTGAAAATGGTTGTTGTACATTTGATATTTAACATTAAGCATTGTATTTTTGAATTTTGATAATGGACATTTTACATTTGGTATTTGAAATTTGAGATTTGATATTTGACATTTAGCATTTTACATTAGACATTTAACATTTCAGATTATTTATTGTACATTAAACATTGAACATTTGACTTTTAACACTTGAAATTTGAGATTTTATTTTTGACATTTGATTTTTAACATTAACATTTTTGATATTTAACATTTGACTTTTAACATTTGCAATTTGACATTCGACATTGGCTAAATAACATTAACCATTGTATTTTTGACATTTGATATTTGAAATTTAACATTCGATATTTGACATTGAACATCAAACACTGGATATTTGACATTTGAAATTTAATTTTTGACAATTAATATTTGACATTCGAATTTAACATTTAACAAACGTCAAACGTTTGACATTAGATATTTAATATTTGACATTTAACATTAAATCCAGAATTTTTGATAATGAACATTTGACATTAGACATTTAACAATAAACATTGTATTTTTAGAATGCGAGTGTAGTAGATATTTAATATTAATAATTATACTTTTTGTATTTGTCATTTGACACTTATTATTTGCAATTTGACCTTGAACATTTAATGTTTGATATTTAATGTTTAAAATTAAAAAATTTTAATGGAATTTAACATTTAACACTTGACATTTTAAATTTGTGATTTGTCATTTATAAATTGTCATTTGACAATTGTAATTTACCATTTGACTTTTTACATTTAATATATAACGTTTGTTTGACATTTGACATTTAACATTTTACTTTTGACATTTGATAAGCATTATATTTTTGAATTTTGATAATTGACATTTTACATTTGGTAATTGAAATTTGAGATTTGAGATTTGATATTTGACATCTGGCATTAGACATTGGACATTTTACAAATTATTTATTGTACATTAAACATTGAACATTTGACCCTTAACATTTGAAATTTGATATTTAACATTTGACATTTGATTTTTAACATTTTATTTTTGATATTAAACATTTGACATTTAACATTTGCAAATTGAAATTCGACATTTGCTAAATAACATTAAGCATTGTATTTTTGATATTTGATATTTAACATTCGACATTTGATATTGGACATTAAACACTGGATATTTGACATTTGAAATTTATTTTTTGCCAATTGATATTTGACATTCGAAATTTATCATTTAACATTTGACGTTTGACATTGGATATTTAATATTTGATATTTAACATTAAATCTAGAATTTTTGATAATAAACATTTGACATTAGGCATTTAACAATAAACATTGTATTTTTGGAATGTGAGTGTAGACATTTAATATTAATAATTATATTTTTTCTATTTAACATTTGACACTTAATATTTGCAATTTGACCTTGAACATTTAATGTTTGATATTTAATTAAATTTATTTAATTGAACATTGTAATTTTGATAAATAATAATAATAATAATAATAATAATAATATTTATTCACATATTCACATTACAACATATAATTACTATAAACTTAAACTACATGTGAATCAATAGGTGGGATTTGGTTAGCTTACAATGGAATTTGACATTTAACACTTGACATTTTAAATTTGTCATTTGTCATTATCAATTGTCATTTGACATTTAACATTTTACTTTTGACATTCAACATTTTTTGACATTTAACATTTGACGTTTGGCATTGGATATTGGATATTAAACACTCGATAGTCGACATTTGAAACTTAACATTTGACATCACAAGTTTAATATTACACATTGGATATTTTATAGTTGACAAATAGCAATTGCGTTAGTAATCATTTCAAATTTATAGACATTGGAACTTGTCAGTGATAATTAGCAATTAAAGTGTACCCTCTGACACGGAAAATTTAACTCATCGCATTGGTTGTTGTATATTAAACATTTGACATTTGGAATTTGTTATTTAATATTTAACATTTGATATTTATCCATTGTAATTTGTCATTTGACCCTTGACAATTGACATTTATTTATTTGCAGATTTACGGATTTATTTTATTTGACATTTAATATTTGCAATTTCACATTTAACATTTGATTTTGACATTAAACATTTATATGTGATATTTGGCACCTAGCACTTGTCTCTTGACAATTGACATTTCAATTGTACCTTTGATGTAGGAAATGTAATACTTGACATCCCTTAATATAACATTAAAAATTTGACATTTGTGATTTAACATTTCACATTTGATCATGAAGATTAAACTATTTTTGGTATTTAACATTTGCTATTTATCAAAATTTAATATTAAACTTTTAACATTTGACATTTGATATTTGATATTGGACATAAACAAATGGTATTTAACATTTGACATGTGTGTGTTTGGCACTTGATAATTTAATATTGTGTTTTTAACATTTGTGATTTGACATTTGACACTTGATATTTTACAATTGACATTTGACTTATACATTATATATTTGGTATTTGACATTTGCTATTTAAATTTTAACATTAAACTTTAAACATTTGATATTGGATATTTGACGTTTGATATTGGACATAAATAAATGGTATTTGACATTTGAAATTTAATATTTAATATTGTATTTTTTAACATAAAACATTTAACATTTAGCATTTAATAAATGACATTTGAGATTAAACAATAAACATTGTATTTTTGGTCTTTGGGATTTGTTCATTCAACACTAAACTTGTAACATTTTACGTAAGATATTTGACGTTTGACATTAAATATAAACAAATGGTAAATCGTATTTGACGTTTGAAATTTGATATTTAATACTATACAATTGGTATTTGATATTCGCCAATTAAAATTTAACATTAAACTTTTTACAATTGACATTTAATTTGTTATATTTGATAATTGACGTTTGACATTGGACATAAACCAATGGTAAAAGGTATTTAATATTTGGCATTTATTATTTAATATTGTATTTTTGACATTAAATATTTAACATTTGTGATTTGACATTTGACATTTAACATTTTACTTTTGACATGTAACATTGGACATTTGTAACTTAGTATTTCACATCAAAAGTTTAATATTAAACATTGAATATTTTATAGTTGATAAATAGCAATTGTGGTAGTAACCATTTCAAATTTATAGACATGGAAACTTTAACGCATGACATTGGTTATTGTACATTAAACATTTGACATTTGGCATTTGATATTTAACATTTAACATTTGATGTTTGGTATTTGTCATTTAACACTTAACACTTGACACTTAATACTTGACATTTGAGATTTAATATTTGACATTTGACACTTAACATTTGATTTTGACATTAAACATTCAATATTTGGATTTGACACTTCTAATTGACATTTGTAATGTGCCATTTGATATGTGAAATTTATTGCATGACATTGGTTATTACATATGAGTAAACATTGGACATTAACAAATGTTAAATGGTATTTGTTATTTGACATTCGATGTTTAACATTAAATATTGTATCTTAACATAATATTAAATATATGAAATTTGTGATATAAAATTTCAAATTTAACATTTAATATTTTACAATTGGCATTTGATAATGAGGATTAAACATTCTATTTTGGATATATATTTTTTTTAAATTGTAATGTTAAAATTAAAAAGTATTTGACAATTAGCATTTAAAATTAAATATTAAACTGTTAACATTTGACATTTAACATTTGCTTTTAATATTTTTTAATTGTCATTTTGCATTGTGTGATTGTGGCGTGCTCTAAGTCGTGCTCTGTTAACATTGTAAATTATCAGTGATAAACATTAACAAAAATTACCATCTTTCGCCCTAGCGGTTCTGGTACTTCAGGGAGCACTTTGCCAGACTTAATTTATGAAATTATATCCTGGCTCAGGTGGTAAGTGAATATTAACCTCCAATATTTATTCGATATACGGAATAAATCTCTGCACTCGTGCCCATACACTGTTTTTGCGGCCTCAACGTAAAAACATTTCGCACGGGATAAACTGCTCCGCGTTAATCACTCAGCAAGGCAGAACCGGACTCATATTATTTCTTATTTTAAAACCGCCAATTATTTAATACTATTATTTTATTTCCTATTACTCCTATGTTCTCTTATGTTTTTCCATCCGTGGTCTATTCTTACCCTGTTCGTACATTGCTAAGTCGTTATTACGGACCCAATAACGTGAAGTTGTGTTACTTTGTTTTATCCTACTAATTTATCATTTCAACTGAAATTAAAAATGGGGTTCTATACGTGCAATCACTGCTCGGCTAATATCAGCCCTAATTCATTTTATCTAAAATGTATTGGATCTTGCGAGAAATGGTTCCACTCTAAGTGCACGCATCTATCTACGGAGCAAATAAATCAATTGAAGAAAGCGCGTAATAATAGTTTCACGTGTGTAAAATGCAATCAACCATCCACGTCAAGATTATCACTCAGCAGCTCATCAAATGCAGATCTATTTAACAACAGGCAGCTTTCCCAACTGGAAACTGTTTTTGATAAACTACTCCTGAAGCACCTGGAACCTTTCAAAGCCGAAATCCAAAGTATAATTAGCACGTTTGAGGTCAAAATATCGTCCATTCAGGAGAAAATGAACAAATTGTATGATGACTTTGATACTTTAGAAACACAATTATCGTCTGCTCCTAATCAAAGAGGTATTGATCAAACGATTTCTTCAATCTCCGACGTGGCTGTAAGCGAAGCGGTTTCTGAAATAACTGAACGAAATAGTAGGAAGCATAATCTAATTCTATTTAATCTTCCTGAATCCAATGATACCAACGCAACTAGTAGGACAGAAGAGGACCTCGTCAAAGTTTCGACCATCCTTCAGCAACTTGGAAACTTCTCAGCACCTCAGTCAGTGTTCCGATTGGGAAAAAGGAATGAATCAAATATACGTCCATTAAAATTAATTTTTAATAATGTGGTCATCGTCGACAGCATATTAAAAGCCTCACTTGCGGCTACTACTAATAATTTGAAATTTAAAAGAGATCTAACTCTGATGCAACGTAATCATCTAAAATTACTATATGCGGAATTAAACGATCGTTTGAAAAGCGGTGAATCTAATTTGAAAATTAAATTTGTAAATGACAATCCCGTAATAGTTACCGTCAGACAACGCCCTGCTCCAAAAAACTCATAAATACTACCATTATACCTGACTGCCTGCAAATGTATTATCAGAACGTTCGCGGATTAGCAACTAAAACACATACTTTGTATAAAAATATATTATCAGCAGATTACGGTATCTTGGCGTTCACTGAAACTTGGCTACACGAGGGTATATTTGATGCTGAAATGTTTCCAACCAATTTTTCTGTTTTTCGGGCAGATAGAGTTGGAAAAAAAGGTGGTGGTTGTTTAATTGCTGCCGACTTAAAATACTTACCTCGACGTGTTAATATTACTGCAGTTATAAAAGACTTCGACATTGTTGCAGTCAAATTGCTTGTTCACTCAAAGCCTATGAACATCATTTGTATATACATTCCCCCCAACTCTACTTTGCCATCTTATAATGTCTTACTGGAATTACTTGATGAATATATTGATTTTACCCTACCTACGTTACTAATTGGCGACTTTAACTTACCACATTTTATTAACATCACGTCCACTGGTTGTACGAAATCTGCTCAAACTCTGGCATTAATTAATTTCACTAAATATAATAAATTATTTCAGGTAAATAATATAATAAATTCTAATAATAGAGTCCTCGATCTGATTTTTCATACCAGTAACCTCAGCTGCAATGTGTTAGAGTCGACTGATCCATTAGTAAATATTGATAAGCATCATCCTCCAATTACTCTTGATGTTTCATTGAAAAATCCTTTAGCGTCCACGTTTAACATGAACTCGTCTAAGGAGCAACTGAACTTTAAAAAAGCTAACTTTCCCCTTTTATATCACAAGATTCAAGAGTGTAACTGGGATTGTGTTGTTGGTAGCATGGATCCAAATATTGCCTGCGCTCAATTTTATTTTAAGTTAAATAATATTTTCAAAACTTGTGTCCCCACAAAAAAGAGTAATTTAAAAAGGAAATTCCCTATATGGTTTACAAAGGTAACTAAAGCACTGATTCGTACTAAAACTAGATATCTAAAACTTCTAAATAGACGCTTGAGTAATTTCTACACTATTAAAATTAGAGATTTGCGCCGCAGAATAAAAATAAATATTTCTGATGATTACCAAAGATATATTGAAAAGCAGGAATCCTTTATAAAAAGTGATCCGGCGAAGTTCTGGTCTTTTATACGTTCCAAAAAGGCATCGTCTCGAATTCCTGGAAACATGTGTTATTGTAACAATAATTTGGAGACCGAACAGGATATTGTGAATAGTTTTGCTGACTTTTTCAAGAGTGTCTTCAGGCCTGTTTCTGTCTCAAGTACTAATACTAGAACTTCTTCGTGTAGTAATTCTAACTTACTAATTAAAAATTTATCTGAAAAGGAGATCATTGAAGCTGGTAAGAATTTAAAACCTAGTTTTACGTGCGGCCCTGATGGAATACCCTCTTTCATTGTAAAAGATTGCATATCTTGTCTTGTTATTCCATTAAAACACATTTTCAATTTAATTCTATCAACTGCATCATTTCCCGACATTTGGAAACTAGCTCGCATATGTCCAGTTTTTAAATCTGGAGATAAAAACGAGGTGACCAATTATAGGCCTATCGCCTTGATAAACATCTTTGCTAAACTATTTGAAAGCATTATCTCAAAGAAAATCTATCAGCATATCTCTAATTATATTGCACCGCACCAACACGGCTTCGTTAAAAACCGATCAACGAGTACCAACCTTTTAAATTTCACACAATTTATATCACATGTTCTTGATCGGCGTGGACAAGTAGATGCAATATACTTAGATTTTAAAAAAGCATTCGATAGTATTAGCCACAGTCTTGTAATTATGAAACTATCTAACCTTGGGTTTTCTCCTATATTATGTTCCCTTATTGAGTCATACTTAACTAATCGCACTCAATACGTGGAACATAATGCTTTTATGTCCTCTAAATTTGTTGCTTCTAGCGGTGTGCCTCAGGGGTCTAACCTGGGGCCTTTAATCTTCATATGCTTCATCAATGATATTGTTTCGAATATTAATTCTAAAATACTATTATATGCTGACGACATAAAATTGTACTCTGAGATTAAATCGGAGGATGATTGCCTAATGTTAATGAGAGACCTGCAGATAATTGATGCCTGTTGCGTTGCTAATGATCTGCAACTGAATCTTAGTAAATGTACACATATTACGTTTAACCGAAAGGAGAATCCCATATTATATAACTACTCTATTGGCAGTCATCTGCTCTCTCACTGTAATGTGGTCAAGGATTTGGGTGTCTTGCTAGATGATAAATTAACTTTCGAAGCACATATTAATGAAATTTGCAGTAATAGCTATAAAATGTTGGGGTTTATCATGAGAAACTCCAAAGATTTCAAAAACAGTGCCACTCTAGTTAAAATATTTTACGCTTTCATTAGATCTAAATTAGAATATTGTTCTATTGTATGGTCGCCTTTTCATTCTTGCTACATTCAGCAAATTGAATCTATTCAGCGAAAATTTCTAAAGCTTCTTTATTTTAAAAAATACAAAGAGTATCCGGTCCAAAATTATGATTATAATCTGTTGCTTTCGGAATTCAATATGTCCTCACTAGAAATGCGTAGAAAATTGGGATCTCTCATATTCCTCTACAACTTGATTCATAATCGAATTAATGACACTCACTTACTAGCGCAACTAAACTTCCAGGTTCCGAGGTTAAATGCAAGGTGTCCTAATTCTTTTGCGCTTCCTACTGCGAGAACCAATGTTTTATACTATTCGCCTCTTTTCAGTATGGTAAGGAACTGCAACAGTCTTTCGGATTTGGACATATTTAATACCTCTTTATTAGAGATTAAGACACGCACACTAAACTGTAATTAAAATGTTTTCTATATGTTGCCCATATACTAAGTTACTTGTATTTGCCTTTTTATTCATAGTTTTGTATTACTAGATTTATAATGTTTGTATTTTATAAGGTTTGAACATTTTAAAAATTTTGTGTACTATGTTATGTTTAAGTTTTGTTAATATTTCTCTGTTAATGGATGTTGTATCTGTTGAGAAATAAATCATTATTATTATTATTATTTAATATTGTACTTTTGACATTAAATATTTGACATTTCACATTTGACATTTGATATTTAAACATCATATTGTTACTATTTAACAATTGCCATTTAAAATTCAACATTAAACTTTTAATATTTGAAATTTGACGTTTGATATTTAATTGTATTCTTGACATTCAACATTTTACAATTGACATTTAACATCAAACATTGAATTTTGATATTTGCCAATTAATATTTAACATTAAACTTTTAAGATTTGACATTTCTTATTTTGTAATTGAAATTTGAAGTTTGAGATTGGACATAGACAAATGGTAAATAGTATTTGACATTTGAAAATTAGTATTCAATATTGTATTTTTGACATTTGTGATTTGACATTTCATATTTGAGATTTGACATTTGGTATATTATAATTGACAGTTGACATTAAACATTATTATATTAATGGTATTTGGCATTTATTAATTAACATTAAACATTAAGCTTCTAACATTTGATATTTGAAATTTGATATTTGACATTTGACGTTTGACAATAGACATAAACAGATGGTAAAGGGTATTTAATATTTGACATTTTGAGGTTTGACATTGGACATAAACAAATAGTAAATGGTATTTGACATTTGGCATGTGATATTTAATATTGTATTTTTGACATTTGATATTTTACAATTGACATTAAACATTGAATTTTGGCATTTGACATTTGCCAATTAATATTTAACATTTGACTTTTGATATTTTATATTAGACGTTTGAGATTGAACATAAATAAATGATAAAATGTATTTGACATTTGAAATTTGAGATTTAATATTGTATTTTTGACAATAAATATTTGACATTTCATATTTGAGATTTGACACTTGATATATTATAATAATAAAAATGTTAAGTGTCATATGTCAAAAATCAAATTTTGTTTTATATATTTATTTATCTAGTTTTCATATGTGTATTTTTATCATATTTTTATTGTCCTCCAACATTGTACAATGGTGTTACTCGTTAGTAAATAAATAAAAAATATAAAAAAGTAAATAAATAAATAAACAAATACATAAATAAGTAAATAAATATCAAATGTCAAATGTCAGATGTTAAATGTAAAATGTTAAATGTCTAGTAGCAATTGTCAAATGTTAAAGGTCAAAGGTCAAATGTCAAATGTCAATTATCAGATCAAATGTCAGGTTTCAAATATCAAATGTCAAATGGCAAATCTTTAATGCTAAAATCCAAATGCTAAATTGCAAATGTTAAATGTTAGATATCACAATTTAGATGTTAAATGACAAATGCCAAATACTAAATGTTAAATGTCAAAAGACAAATATTACAAAACATGTCACATGTTTTACACAGGTTACAGGTCTTAGTAATCGATTTGTTTTATAATCATCACGGTAATAGCAGGTGTAAAGTATACATTAAAATTATAATAAATATGTAAAAGTTTCAAAATACAAGTTAAAATTACATTACAATTATTAGAGGTCAAAAAAGAAATATGTCATATTTAAAATGTCAGATGTCAAATATCAGAAGTCAAATATCAAAGTCAAAAATTAAACATCAAATGGCACATATCAAATGCCAATAGTTAATTGTTAAGTGGCAAATGCCAAACGCGTTATGAGCGTTAATTATAAAAGTGTTAAATGTCAGATGTCAAATGTTGTCATACGACATTTATCTATTTTTAATTTACTTGTGTATTTTTATAATATTTTTACATTCCTATGAACATTGTACAATTGTATTACCCGTTAATAAATACATAAATAAATAAATATTATAATTGTCATTTGACAATAAACATTAAATATTGTATTTGTGATATTTAACATTAAACTTTTAACATTTGAGATTTGACATTTGACATTTGTTATTTAATATTTAATATTGCATTTTTGACAATACATATTTAACATTTGTGATTTGACTTTTGAAATTTTACATGTGACATTAAGCATTAAATAATTTATTTTTGGTATTTGACATATGTGATTTAAAAATTAACATTAAACTTTTAATATTTGATGTTTTATATTTGAAATTTGACATTTGATGTTTCACAATGACATAAACAAATAATAAATGGTGTTTAACATTTAACATTTGACATTTGATGTTTAATATTTAATAATGTATTTTTGACATGTCAGTTGAGATTAAATAATGATTATTTTTTGCAATTGGTATTTGAGATTTATTTATTTAGTTAAGGAAGGTCATTAAAATGTTTGATATTTGACGTTTGATATTTGACAACAAATATTTGACATTTGACATTAAATATTGTTTTTTTGGCTATTTAAATTTGACAATGACAATTAATATTTAACATTTGATATTTGTCATTAGCCAATGGATATTCGACATTTGACATCAAGAATATTAAACACTGGAGTTTTAATGGGTGATAAATAGCAATGGCGATGGAACCATTTAAAATTTGGAAACATTGTCACTTAACAATAACAATTAAGAGATGACATGCCATTTGATATTGGAAATTTAATGCTTCACATTTAATATTTGACATTTGATATTTTACAATTGACATTTAACATTTGGTATTGAATATTTGACATTTGGCATTTGACTGTTGATATTTAACATTTGATATTAAATATTTGACATTTGATATTTTTTTTTAAATTAAACAATAAATATCGAATTTTTGGTATTTTACATTTACAATGGAACATTTGACATTTAACTTTAAACAATGTATTTTGGTCACTTAATATTTGACATTAAATATTTGACATACATACATATTTTATTTGGGGCATTTGATATTTAATATTTGACAATTAGCAGATATTTGATATATGACATTCGATAATTTACTCTTCACTTTCTTTTACAAGCAATATAATAAATAATAATAAAAATTGTTATTTTAGAAAATAATGTGTATAGTTCAATTGAGAATTAAAAAGTAATGAAAAAATTGATTACATTAAAAGTCATTTAAGGTTTTTAATTAGCAAATCAGTAATGACAGGCAATTATTTATCATATAACGCGTACAATGGATTTAATCTTCACCCTCCAACCCCCATCACCTTTTCCCTCTATCTCTCTCTCTCTCTCTCTCTCTCTCTCTCTCTCTTGTTGATGAAGTCGGCATTATATTACAGTAATTATTCCATCATTACACATCTGACGAACGTGTATCAATTACGATCGGATTTATGTTAACCGTTACAGGCCGTCTAATTGACAAACGAGTTAGACGATGTTGACGAATGAAGCCGCGATCCGCGAGCGCGAAGGAAAGACAATTAAGGCCCGTCTGCGAGACGGCGAAAAGGGAAAAAGAAAAATTAGCAGAGACGACAGTACAATATGAAATTTTAATTCGCGAACAATCACGGCTATTTCGAGAGAAACTGTTACAAGGACAACGCATAATAATAATAATCGCCATCATCACCGCTGCAATTTACTTTTGAATCCAAATATTTGCGCCGCGTCTCGGGATGCAACACGATCTCCGTTGCATCTGAACAAATACGAATTTTAATTAATTTGTACAGATATAAAACAATAAATTAATTAGTTATATTTATGATTACAGAAATATTTAAAATTAAATATTCATTGTTTGCTTTGTTTCTCTTCTTACTACTAATATGAATACTATTACTAAAATTTAAGTTGAAGAGACCCAGGCGGAGTTGATTACTTCGAAATGTTCTTCCACTCTTACCCCAGTCTATTCTCGTGAAGAATCCATCGTTATTAAATTATAGTTTATAATAATCTGGTTTGATTTTTATGAGTTACGTGAAGATAAACTTGATTAATTACAATAAGCACTAAAAAAAAATTGTGAAGATAGGTTTTTAGACCTTATTTTAATTAATTATAATAATCTATTAATCGAAAATTAAATTGCTATACTTATAAGTAATTTGTAATTTCAATTTGATTTTGTTTTCTCAATAATTAATTGAATGGATTACAAGAGTTTATAAATATAAACAGAGGAAATTTAAAAAATATATACAGGAACGCGACCCGAAACAGCGAAGACACAAAAAAAAACAATTTAACACCCCATAATTTCCCCCGGAACACGACCCCTTAAATCATCGAAGGCATGTGTCGCTTTGCGAAACGCCGCCGCAACCCCTCGGGAGTGCAAATGTCACGTTTGACAGTGTCACGACGACCGACCCGTATTTTGTTTTCGTTCTTTCGCTCGTTCGCCCGTTTTTTTTCTGTCTTTCTAAAAGGCATTTTAATGTTTCCGAGAGGAAATGTTTACAAACCGCTTTTTACCAGTCGAGGTGGCGGAGGATGTATAAATATTATGAATATGCGCATGTGGTGCCGTGTTGTTTCAAGGGTTTAAATGCTACTTATGTGTAATGATTTCCTTTTACGTTCCCGAAATAAATCTGCATTTCTATGTGTGTGTGTGCGTGTGCTTGTGTGTGAGGACCATCCATGGGCAGATGTGAGAAAAATCACGATTTTTGCATTTCCTGCAAACTTAAAAAAACATAAATATATCAGAGAATAAACCATGTCTACAATTAGTTGAAGAAATTGAAAATTTCTTTATTATAATTGTTTTTTTTTGTATTGTTTACTTATTTCTTTTGATTTTATTTATTACATAAATTTAAGTTCTGCAATTTTATTCTTTTCTCAGCATCAAACCAATAGTTTTTTTTTGGGGGGGGAGGGGGAATCTAATTGATAGCATTCAACTGTCACTCAAGGTAATCTAATTATTAATTATACAAAATTTTCCAACGAATATTTAATTTATTTAAGATAATTCAATAGTCAATTTTGAAAGAGGTTACTCAAAAAACCATGCAAGGGCTTTTTAATGTTATTTAAGGTTCACAAAGGTTCTTCAAAGAACATTCAAATGAACGTTTAAAATATATCAACGATTTTTTTATATAAGGTCACTCAATGCTTATGAAATTGGCTATTTAAAAATTTTTTATGAGGCGAAAGAAAATACCGAAAAAATGTACCACGTTTAAAGACAATTTAGAAGAAAATTTCTTAGACAAATGGATGAAAAAAATCTCTACAAAACAGCACATGCTGAAAAATGTTAAGAAATCTGGAAATTTTAGAATTCTTAAATAATCTTAGATTTTTAAACGAAAATTTCTGAAGAACTCTTAAGAAAGTTGCTGGAAAGTTTCAAGAAAATAAAATAGATGGTGAATGATTACAATTTAGGTTTTATGACGAAATTTATTATTATAAAGAAAACATCATATAAACAGCAAAAATTCTAGAATTATTGAATCTTGAAAAATTTATAAATCTGCAAAATGCTGAAAAATTCTAGAAGACAATTTTTGCAATTTGGAAGAGGATATTCTGAAAAACTCTCAAAAACTCTCAAAGTTGATGAAAAATTCTGAAAAATAAAATTTATAGAATTTGGAAAAGACAATTCTTAGACAAATCTTGAAAAATTGGAGAGAAAAATTGGATAAATATTAAAACATGGGAAAACAAGAAAACTATAAAATACTGGAGCACGTGCTGAAAACTTCTAGAACATCCAAAAGAAAATTCTTGCAATTTCAAATGAGAAAACCTGAAGAATTCTAGATAAAAATTGCTCTCAAGGAAAAGTTGCTGGAAAATTTCAATAAAATAAAATAAGAAATAATGAAATAAAGAGAAATTTATAGAAAATTGTTTGAAATCTTAAAAACAAATTCAACCAAATGGGGTGAGTAATATTGGTAAATTCTAGAAATTTTGAGGAAAAAATTCTGGGAAATTCTAAAAAAATGCTAGAATTCAAACAATTTAGAAAAGAAATTCTTGACCTGAAAATTCATACAAAATGAAACAATAAAAAATTATTTGGAAAACATAAGATTATTATCATGTTTTATCTTTAATTGCTGTTTAGTAGAGTTTGTTGTTGACCTTTTTTTCTCAATTTTGATTTATTTATATTTTTTCTAATGTGCATAGGGTGATTTCCGTTAATAAAGTTATTATTATTATTATCAAAAAAGTAAAGAGGAATCCTGAGAAGAGAATACTGAAAAAAAATAAGGGCCTGAGAAATGCTGGAAAATTCTAGAAGTCAATTCTTTGTTCTAATGTTTTCAATATAAAGAATTATTTGAGTAATGCTTTTCGTTTTTGTTTTGTCAACAATAACTATTTTTTTTTAATATTCAAATGTTTTATTAAAATATTTATTTAATATTTTTTTTTGATACTATTTAGTTTAGTTTCTTTTGTTTTTATTTTTGGATTTTTCATTTTTGGTAATTGTCAACTGTTTTTGCTGTGCAATAAATTAATATTATTGTTAATAATGATATTTATTAGTTTTTGTCATGATTAACTTAAAATTAAGTTTTGTATTTTCAATATCGACGATTTTGTTTTTTTTAAATTTTTTTATAAAATAATTTCTTCAATATCAATTGTTTTACTCAATTTTTTTCCTTTTGTTTCTATGTCATCAATGCCGATAATCACTTTAATTATCCCTTTTTTACATTCCTTAACATCAACTGTTTTTTTTTTCTAATAATATTCCTTAAAACAGTTGAAGATTACAAAAAAAAAACAGTTGATGTTGATAAAACAAAAAGAATAAGTAATTCCAAAAGAAATGTCTGTTATCAATTGTTTTTTTGAATAACTGTTTTTTCTTTAGTTTTTTAAAATTAAATTTGTTGCCATTTGTTCTCTTTTTCTAAATAGATCTTCAAGATTTTTAAAATTAATTTTTAATTGTTTTTTATAGGCACTGAATAAAACATTTGTTCTGTAATATGGACTACCGCCTAGTAACGGTCGCAACCGTCATCATAATTAACTTTTTTTTCTTTTCTAAAAATATTTCAAGACCATTTTTTTTTTGTTACGATGTTCAATTGTTTTTTTTTTAATTTTATATTCTGAATATCAACAATGTCTTTAGTAATTATTTATAATTGTTTTTTATATTTGGTTTCTTAAATTAACCTGGTATTTGTTTCTCATTAAGTTTTAATCAATTTCATATTCTCAAATTAAGTATTTTTGTAATTTTCAACTATTTTTTTAATAGAAATTCATTGTTGAGTTACTTGAAGATTTGATTAATAAATTTAGAATAAAACACTTACAACAAATAAATTGAATAAATTAAAAACAAAAATTATTTGTAATTTTCGGTTTTGTTTTTGTAACTTTTAACTTTCCTTTTTCTTATAAAATATTCTCAATATTCTCAAGAGTTTTTATTTTTTTGATAACAATTATATGCTTAACAAAAATCTGGTAAATTTTTATCAATTGTTTTTTTGTAAATGTGATGTTTAACTGTTTGTTTAGTTTTAGTTTTTTTAATGTCTTTAGTAATTTGTTATATCTTTGTTCTATAATCATATATTTTTTTGTTTAAAAGATTTTTCAAGATTTGTTCTGTGGTTTTAACATCAACTGTTTTTTTCTTTGGTAAAATTAACCTCTTGTAAAAATTATTTTTCTTTTGTTATGTTCAGCTGTTAGTTCTATTTTTATGTTTTTTGATATCAATAATTTCTTTGGTAACTTCTTTAACTGATTTTTTTATGATGTTTAAATGTCTTTTCTTAAAAAAATATTAAATATTATTTATTTAGAATATTCAACTGTTAATTTCTTGTATGTAATATTAATTTTAGTTGGATTTGTTTCATATATATGTATGTTTTGCATTTTCCCTTAGAAATTGTTTTTAGTTGTAACATATATTTATTGACAAATTTTGTACATATTTACATTGGAATAGTGAATAATGAATGAGGTGTTAATGTATTAATTTGTCAAAAGGCTAACGACCAGAGGTCTTTCTGCCTGAAATTGTTTTTACTTTCTCAGTTTTAACAATTTCTTTTCGTTATTGTTTATACAATGGAAATTGCTTGATTTTTAAAAAACGCATATTGTTTTGTTTCTGTCTTTTGATGGTTTTGATGCAGTTTAGGTTTTCATTTGTTTTTGTTTTGCTAATTTTAATTGAATCATTTTTAAAATGCTAAACTAATTTTTTGTTTTGTTTTCTTAAAATCAACATTAAAAAAACTTCAAAAAACTCAGAGAGCAACAAAAGATTAGATTTTATTAAATAGTTGAATATTGTTGTTTAAATAATATCAAATATTTTAGTAAGTTTTAATTGTTTCCTCAATATCAATTGTATTTTTCTAAAAACAACTTCTCTATAAATTAATTTTTTGGTGATGTTTGTTTTTACAACATCGACCACTTCTTTGGCAAACCCTTCTATTTTCTTTGTTATCTTTTTATAATTTGTCTAAAAAATCTCCAATATTAGGTTTTTTTTGTAATTCTTCAATATTAATTTTTTTTTAATTATTTTATTAATAACAGAAACATTTTGTTTTTATATTATTAATGGTGATAATTACTTCAGTCATTACTTCTGCTCTTTCTCCTTTACATCAAGTGTTTTATGGCGTTTAAAGTACTTTTCGTCTAAAAAAAATTGTAATTATGAACATATTTTTGTTTTCTTGATGGTTTAATTTTTTTTCACATTTTTATTTCCCTAATTGTTTTTTTTTTGTTCGAAATGGTGAATTATTTTTTTATAGTTTATTTTCCATATCCACTGTTTTTATTTTCCAGTTCAAGAAATAAAAACAAAAGAGTTAATATTTGGGAAACAAAAAAATAAAATTTCCCCAGTACCAACTGTTTTGTTTTTATTTATTCAACTTTAAATATTTCTTCTTGTTATTTTGTTTTTTTGTCTTTGGTAAAATTAAACTGTTTTTGTTTAATTAATTTTGTTTTTTTAAATTGCATTTTTGTTTTTTTCCAAATTAACTCTTTTTTAATAATCAAAAAGCATTTAATGATTACAAACAGTTAATATTCAGAAAGGAAAAAGTTGTAGGTTTTTCTTCAAACAATATCTTTTAGTAATTTATAATATATTGTATATTTTTTTGATACAGTGTTTCTTTTTAACTTTATATCTTCAGAAAAATTCACTTTATATAAAGTGTGATATCAACAAAGTAAACGTTTTTGTATAATTTTCCAAGATGTATTACGAAGTTAACGCCTCAACCATTAATCAATTATTATTCAGCTTCAATTGATTTTTTTTGTAATAATCGACCGGTTTTGTTAACTTTTATTAACTACTCTTTTTCGATTATACTTTTTATAATTTGTTTGCATTAATCTAGCGTACTCTTGACCTAGCACAATAAATTATATATTGAGCTGGCGTATAACTGATCTAAGTTAATTTACGGTTTGTTAAGAAAGGTCAGGATAACGCTAGGTCAGTCACTTTGTATAGTGGTAGGTCAGGAGTACGCTAGGTCAGAATTAATGTTGAATTTATTGGGTTAAGTCGAGAGAACGCGTGTTTAAATGAAATTGAGGTAGGACAAGAATACGCTAGGATTATTAGGTATGGACAAATAGGGTAAAATTATTCTTATTCATTTTTGGATCTTAAAGCCATTCACTTCATGGTACATTTCGATATTAAAAATAAAGAAAACACAAGTGAAATCATACCGACTGTTTTAATTCAAAAATCAAATTAAAGAAAACACTTTAAAGTGGTTTAAAAAAGTAAAAGCGTTTTCTTTTTTCTTATTTTGATTGTTTTAGGTGATTGTTTTTTAAGTATTTCAAAATCTAACAGTTTTAGATCAAATTTAAAAAAAAACATTATCCAGTTACCACATAGTAAAGGTCGTTAGCATCATCTCCGTGGAAAATAAATTAACGATTAATCCGAACGAATTAGCGTCGAAGGTAAAAAAAAGAGTGGATTTTGTACAAAAACGTAGTGAAAGGAAGCTACAATTACAATCGAAACCGATTGCAAAATGAAAACACCGCCGGCTACACACTAATAAAACCGTCGCAGAAGACTAATTAAGCGCTGGAATTAACGGCGTTCATCTCTCGAAGAGGATCGGTATGCCGCTGCCATCATCACCACCATCATCATCATCACTTTCCATTTCATCCGAAGACCTAGATCGAGAGAGTGCGCGCGGAAAATGGAAAATTCCCGATCGGAAAAAATGTCAGTGTCGAAATGTTCGACATGACATTTAGCATTAACGAGGAAGGAGCAGCGCCCATAAACGAGAAGACAACTCGCGTGCTTACATAATGAAACAAGTGTGTGTGTGTGTATATGATTATGTGTTTGTGTGTGTGCGCGGTTCACCTCGTGCCAAATAAATACACCGCCAAGTTTTTGGCACAAAACCGCATGCATATGCATTCGACATACCAAATATTCCTTTTGTAATGTCCTCCCTATGTCGCAAGAATTCTTGGTATTTTATTGGATTTGTAAATTGGATTTTCCAAATTGATTTGAGAAAGAAAAAAAATAATCACATAATTTAATATTGACGAGACGCAACTATTAGATACACGTGTAGGGTGCAATATGTTAGAAATTTAGAAATTATTGGGCAGTTAGAACAATAATATAGTTGCGTAACGTACGGTGTGTAATGTGGGGCGCACAGGCAAGTACGTTCTCCCAGCAAAGAGAGTTTCGGTTTACGCCTAGAGTCATTGGACTAGATTGTCGTTTCGAAAAAAAAAATGATTTTAATTAAATTAAAGGTGTCACGTCAAATGTCGCGACACTTCAGTCAGTCACCGGCGCACGTCATACTAAATTACTCAATCCATTCACCACGGATACTGCACTGTGTACAAATATATATAACAATTCTTGATTTTGATATTCATCATCCAAAAAAAATTGATTAGATATGTTTTTGACAATTGTTTTCAACGCATATTTGCTGAACAATACAAAAAGATGTAAACAACTTCTAAGAAATATCATTTGTCTCTGAATTTTCACAGAAACTTAATAAAAACAAATGAATAAAACGATGTCAGGAAATCAAAAATTACTATAGTTTTATGGATTATCAATCAAATTAATTTCAAAATTATTTAGTAACACATGGCGTTGCTGGAAACTATATTTTAATGAATGAAGAACGCCAATTTCAGAGAAACACCGTTGTAAAATTCATGTTAATGGAAACAAATGAATAAAACTGCACCAGGTGATTAGTAACTAGTGTAGCTTCATGGATTATTAATCAAAATTTTTACAACTTCGTTTAATAAGAAATGGCGTTACTAGAAACTAAACTTGGACTAATGAAATCCTACGTTTTTGCAGAAAGACCGTTGTAGATTCCATGTTAGTAGAAACAAACGAATAAAACTGTGCCAGATTAATATCTAGTGTAGCTTCATAAATTACTAATCAAAACTTATCCAAAGTTATTTAATAAAAAATGGCGTTGGTGGAAACTTAAGGTTGATGAATGAATTTCGACTTTCACGTAGGAATACTGTTGTAGATTCCATATTAATAGAAATAAATGAAAAAAACTAGGCCAAACAATAAACAAGAAGTGTAGCTTCATGGAACATTAACTAAAATTTTTCTAAAAGTATTCGATAAGAAATGGCGTTGGTAGAAACTAAAATTTTAATGAATAAAATCTGACGTCTTCGCAGAAATACCGTTGTAATTTCGATATTGATAAAAACAAATGAATAAAACTATGCCAGGCCATCAAAAATTAATGCAGCTTCATGGATTATCAATCAAAATTTTTCTAACGTTGTTTAATAAAAAAAATAGTGTTGATGGAAACCAAAATTTGATGAATGAAATCTGACGTTACTTCAGAAACACGTTGTAGTTTCCGTTTTAATAAAAACAAGTTAATAAAATTATGCCAGATAATCAATAACTAGTATAGCTTTATTTTGATTGATTTATCAATCAAAACATTTCCAAAATCATTCACTGCAAAATGGCGTTGAAAGAAGCTAAACTTTTATTAATAAAAATAACGTTTTCGCAGTAACACCTTTGTAATTTCGATGTTAATAAAAACAAATAAATAAAACTATGACAGGCAATTAAAAATTACTGTAGTTTTATGGATTATCAATCAAATTAATTTCAAAATTATTTAGTAACAAATGACGTTGATGGAAACTAAACAACGACAATGTCAGAGAAACACCGTTGTAAAATTTATGTTAATAGAAACAAATGAATAAAACTGTGCCAGGTAATTAATCACTAGTGTACCTTCATTTAATAATTTAAAAAATCCAACTTCATTTAATAGGAAATGGAATTGCTAAGCTTTGATTAATGAAATTCTTCATTTTTGCAGAAATATCGCTATAGATTCCTTATTTGTAAAAACAAACGAATAAAACTGTGCCAGGTTGTTGATAACTAGTGTAGCTTCATAGATTATCAATCAAAATGTTTTCAAGATTGATAGAAAATAGTGTGCATGTTCATTATTATTATTTTTGACTTGAAAAAGCTGAATTCATCCTAAAGAATTTTCGCACGCTTAATATTACATATCGTACCGTGATATTGTTTTTAGTTATTGTCATCCTTGCGAACTATCTTTTTGCATAAGCAAATGACACTTTAATGACGCACTGTAACCAAAACGAGACGTTTCCTGGTTGTGATTCCCATCGTGTGACGATATTGCACACATTTACTTTTGAAATGATTACAAGCAACAATCCAACAATTTGTTTTAATAAATGTACTCAGATTTTTACTTTCCTGATAGAATATATATAGGGGAAGTATTGTTTTCGTGTGGGCGCAGTATCTCAAAAACAAATGATCCTATTGAGATGAAACTTGAAACTTAAGGTTTTATCGTTAAAAACTGGAACTGAAATGCTTTTCGTGAACATCCATAAACCGGAAGTGGATGTTTATTCGAGGCGTTGTTTGTTTTTACACGATATTTTCCTAAATTTGAAAAATATTACATAACCAAAGTTAAAGAAAATAATATACTGAACAAGTTTTATTAAAAGTTTTTTTTCAAAAAAGTCTAAACAAGAAAACTAATTTAATAATTTTTCTATTTTTGCATAATGTAATAAACTATAGGAGTTACATGGAATTTAATAAATTCCATTTATATAACAAGTAATTGTATGAATCCAAAATTGAGCAAATTGTTCTGAATAGCTTTTTTTCGAAAACCTCATAGTTTTCGAGAAAAATATAAGGAAATTACTATGATGGCCACATTACCATTTTTTTATGTTTAATTAAATCCCTCGCTTATGATTTACTGATTGAACTGTTCTTGATTATTCCCATGCGATTATGAAATTAATGACAACGATTGAAATTTAAAAGAAAAACCATTAATTGCAAAGAATGATAAGGTTAGTATATTTGTACAATAAATTCCATTAATATCCTAGAAATATAGAAGAGAAATTCTAGAAAGACTTGAAAATTCTAGTTATTAAAAAAATACCTTCCAGAAAACTTTTAGTAAAATAAGTGGAAAAATCTTGTAATTTGAAGAAGAAATTCCTAGAAAACTATTTTAGAAATTTAGAAGAGGAGTTCTAAAAAGGCTTACAATTTCTAGTTACCCTAAAAGCTTCAATTAAAGTAAATGGAAAAATATTGCAATTTGGAGAAAAAATTCCTAGAAAACTTTGGTTGTAAGACACCTGAAAAATATTTTAGAAATTTAGAAGAGGATTTCTAGAAAAGCCTACAAATTCTAGTCATCAAAAAACTTCCTAAAATCTTCTAGACAAATAGATGGGAAAATCTTGCATATCTTAAAATTCTTGAAGATAATTTTTAAAAATAATAAAATTAATTCTTAAAAAATTCTACGCCCCTAGAAAATTTTCCAGAAATGGAAAGGGGCAAATTTTGGAATTATAGATAATAATAATGCTGGAAAATTTCACAAACCAGGTAAAAGTTCCTAAAATTTAGAAGAAAACTCTCCAAAAGATAAAGAAGAGTTATTGAGATTCTAAAAATTTAGAAAGAAACTATAGTTTATTATGCATTCTCTTACTAATAAGAAATTGATGACAATGTTTGCAATTATAAAGAGATATTTCTAAAAAAATTATTGTAACGAAGGGTAAAGTTAGTATCTGTAGAACAAATTGCATTGATGTTTAAAAATCCTCAAAAATATTCTAGAAATTTAGGAGAGAAATTCAAGAAAAAATTTTTTGTCACTTCCTGAAAACTAATAAAATATATGAAAAAACCTTGCAATTTGAAGAAAAATAATACTGTGGCACACTGGTAGCATAAATTCTTTATACATTCTAAATTCCTTAAAAATTCCACAACCCTTGAAAATTTTCTAGGAATTTAGAAGTGAAAACTTCAGAAAATAAAGAATAGCTATTATGATTCTAAATATTTGAACTATTGTAAATTATTGATGACAATGATTGCAATTTAAAAGAGAAATTTCTAAAAAAAAAAACTGATTGCAAAGAACGACAAAGTTAGTACATCTGTAGAATAAATTCCATAAATGTTTAAGAATCCTGAAAAATATTCTCGGAATTTACGGAATAAATTCTATAAAGGCATGAAAATTATGAACACCAAAAAACTTCCTAAAAATCTCTAGTAAAATAGGTGAAAAACGTGGAGAAGAAATTCCTAGAAAATTCAAAATGGCACACCTGTATCATAAATTCTTTATACATTCTAAAATCCTTGAAGGTAAACTTTGGAAATTAGAAAATTAGTTCCTTAAAAATTCTACAATACTCGAAATTTGTTACGGAATTTCGAGAGCAATTTTCTGGAAATTTAGAAAATTTTAAGAATAGGATATTCTAGAATGCTGAAAAATGTTCTAGAAATTTAGGAGATAATTTCTAGGAAGGCTTGGAAATTTTAGTTTTCAAAAAATTAAAACCTTCCTGAAAACTTCTATTAAAATAGATGAAAAAATCTTGCAAATCTCGTACAAACCAAAATTTGGAAAAAACATTGTTGATTATAAATTGATGCAGTTCCTAGAAACAATTGGCGATTAATTAAAGCGTGCCGAACGAAAACAGTTAGCGATTAAAAATAATTAAAATTAGAAAAAAAATATATTAGAAACTTGTAAACAGTTGACAGTCCCTGAAAACAATTGACGATCAATTAATTCCTGACGAATGAAAACTATTGAAAATTGATAAAAATAGTTACAATTACTAAAAAATATATTAGGAACTTGTAAAAAAAAAAACAAGTGACAGTCCCTAAAAACAATTGACGATCAATTAAAGTTCGACGAACGAAAATAATTGATAATTATTCAAAATATTCAACATCACAAAAAAAATTGTTAATTTGTAAAAAATATATTAAAATTTTGAAAAAAAAAACATTTGACAATCCCTAAAAATATTTTACGTCCTATTAAAGCTCAATGATGGAAACAATTGATAAATGATAAAAATAGTTAAATATATTAAAAAAATATATTAGAAATTTGTAAAAAAGAAACAATTGACAATCTCTAAAACAATGGACTATCAATTAAACGAACGAAACCAATTAAAAATAAGAAAAAGTAGGTTAAATTATTGGAGAGCATTTCAAAAGTAAAAAATTTATAGAAAAAAAATAAAAATTGACATTTTTTAAAATTTAAAAAAAATATATTTTAGCACAGTTGCATTAAATTTGTTTAAAGAAATGAATTGAAAATGAATAGAATCAGTTGAATATTAACGAAAACAATAGATAAAATAAAAACAATGAAAATTATTATGAAAAAAACATTTATATTGAAAAAAAGTGCTAAAACAAATGTATGTCTCTATAGAAAACAATTGAAAACGTTAAAAATGCTATAGTGTTTGTCAACGAACGTTCTTCTTTATCAAAACGCAATAAACAATTGATAAAATCAGTTAAATGAGCTAAATTAATAAACAAATAAGTAATTAAATAAATGAATAAATAAATAAATTAATTGTTTGTTTGTATCAACGAAAAAGTTTAACGTGTTAAAACACACACACATTAAGCGAATGTTCTGAAATTGTTAAGATAAAACAATTGACAAACGATAAAAGCAGTTGTTCACTGTCAAAACAGTTGAATGCCATTTCATATAGCAATTTTTTAATTGTTGAAATAAAAAACAATTGACCACAAATAAACTCGGTTGACGAAAGCAAACAAATTATATAAAAAAGTAAAATTTAAAAACAAAACAAAACAAAATTTACATTAAAATGTAAAACATATGGGCAGAAATGCTCATAAAGAAAAAAATTAAATTTATTTTTCTCACTATTAATTATAAAACAAAATAAGTTTTGATGCTGTTTACTGACTTGAGGGTGGTATAGAGGCCACCCACCCACCCTACATATAGATATTAGCTTTAATTACTGACCGCATTAGTATTTAAAGTTATCATGTATATTTAGGGTGGGTGGGTGTTCTCTACTCCACATTTTAATCTGTTTTAAAACCCTCGATTATTTTTTACTGATTGGAGAGTGGATAAAGGCCACCCACAATCAAAATTTAAGTTAAAATATAAATGACTTTCTATACCTAATCTTATCTAATTTAGATTTAAAGTTTGCCCACCCATCATGCAACAATTTTTTACTAATTTACTCAATCAAATATTTCACTTTTTTAATTTCTTTTTTATTCAAAAAGTTTTGTAATTAATTTTATTGGAAACCGCGAGACGATGAGGAATTATAGTTTATATGTATATGTAGGGTGGGTGGGTGGCCTCTATCACACCTTCCAATCAGTAAAACATCATCATTGTAACACATAATAATAAGAAAATATATCATCATTAATAATTAACTTCTATAACATCTCCTCTCCAATTTGTACAATTATGTGAAAACATTACTTATGCAATCATTTGATTTATTTTTTCTCTTTGTACTATAAATACCCTGTGCGAATCCATCCGTTTAACTTAACGTCTCTCTCTCTTTTATTTTCAGGTGAGTGTCTAAAATTGGAGCACCTTCAGATTGGCGTAAGTTTTAGTTTTTAAGTATAAAAATAATTGTACACACGGTTATTATTTCCGGGAGTCTCTCTTTTTTTTATAAATATATATTTCATATTCGGCCCGACGCCAATATTTCACTTTCGGTCGATGTGATGGGACTGACGCCAACAAAATTTCGAGTGAAACTGAAATATTTTTGACTCCCATAAAAATTGCAACAATTTTATTGAAATTTTCATAATCAATTAATTAATTGATTTAAACAGATGTTCTCTAAAAAAGTTCCTTTTAAAACAGTAATGTGTTTAGAAAACGCTCTTAAAACGTGGCAAGGTTTTAACTTAACAAAAAAATCCTCTCAGCCGCTAATATTCGTCGTGTAAAAATCAGGAAGTGGACAAGTGCTCCTTCCTTTTAGGGCGCTTAAGGTGAATTCAGTATTAGGTCCCTAATTGGCTATCAATTACCAGCCGTCAGATGTGTTAGGGAATATATTATGGTTCTTGATTGTTACGAGAGTTTTAAAATTAAATGTAATAATAATAAAGTTATTATTCAATCAATTTGATTTAATTGAATTGTTTGCAATTAAAAGGGTTTTGCAAAGATTGAAAGAATTATTAAAACATTGATAATGGTCACATTGTGTCCGAAATATATATCTGTAATTTAAATAAAATTTGTGAAGAAAGGTTTTTGTGCTTATTAATTTAATCAAATTTATCTTCACGTAACTCACAAAAAATCAAGGAAATAATAGTTGGGGTGCAAGGTGTGGTGAGTATAGTGGATGGTCTATCAAATCCCATTCAAGCTCCAGAAACTTTTGATAGGTCACTAAACTTTTGGGTGTTCATGATGGCACACAACACAATTACGATTTTTTTAAGTAAGGTCCTAGTGAAGACTAACAGATCTATTGTTCTACAATTACGATTTGACAATTATGGCCGTTTTTCTCTGATTGCTTTATTCAATTTGTCCAATTGGTGATGATACACAGCCGTATTAATGATTTGGTTTTGTGGTAACAGCTCAAAATACACGACACCTTTGTAATCCCAACAAATTAATAGCATAACCTTCTTTTGATGGATATTTGTTTTTAAAGTGGTTGCAGCTTATTCACCATGATCGTTTTTGCTTGGTGTTGTCGTAAACTATGTGGATCTCATCGTCAGTGACAATACGTTTGAGAAATGGATTATTTTACTTGCCACAGGAGTTTGTTAAATGTATTCAAAAAATAATGCATTTTAACCAAAAGTGTATCATTCATTCATCAATTAAAATTGCTTAATTTACGATTATGCAATGAAACAATGTCGGGCAAGCAATAACCCCGAATTAATAAATTAATTGAATCGAATAATGCCGGCCATTGTCCGGCCCAGGTTCAACAACATCGCGGTGATAATAATTAAAACGGATTTGCATGTGTGTCGAAAAGTTCAAAAAAAATGGTGAAGTGGTCATCATAATACTTTTTCCATATTTTTCCCGAAAACTATGAAGTTTACGCAAAAAGTTTATTCCAAATAATTTGCTCAATTTCGGATTCTTTACAATTACTTGTTATATAAATTTCATGTAATTCCTATAGTTTATTAGCAATAGGCCAAAAATGTCAAAATTATTATTATTTTTTTATATAATTGTTTACCAAAACATTCATAAACCGAAAGTTGATTTATTTTTATTTGTTTCTTTTCTATATTTCTCTAAATTTGAAAAATATTACATAACTCTTCAAACAAAGGTTAAAGGGAATGAAAAACTGAACAAGTTTTATTAAGACACGTTTTTCGTAAAGTTCTTAATTTATGAGAAACACAATTAACTTTTTAGATAGATTTTTCTTTAAAGATTCATGAAATTTCAGTAATTTCTCCTTCACGCTTTTATTTTTTATTGCAACTTCCTTTCCAAAGAATTTTTATCGAGAAGTCTAGACATTTTTACAAGTTTAGCAACGATTTTATTCAAGAGTTTCAAAATTTTTCAGAGAATCGTTATTTATATTTATGTATAGAAATTACTTCGTGGTTTCTATATAAGATTTTGTTCAACTTTTCTATTAGAAAATTTTCTTCTAAATTTCTATAATTTTCTCAGATGATACATACTTTTAGTTTCTAGAATTATTCACAAAATTTCATTTTAGATTTATAAAACTTTTTTTGAGGATTGTAAAAGTGTAAAGTGTACAGTAATTTCTTTTTCTTATAAATAAATAGATATTTCCAGAATTTTTAGCAAAGATTTTATTCGACAATTCTAGATTATTCAGAAAGTTCTCTCAAGATTTTGTTTAACTTATTTGTATTTGTTTATTGTACATTTGGACTAATTTCCTATTGGACAATAAAGATTTATTTATTTATTTATTTAACTTTACAATTTATTAGGAAAGTTTCTTCTAAATTTCTAGAACTTACTTAGAGGCTTCTAGAAGTTTCAAGAATTTCTCCTTCCTTTCCAAAGAATTTTCATTGAGGATTCTAAAATTTTTCACAAGTTTTCCTTGTAGATTTCTAGAGCTCTTCTGGAAGATTCTAGAAGTTTACAGTAATTTCTTCTTCATATTTCCAGAATTTTTACAAAAGGTCTTATTCGTGAGTTCTAGATTTTTTAGAAAGTTCGTAACTTCGTTTCAATATTTATAAAATTTTCTTTGAGGCTGTTTCTCTTCCAGATTTTAATATTGTCTTATAAATTGCAAAGATTTCCTTCAGGGCTCAAAAATTGAAAAAAAATCTTTTCCAGAACTTTAGACTTTTTTTCGAGAGTTTAGAAATTTCAAGTAACTTTTATTCAGATTTGGAAGCTATAGATTTTTCTAAAAATTTTGTTCCTATAAATCTAGACTCTTTTTAGTTATTTCTCCACCAGATATCAAGATTTATTTTATTTTATTTTATTTTATTACATCTTTGCTCTCCTTTCTAATACAATATGACAAAAGTGTATATAAAATTTAAAAAATACTTAAAATTTTAGCTGTCTTTTAAATTGCGAAGTTTTTAGAATTTTTTTTTAGAAATGTAAATTTTTTGTAGAATTTAGGAAATTTCCAGTAAATTGCGAAGATTTAAATGAATGCTTTTTTTTAGAAAATTTGGTTTTAAAAATCTAGACTTTTTTTAGAGAGTTCAGGAAATTTCTAGTAATTTGTTTAAAGCTCTAGAATTTTTTTAGAATTTTCTTCTGGAAATCTAGATTTTTTTCTCGAGAGTTCCGGAAATTTCTAACAATTTATTCTGCAGAGTTCAATATTTTTTTTAAGTCGTTTTTTAAATTGTAAAGATTTTCTTTAAGGTATTAAGATTTTTTTAAATCTTTTTGTAAAAGTTAAGAGTTTAGAAAATGGCCAATAACTTCTTCCCCAAATCAAACTTGTTTTCAACTTTTCTTATAAATTGCGAAGATTTTCTTTCAGGCTCTAAATGTTTTTTAAATCGTCTTCTTTTCGAGAATTCAGGTAAATTTCAGTAATTGCTTTTCTAAAATTCAACATTTTGTTTCAGCTAGAGGCTATAAAATTATTTAGAAAGTTCTAAATTGCGGAATTTTTCTTGGAGGGTCTAGAATATTTTAGAAAATTTACCCCTAGGAATCTTTTCTTATTTTCGAGAAAGTTTAAGGAATTTTCAGTAATTTCTCTTCTCGGTTTCAAGATATTTTTTCAACTGGTCTTCTAAGTCTTGACATTTAAATTTTGAAGTTATTGTATTTTATTTTGTATCATTTTTAGTATCACTTGCAAAAGAAATAAACTAAACTAAACTAAATTTCTAGGAGGCTTTAGAATTTTTAGAAAATTTTCATTTAGAAATCTAAACTTTTTTTCCAAGGGTTCAGGAAATTTTCAGAAATTTTTCCTCCATATTTCAAGGTTATCTTCTAATTTGCAAAGATTTTCTTGGAGGCTAGAATTTTTTATAAAATTTGTAGAAATCTTTTCTTAAGGATTCAGGAAATTTTCAGTAATTTTTCTTTTCTTAAGACCCTAGATTTTTTTTAGAATTTTAAAAAAAATCTAGACTTACTTTTTCAAGAAGTCAAGAAATTCTTCTCTAGGTTTCAAGATTGTTTAATTCAACCCGCTTTCTAAATTGTAAAGATTTTATTGGAAGCTCTAAAATTTTTAAAAAAAGATTCGTTTAGAAATCACTATGTTTCAACCACAAATCATTTGTGGTTTTTCAATTCAGTTAAAGTATGGATTAGCACGTAGTAACGGTCGCAACCATTCTCTTTATCATCAAACATTTTACTGTGTCAATTTTCATTTATTCAAATTTTATAAATTAAGTTATTGCAAACCGTGAGGCGATCAGTAATTAAAGTTAATATGTATATGTAGGGTGGGTGGGTGTCCTCTAACCCACCCTCCAATTAGTAAAACATAAGCGAGGGTTTTAATTAAAAGTTGTGAAAACATAAATAAACATAGTTTGATTTGTGTCCGAAATATATATCTGTGAATTTAAATAAAATTGTGAAGAAAGATTTTTAGTGCATATTAATTTAATAAATAAACATAACGTTATTGCAAAATTTAATAGATTTATTCAAACAAAGTTTGAAATTTAAGAAATTTTGAAAAATAAGACGTAACTTTAACTAAAAGAGAATGAAAAATTGAAACAGTTTTATTGAAATATTTTTTTTGTTAATTTAAAAATGCAGGGAAAGTATTATGATGACCACATCACCATTTTTTTTAATGTATCAATTTCTAATTTATTAAATTGTTTTTTGTTGAAATCTATTTCATTTTATCTAGTGTAATTATTTTAAATAGAATTATTAATTTTAAATCATTTTCTTTATTCGCTGCAGTTAATTATGTTTCATCGATTTTCTTTTGTTTTATTGAATAATTGAATAAACTATGTTTAACTACCCTCATTTAATATTTAATTTCTTTAGAATTATTCGAATGCGTCAACCTAGCGTACTCTTGACCTACCACAATAAACTGTACGTTGACCTGTAGCGTACTCCTGACCTGCCTTAATGTGCGATCCATTGGGGTAGGTCAAGAGTACGCTAGGTGAATTTTTAATGTTTGCGATTAATCTGGAAGTTACTAGGGGTTAAAATTTGTTATTTACTAGGTCGTGTAAATTTTTTAAACAGTTTTTGAGCAAGTTTTAAAGTGTGTATTAGAATATTCAGCTTTTAAGAGTAATACTTGCTTAAAAACTGTTTTAAATTTTAAATAATGACTAATTTTGTTGTAAAATATTTGAAAATTTTGTAACATAAAAAGACATTTTTATATATAAAAAGCATTAAAATCCTTCAGTTTGTTGTATACAATTAAATAATAATTGAAAAATACAAATGTTTTCGTATTAATACTAAAAACAGTAAAAAAATACAAAAATCAATTAAAATATTATTAAATAATTTGAAACCATTGAAATTATTTATGAAAAATATATAACTGAAAAAAAAATATTGATCTAATTATTGTTTTTTCCCTGTACACAGACAGACAGACAGACACATATACGGACACAAAAAAAATCCAGAAATTAGTGGAATTGTCTCAGGGAACCCCAAAACCGATAATTCCGTTCAAAAATTGCCATTTGACATCTAAAATTTTTCACTTTGTGTTCATTAGCCATTTACCATTTGTCATTCGTCATGTGTCACCTGTCATTTAACATTTGTTATTTGTCATTTTTTAATTTTCATTTGAAAATGTTTATTTTTCATTAGTCATCAGTTATTTGTCATCTATAACTTGTCATTTGTCATTTTGGAATTGTCAATTGACATATTCATTTGTCATTTGTGAAATGCCAGTATCAACTGTTTTCTATTAACCGTTATTTGAATTATCTGATAGAAATCTTAAAATCTCAAAGGCAATCAGATTTTCATTTGTCATTTGACACCTATAATCACTAATGTAGTTATCTAAAACATTCAATTTTTCATTCGTCATCTGTCATATGTCATCTGTCATTTACTATTTTTTATTTATCATTTGTTATTTGGAATTTTAATTGCCATTTGACAACAGAAAATTTTCATATTTTAGTCATCTGTCATTTTCAATTCGTTATCTGTAATCTATCATTTTTTATTCGTCATTTGTCATCTATCATGTTTTATTCATCATTTGTTATTTGTCATTTGTTACTTGTCATTTTTGAAGTTAATATTATTAAAGAGTGGCATAAAACATAAGCCACAGTCATGAAATTTTTATTTGTTTTTTTTAGAGCTCTATTTGATTGAATTTTTATTATGAGATTTTCGTTTATTTTTATTATATAATTGGAGGGTAAAACAATGGTCACCCACCCACCCTACATATAAATTTCAATATTGGCTAAATTATTACTTTTTGTATTCTCAATCAACATTACCAGTATTACTGTTCTAGTTTAAAAAAAATTAAAAGTAGGTCAGTAACTAAGGTTTTTTTTATATGTAGGGTGGGTGGGTGGCCACTATCCCATTCTCCAACCAGTAAAACACCAGCAAAAGTTTTAACGAATTACTACTTGATGACAAAACAGTTTTATCTCTTACATAATTTTTCCCCTATACATTGTCTTCTTGTAAAACCCTAGTTAATGTTATAATAGTTGAAGGGTGGGATAGTAGCCACCCATCCACCCTACATATACAAATAAACATTCGTCCAAACACTGTTTCTTATTTTCAAGTCTCATAAATAAAGCTTATGTTTTATTATTTTTAAAATTTAAGCAAAAATTAGTGACTTAAGTAACGTTTTTTTATGTAAGGTGGGTGGGTGGACTATAACCCACCCTCCAACCAATAAAATACAAGCCACAGTTTTGATTTTTAATTTGCATTTTTAATTGATTCTTTTATAAAATATTCGTTTATGTTAATATAACTCCAAGGTGGCATAAAGACCACCCAGCCACCCTACATATACATTTTAATATTAGCTAAATTATTACTTTTTGTATTCTCAAACATCATCAGCCGTTTTACTGTTATAGGTTTAAAAATTTAAAAGAAAGTTCAGTAATGAAAGTTTTTTATATATGTAGGGTGGGTGGGTGGCCACTAACTCCAACCTCCAACCAGTAAAACATCAGCAGATTTATTTAAGAATTACTACTTGATGATAAAACAATTTAATCTCTTAAAATGTTTTCTCGTATACAATTTCTTCTTGTGAAACCCCCGCTAATGTTATAATAATTAGAGGGTGAGGTAGTGGCCATCCACCCACCCTACATATACAAATAAACATTCGTTCAAACACTATTTCTCATTTTCAAACCTATTAAACAAAACTTCTGTTGTATGTTTTTAAAAATTTAATCAAAAGCAGTAATGTTACTTTATATAGGGTGGGCGGCCTCTAACAAACCCTCCGACCAATAAAACATCAGCCACAGTCTTAATATTTAATTTGTTTTAGAAGAGCTATATTTGTTTGAATTTTTTGTGCGATATTAGTTTATGTTATATAATTGGAGGGTAAAACAGTGGGCATTAGTTGGGTTAGTGGCCACCCCCCCCACCTTTCCCACTATCCCATCCTACAACCAGTAAAACATCAGCAGTACTATTAACGAATTACTACTTGATGACAAAACAATTTAATCTCTTAAAAAAATTTCTCGTATACAATTACTTCTTGTGAAACCCTCGTTAATGTTATAATATTTGGAGGGTGGGATAGTAGCCACCCACCCACCCTACATATACATATAAACTATAATTCCTTATCGTCTCGCGGTTTCCAATAAAATTAATTGTAAAACTTTTTGAACAAAAAAAGAGATAAAAAATCTAAAATTTATGAGTGACTTAATTAACAAAAATTTGATGCACGATGGGTGGGCAGACTTTAAATCTAAATTAGATAAGATTAGCTGCAGAAAGTCATAAATGTTAAACTTAACTTTTGATTTTGTTTTATTTTTTTACAGGGAGGGTTTGATTGTTTTTAGCAGCAAAATCATCAACGACTAGCAACTAACCCACCCTCCAACTAGGAATATATATGTCTGTAATTTACTGAATAAATATTTCATCACGAGAAATACGCCAGTATATAACATTATCAAAAAGATCTTTTATTGAATTTGTTCTTAAGAAATCGACTTTAATGACATTGTAATTGAAGGGTGGGATAGTGGCCAAATACATATACATTTAAATTTAAACTACAACCCGTGTTTATTGTTATGTAATAACATCGACAAAATTTAGAAAAACAATCCAGTAAATCGAATGTATATGTAGGATGGGTGAGTGGCCACCATCCCACCCTCCAACCAAACATGCATATGTGATTTACTGAATAAATACTTCAGTGGCCACCCTCCCACCCTACATATACATTTTTTACATATAGTACAGTTACTGGATTGTTTTTCTAAAAACATCAACAGAATTTTTGTCGATGTTGTTACATGATAATAAAGAAGGGTTGTCGATTTAATTTAAATGTATATGTAGGGTGGGTGGGTGGCAAATTGACGAAGTAAAAATTTTGAGTGGGTAAATTAATAAAAATTATATACATGATACATGGAAAGACTTTAAATCAATTTTAAATAAGATTGGCTATAGAAGGTTATTTATATTTAAACTTACATTTGGATTACGCTTTATTTTTTATTACACACAAAGTTTTATTGTTTTGTAAGCAGCAAAATCATCAACAATTAGTATTTAAAATTATCATGTATATGTAGGGTAGGTGGGTGGCCTCTATCCACCCTCTAATCAGTAAACTATAAGCGAGGGTTTTAATTAAAAATTATAAAATGTAAAGAAACACAAAACAATAAAAATTATTAGAGATTTATTCATACAACTTTTTCTAATAATGTTTGATGATGTTTTACTGATTGGAGGGTGTGATAGAGGACACCCATTCTACATATACATATAAATTTCAATTACTAATCGTCTTGCGGTCTGGAGTAAAATTAATTACAAAACTTTTTGAATGAAAACAAAATTCACAAGGTAAAATTTTTTAGTGAGTAAATTAGTAAAAATTTGGTGGGTGGGTAGACTTTAAATCTAAATCAGATAAGATTAGTTATAGAAAGTTATTTATATTTAAACTAAAATTTTGATTTTGTTTTATTTTTTATTACAGAGAGGTTTTGATTGTTTTTAGCAGCAAAATCATCAACGATTAGTAATTAAGGTTATCGTGTATGTAGGGTGGGTGGGTGGCCTCTATCCCACCCTCCAATCAGTAAAACATAAGCGAGGGTTTTAATTAGAAGTTGTAAAATATAAACACAAAATAATTGCAATTTCTAGAGATCATTCGTTTTCATTCTCGAAAAAAATACTTCGCCTATATATTCGATAAAGGAAAAGTAAAAATGTAATAATAATTCGAGACGATTAGCGTAGAGAATAATAAAGGATAAATAAATGTAACCAACTTCCGCCGGTACGCGAATCGCGGATCCTTGACCGCATAATCTCAATATGCAGAACTGCACAGCACCACATATATGAATATTAATCGTCGTCACGAGGCGAGCAATTTGTAAATAAATGCGCCGACCGCAGATATAATGTCAACAATTGGTCATAAAGGAGAAAGGGAAATCCTGGTGCATCAAAGCGACTATAATTATTAACAAAAATTGATTATTGAATTAAGTAGTGAACATTTTTTTACAAATTTCTTCACTGCATTGATAAACTGAATTCAATTTTTGATGATGAATCACAATAAAATACTATACTTGTCGCCGTAAGTAAAAGAACACTCAAGTTTTATGAAAATTTCAGATAATACGTAAATAATCCACACTAAGAAATGATTAAAATTTCAACAAATAAATCATGGTAACTTTTTCTTTAATTTTAATTAATGAGTTGCTCCTCTACCATTTTTGGAGCACTCAGCGATTCGCCTAGGCATACTAGAAATCAAATTGTCATTGTCAGTCTGAGGAATTGCATCCTAAGCTTCTTGAATTCTCATTCTAATATCAGGAAAGGTGAGTGGAGGTGGCTGAAGATGGCCCAGTCTTCTGCCAATTGTATCTCACGCGTGTTAAATAGGTGATATGTCTGGAGATCAAGAAGGCCATGGAAGTAAATCTACATTAGCTAGTTCCAAGAATTCCATAGTAACCCTAGCTGCATGCGGCTTCCCATTATCCTGTTGAAAAATTGGGTTTTCCAACCTTCTCAGATAGGACATTAATGTTGGTTCTAGAAGTGTGTTAATGTAGCGATTTGGGTTTAATGTTTCTAGAATGAACACAAGAGAAGACTTACTTCCATAACCCAACACTCCGCGTGTAAGAGCTGTATGGTGTTCCACTGCAAACTGTAAATTTCCTCGTTCTTCTTGGCGACGTCTAACCATTTTACGACCATCGTGGGCAAACAAATAAAATCTCGATTCATCGCTAAAGATAAACTGCCTTCATTGATCGACCCATTGTAGTCTTTCATTGCACCATTCCAAACAGCACCTTATATGGCGAGGAGTTAAGGGCAGATAAAGAAAAGGATGGTACGACTTGAAACCAAATGATCAAATTGTCCGGTAAATTGAACAAACGGAGATTCCTTGGTTAGTAGAACCTCTCCAGATATCTCCAATGGTTCTTGTTGTTGAAAATCGATCCCGGACAGTTAAGAGCTGAAGAGCTCGATCTTCACGTTCTGTAGTGTTTCTAGGGCGCTCAGGTCGTAATCTCCGCCGTTGTTCCTGTCCCTCGGTCCATCTACGCCAACATCAAAATATTGTACTAATACTTCTGCCAATTTGTTGGGCAATATCACGAATTGACAAATCTGCTTTTCTGAGTCCACATTCAAAATCGCTTAATTGTTGAAATTCAACCACGCTGACGAACTTGGGGCATCTTTTTATTTAAATGGGGAACCTATTAACTGATTTGCACGATAAAATTGTAATATCATTGTTCAGTTAATTTAACAAAATAACAATGAAATCTCTTTCTTTTTTTATACTCAAAAATTAATTAAAAAGTTACCATGATTTTTTGTTGAAATTTTAATAATTTCTTAGTGTGGAATATTTACGTATTATAAAAATTGAGCGACGAATTCTTGGTGTTCTTTAACTTATAACGGCCAGTAAATAATCTTAATATTTTTTCCTGCAATTGGATATTTTTTGTCTGTAAATAAATGGATATTATTATTATTATCACTATTATTATTTGGATCTTATGTGGATTCGACAATGGATTGTTTTATTTTTTATCGTAATACAAGTTATTGTCAATATCGTCGGAGTGAAATTATTGCCGCAATAAAATTTCAAGTATCTCCCAGCCAGAGATTGAACGCATACACATATATCAGTGTGTATTAATGAAAGTGAAGTCTGGGCACGGCCCAGTACAATTTAGTATTCAGGTCAGAAAAATTGAAATGGTAAACGGCGCTGCCTGAAAACTTGGCTCCATTTCTGGCGAATATTTATTTAATAACGATCGAGGAAATGCCAATCTTCATTCAGAGATTTATCGAGGGATAGTACATGTAGGGGAATATGCGAGCAAAACTTTAAAATCAATAATTTACTATAAATTAAACAACAACTCACAAATTGTGTTCAAAATATATTTCTACAACTCACAAAAATCAATCTTGATCTTTGCATTTCGGAGAAGTAATTCTTGAACCAAATTAAATTTATAATTATGCATCCTATACATTTTCAAAATTCTTCGCAGTGAAGTTCTGTTTATCCCCAAATCCTTCTGGCAACTAAGAATGGATGCGCGTGGATTTGATTGAAAATAAGCCAAAACATTTACTTGAATTTCCTCATTCTTTGATTGATTATTTTCTGAGTTTTGTTTTCCAAATAGTACAAAATTTGTCTCCAGTCTTCGAAACTTTTTTCTAAAGTTGGATAAGTTTCGTTAAAAGTTCTCTCAACAATTCTGTTGTGCTGGCCATGTCTGATGAATAAATTCATAATTTCTTTATTGGTATAGGTATTCATTTTAATGTTAATCGAAAAAAGCGTACAGAAATATTGACATGTTAGATTCAAAAAATATTAAACAAGATGTATCACGAAGTTAACGCCTCAACCATTAATCAATTAATTAATTCTACTATGGTACCCGTGTGAATAGAACATCAATTATTGAAATGTGAAAAAATTGTGAGAGGAAACCAATTTCGAAATAACTCAAAAACTACTGGCTCCAGACATAGGGATGTATAATAATAATAATAATAATAATAATAATAAATCACTTTATTGCCCAACAGGAAACCCCATTTACAAGACAAACATATATATATATATATACACACAAATCATAATATACAAAACATTACTCTAATATTTAATCATAAAGTTATAATAACAACTTCAAACATTGAAGCTAACACACAATATCATTACAAATGATCAAAGAAAATGTCCTCATAGCGAGTCATCGCATTTCGACACATAACCTGAACTTTTTTTGTAGCAAATTATCTTGCGAATCGCACTATGAGGTAAAATATTGGTCGTTTCATTAAACAAAATTGAAATATGATTGTGTTTTTAAGTCGGCATTGAAATATTGATATTTTTGAAATACCTATGTTGAAATTAATAGATGTTAATATTATTTAATTGTAGAGGGATCTATTGGTTACAATTAAGATGCTACTCATATATCTATCTTGAACACAGTTAAAGTTAAAATATTTATTGAAGAACCCTCGCGTATGTTACAATGATTGGAGGGTGGGATAGAGGCCACCCACCCACCCTACATAAATATAAAACCTTCAATTAATAATGGTGTTGAAATTTGAAGGAAAATTAATAATAAAGTTCTTAATGTTGCAAAAAAACTCATATTTAATCTGTAATTTAAAATTTTTGACAGAAAATATATTTATCTGATTAGAGGATGTATTTGAAACCCACACACCATATAAATATATTTTAATTTATAGCAAATTCCTGATTTTAAAGATTTGCTCACATTAAACAAATTTTTAATAATTGTTTCCTACAAACCGCAAAGCGATCATTAATTGAATTAAAACTGTATATGTAGGGTGGGTGGGTGGCCTCTATCCCACCCTTCAATCAATAAAACACCAACAAAGGTTTTAATAATTTAATTACAATAAAATTTATGTAAATCTTATAATTTTAAATCATTATTACGTACAAAACATTAATTAAAGAAGTCTGGCGTATGTTTCAAGAATTTTAGGGTGGGATAGAGGCCACCCACCCACCCTACATATGTATACAATCTTTAATCATAAATAGTGTTGACGTATGAAGTAAAATAATTAACAAAATTGTTAATGTAGCAAAAAAAATTCATACTTAATCATTGATTTTAAATTTTTAGCTGATTAGGAACATATTTAAGGGTAGATTTATAACCTCTATCCACTATATACATTTCAATTCATAATAAATCACGGATTTTAAAATTTTGCTCATTAAGCAAATGTTTAATTATTAATTTCTAGAAACCACAAGGCGATCATTAATTAAAGTAAAGTTGTATATGTAGGGTGGGTGGGTGGCCTCTATCCACCCTCTAATTGATAGAACACGCTCAAGAATTGGACTAATTTAATTACAATAAAATTTAACTAAAACTAACAATATGAATTTATTTCTATGTACAAAATATTTATTGAAGAACCCTTGCTTATGTTTAAATAATTGGAGGGTGGGATAGAGGCCACCCACCCACCCTACATATGTATAAATAGATTTTAAGTTTAAAGGGAAATAATTAATAAAATTGTTAATGTGGCAAAAATTCATACTCAAACACTGATTTTAAATTTTTGCTCATTAAACAAATGTTTTATTATTATTTCCTTATAAAACACAAGGCGATCTTTAATCAAAGTAAAACTATATATGTAGGATGGGTGGGTGTCCTCTAACCCATTTTCTAATCTTCAGAATCTAAATTCCAGGTTCCAGATTCTAAATTTGAGTATCCAGATTCCAGAATTTAGAATCTAGATTCAAGATTATAAAATCTAGAATCTAAGATCTAGATTTAAGAATTTAGATTCTCAAAATTTAAAACATTGAAAATCAAAGTCTAAATATTAAAGACTAAAATTGTAGTTTAAGATTAAAGATTGAAGATTGATTCTTGAATGTTGAATCTTAATCTTTAATGATGATCCAAAATCCAAATTCCAAAATCCAGAACCCAGAATATAGAATCCAGAATGCAGAATCAAGAAAATGGGAACCTGAATGCAAAATCCAGATTCCAGATTGTAGAATCTAGAATTATATATTTCAGAATCCAGATTTCAAAATTCAAAACTTAGAATCTAAAATTCTTTATCCACAATTTAAAATCCAGAATAAAGAATTTGGAATCTAGAATTGAAAATCCAGAAGCCAGGATTTAAAATCCAGAATAAAAATTCACAATCCAGATTTTAGATAACAGAATTTAAAATCTAGAATCGAGAATCTAAAAACCAGAAGTCAGAATTTGAAATCTACATTATATATTTTAAATTTGTATGTGTACTGTTTAAAATCAGTGAAGAAAGGAATTTAACCTCGTTTTTATTATATTTTAAATTCCTGATTTCAAAATATAGGTTCTAGATTGAAGATTCTAAATTTCTGAATCTAGATTTCTAATTTCAAAATCTAGATTCCATATATCAGACTCCAAACTCCAGATTTTAGATTTCAGATTCTAGATACCAGAATCCAAAATCTGGAATCTAGAATCTAGAATGCAGAATCCAGAAAATATATTCCAGATTATAGATTTCAAAATGCAGAATCCAGAATTTAAAATCCACCATCTATTATTCTAGAATAATCTAGAGTGCAGAATCCAGAATATTAAATATATATTTCAGATTATAGATTTCAAAATGCAGAATCCGGAATTCAAAATCCACAATCTATTATTCTATAATAATCTAGAATACAGAATCCACAATATAAAATATATATTCCAGACTATAGATTTTAAAATGCAGAATCCAGAATTCAAAATCCACAATATAGTACATGGTTTAAATTATCTAATCTGATACAATCACGTTTTTTAACTAATCACAACTTTCAGAACTCGATTATGGATCTAAAATACAGAATCCATAAAACGGTTTTCAGATTTCAGAATCTAGAATTTAGAATCCACTACCTAGAATCAGAATTCAGATAACAGAATTTAAAATCTAAGAATCGAGAATATAAAATCCAAATCCTGATTTTAAAGTATAGGTTCCAGATTTCAGATTGAAGATTCCAGATTACAGATTCTAGATTTCAGAATTCAGATTCCTTATTCCACAATCTAGATTCAGATTAAGATTTTGGAAAATCTTGATTAGAAATTAAAAACACTTGGTTTGTTTCACAGAATATTTATTATTTTTTCTCCGACTATATTTTTCACCACAAGTTAAGTGAGCAATTAATTAAATATATAAGATTTTGGATTTCAGATTTTAGATTTTAGATTACAGATTCCAGATGCCAGAATTTAGATTTTAGATATTAGAATTCAGAAGCAGAATCTAGATTTTAGATTATATATTTCAAATTACAAATTCCAGAATTAAAAATCTATAATCTAAAATCCACAATCTAGAATCTGGAATTTAGAATATAAAATACAGGATCTAAAGTACAGTATTCAGTAACCAGTTTTCAGATTCCAGAATTTAGAATTTAGTATCCAGAACCGTTGATTGAAATATTGTACATAATTTCAATCAACTCCAGAACCTAGATTCCAAAATCTAGATAATTTATAGTAAATCACTACTTTTAAAGTTTTGCTCATATTAAACATAATTTTAATTATAATTCTAGATTATAGAATCTAGAATCTAAGATCTAGATTTAAGAATTCAAAAATTAAAACATTGAAAATCAAAGACTAAATATTAAAGACTAAAATTGTAGTTTAAACTTAAAGATTGAAAATCGATTCTTGAATGTTGAATCTTAATCTTTAATGATGATCCAGAATCCTAAATCCAAAATCCAGAACCCAGAATATAGAATCAAAAAAATTGGAACCTGAATGCAAAATCCAGATTCCGGATTTATGATTCCAGATTGTAGAATCTAAAATTATAAATTCCAGAATTCAGATTTCCAAAATTCAAAACTTAGAATCTAAAATCCTTTATCCAGAATTTAAAATCCAGAATAAAGAATTTGGAATCTAAAATTGAAAATCCAGAAACCAGGATTTAAAATCCAGAATAAAAATTCGTAATACAGATTTTAAATAACAGAATTTAAAATTTAGAATCGAGAATGTAAAAACCAGACGTCAGAATTTAAAATCTACATTACAGATTTTAAATTCCTGATTTCAAAATATAGGTTCTAGATTGAAGGTTCTAAATTTCTGAATACAGATTCCTGATTTCAAAATCTAGATTCCATATTTCAGACTCCAAACTCCAGATTTTAGATTTCAGAATCCAAACTTCAAATACCAGAATCCAAAATCTGGAATCTAGAATCTAGAATGCAGAATCCAGAATACAGAATATATATTCCAGATTATAGATTTCAAAATGCAGAATTCAAAATCCACAATCTATTATTCTAGAATAATCTACAATGCAGAATCCAGAATACAAAAAATATATTCCAGATTATTGATTTTATAATCCAGAATCCAGAATTCAAAATCCACAATATAGTTTCATGATTCGTATTCCAGAATCTAAAATACAGAATCCATAAAACAGTTTTCAGATTCCAGAATCTAGAATTTAGAATCCAGTACCTAGAATCAGAATTCAGATAACAGAATTTAAAATCTAGGAATCGAGAATATAAAATCCAAATCCTGATTTTAAACTATCTAGGTTCCAGATTTCAGATTGAAGATTCCAGATTCTAGATTTCAGAATTCAGATTCCCTATTCCACAATTTAGTTTCAGATTAAGATTTCGGATTTCAGATGTCAGATTTTAGATTCCAGATGCTATAATCTAGATTTTATATATTAAAATTCAGAAGCAGAATCCAGAATCTACAATGCAAAATCCAGATTGCAGATTATATATTTCAAATTCCAAATTCCAGAATTAAAAATCCACAATTTAGAATCTAGAATATAAAATACAGGATATAAAGTACAGTATTCAGAAACCAGTTTTCAGATTCCAGAATTTAGAATTTAGTATTAAGAACCGTTGATTGAAATATTCTACAATATTTCTATCAACCCCAGAACCTAGATTCCAAAATCTAGATAATTTATAGTAAATCACTAATTTTAAAGTTTTGCTCATATTAGTAAACATAATTTTAATTATAATTTCTGGTAAACCACAAGATGACCATTAATTAAAGAAAATCTGTATATTTAGGGTGGGTGTATGGTCTCTATCCCACCCTCTAGTTAATAAAACACGCACTAGGGTTTTATTAATTTAATTAGAAAGAAATTCAAGCAAAACTAACATTATGAATTCATTATTAAGTACAACAAATTTATTGAGGAACTCTGGCGTATGTTTCAAGGATTAGAAGGTGGGATAGAGGCCACCCACCCACCCTACATATGTTTAATTCTTCAATTATTAACAGTGTTGAAGATTTAAGGAAAATTATTAACAAAATTGTGTGTAGCAAATAATTTATACTTATTCACTGATTTTAAATTTATTGATAAACAGACACATATCTGACTGATTGAAGGGTGGATTTTCAACCCCTATCTACAATGTATACAGGGTGACAGACGAAAAACCTTTGGTGCTGTATCTCGCTTATTTTTGATCCGATTTGAATAAATAAAACATCAAATTAAATGATTTTTAAAAGACTTTAATATGAACTGTACTGATATTTTTTCTTGCATCCAGTTTTTGACAAAAGACGACCAACTTTTTTTTTTCAAATTGCACTTTATATATATTTTGTACTGATCCGCAAAGAGATTTTTTTCTGAATCTAAATTTGTAAACGATTTTATCCACTCATCAAACCAAAGTCGAGAAATTGAGGATTAAAAAAAAAATTAAAAATCAAATACCCATAGTAAACAATATACAGAGCCTATTCCAAATGTCAAAAGTGACAGTGTCAGTCATTGGTACAATACTGCAATGATTTTTAATAATTTCATAATAAAAATGTTGCAAGATTTCAAAAACTGAAAAACGATTTCTGTAGAAGCACAAAATTCTAGTACAGTGTTTGAAATATTGCAACATTTTAATTATGAAATAATTAAAAATCTTTGCAGTATTGTATCAATGACTGACACTGTCACTTTTGACATTTAAAATAGGGTCTGTATATTGTTTACAATGGATACTTGACTTTTTATTTATTTTTTTAATCCTCAATTTCTCGACTTAAGTTTGATGTATGGATAAATTTGTGTACAATTTTATATTCAGAAAAAAAATCTCCTTGCGAATCAATAAAAATATATATACAGTTATACAATTTAAAAAAAAATGTTGATCATATTTTGTCAAAAACACCGGGTGCGAGAAAAAATAACAGTTCAGATCCTATTGAAGTCTTTTAAAAATGGTTTAATTTGATGTTTTATTTATTAAAATCGGATAAAAAATAAGCGAGATACAGCACCAAAGGTTTTTCGTCAGTCACCCTGTATATATTTTAATTTATAGTAAATCACTAATTTTAAAGTATTGTTAATATTAAACAAATTTTTGATTATTATTTCCTACAAACTAAAAGGCGTTCATTAATTATAGTAAATTTTATATGTAGGGTGGGTGGGTGGCCTCTATCCCACCCTCCATTTAATATAACACGTACAAGGGTTTTACTAATTTAATTACAATCAAATTCAAATAAAACTAATAATATGAATTCATTTTATATACAAAATATTTATTAAAGAATCCTGGCGTATGCTATAATGATTGGAGGGTGGAATAGAAACTACCTTGCATGAAATTAGTCAATTAAACTTGTTTGGGTGTAATTATTTTATACTGTATTTTATTACTCTTTTAGTTTATCACACATCTATGACTTTATGAATGTGCTATTTTTATTTTGTGTATAAGGTCGAATGCGTAATTTAAATCATCAAATCATATATATTTAATTATGGACTTGTCAGGAAACGTAGAATGTAAAAAAAATGTAAATTAAAAGGAAACTAATTTATAAACATGAGTTATTTTTATATTTTTATTACACATCAAACACTTTTTTTTTAATTTAATTAAAACTGTCCGGTACAGGAAAAAGAAATGAAATGATAAGTTGTTTATAATAAGTGCACCGAATGTGTGATCCTATGCCAGAAAGGAATCGTGTAAATTTTTCACGGATTGATTAATGTGCGCGTTATAAATTCGAAAGAGAGGAATTCGCATTGCACACAAGGGTTTACGAAATCCTAACAGGTTTCCGAACATCTTTATAATCGGCGCGAAAGGATGTAAGATTTCACATACAGCATCTGGTTGTAATAGTGATGATTGGTTATCGACCACGTGGTCCTACTGCTGTATAGAAAAATTAGTAAATCTATTCATTACAAATTAAACACAATTTTTCACTTTGTTTTGTATAACAGGTATTTATTTATATGGTGACAAATGGTTTCAATACATTAACATATCATTTTCAAACCGAGATTTATACGTTAACGTTGATACCATTGGTCACTATATACATAAATACAAAACAAAACAAAGTGAAAAATTGTGTTTAATTTGTGATTAAATATGTATAAAGAAGTAGAAGCCTCCATCGTCAATGACTAAATCTATTTATATTTATATTGTAAAATAGTTGTAAGTTTTCCCTGCAATTCTATTTATAATCTGTTATAATATCTAAGAAGGAAAAAATCTGTTACAACATTACAATTTATACTAAAAAGCAATTGTCTGTGTGTATTTAAAAGATTTCCCACGATCCAAATCGATTGCTAAATATCGACGTTCGTGGGCGATCGTGTCGCAATAAAATAATAGCAAGTGGAATTCCTGGTCCGTGTTGCAGGTGGTGTCGTGGGTGGAACCGAAAACCTTTCCCCCATATGTTCTCATGAAAAGGGCAATTAAAATAACTCAGGGGACGCGTTAACCTGTCATATTTTAGAACAGGAAAAATGCGCCTTATTTTTCACCTCCTTCGTCTTCTTCTTCTTGACACAATGTTAATTGTCCGAGGTGTGGTAATCCCGGTATTACGTACGCAAGAGCACTTCATTACATTGCACATATATATTCTCTCGGCACGCTTCTCTCGATTACGCAATATTGCGGATTTCGGGGCCGACTTTCACTCTGACCCCACAACGGAACCTGATTCTGATTCCAGTGAATCATTGTGCATACACACACACACACATACATACACACATAAACAACGCCGTATGTCAAAATGGATAAACAACATTGACACCAAATCCACCTGATATACATAACCTGAATCCCTTTTAATATAATCAGATTATATAAGACAAGTCTGGCAACCGTTCTGCGCTGATTTAGCAACTGAAATAAACCTTAAACGGCTTAAGAATTATATATATTATAGTCCTTTACGTAGATACAATTATTGTTTAATTAATAATTAATCTCAATTAATTAAAATTATATTTTCATCTGTATTCGTATGTTTACAGAATCAATTTATCCCTAGTACATTCCACACTGTTTCTGAAAATAAATTTATTCTACATTTTCTTCAACCAATTTAAAATTTATTCAGCGATTACTAGGTTACAACGGTCGCAGCCATCATTATGATTAATGTTTATTTATATTGAATTTAATGATTTATTTATTTATTGCCCTGCAAGAAAAATTCCCAATTACATGACAACATATGTAAAGAAGAAGTATTAAATACTAATAGAACTTAAACACAAAATATATGGTTTCAAACTAGTTTAAAGTAATTGAATTACATTGTGTAATGAAGTAACTGAGGGTGACATTAAATATGTGACAATAAGATTGATACTTGCTTTGCTACACTCTTGATGAAACATATAACTCACTGGAGACTTCAATCTATATATTAAAATGAAATAACACAGTTCTTACTGTGTACTTATCGGCCTGAAAGAGCCACTGTAAAAAAAAAATTAATATAAATTTATTAAATATATATTTGATTTTAACTTCTGTAAGATTCCTGCAACTCCCTAATTTTAGAAATAAGCCGACATAATACAGAAAGATACATTCGTATTTTTATAATTTTTATAACATTAATAATTTAAACTATTTCTATTAGATTTTCTATAATTCAATAAACATACCATTCTTAGAATAATAAAAAAATCTATTTAGTTTTTTAATAGTAGTAATATTTTGTTTCGCCCATCTATAACTGCACTGTGCTTATTAGACCTGAATATCTCGAAACCGGTTTGTAGCTGTTTTTGATGAAGAGACAATAATTCATTCTTTCATGACACTTATTTTTCAAGAAATGAATTAACCATTATTTAGTTTTTTGTTATATTAAATAATAATTATTATTTCTGTATAATGTCTTTCCGTTAATAAAGTTTAAATAAAACAATCTGTTAATTGTCATACGCTGCCTGTCGATTGCCGTTTGTCATCTGTCATCTATCATCTGTCTTCTGTCATCTGCCATCTCTCATCAGTCATTTATCATCTAACTTCTATCATATTTGGTATCATCTATAATCTGTCGTCTATCATTTGTCATGTGTCATCTGTTAACTGTCTTCTCTCATCTATCATCTATCATCTGTGGTCTATTATCTGTCATATTTCAGCATCTATCATCTGACATCTGCCATCTATCTTCTGTCGTCTGGCTTCTGTTTTCTGTCGTCTTTCATCTGTCTTCTGTTATCTAACTATCTGTCCGGAGCTGTTGTTGACCAGGAAAAAAGTAGGACCATATTTAAATGAGATTTATTGTTACAATTAATTACACAAATATTCTGTCTTTTATTATTATTTCAGATAACAATCTGTTGTCCGTCGTCTATCATGTGATATGTGTTTATCGTCTGCCATCTATCATCTGTTATCGTTTATGTCATCTATCATTTGTCTATCTGCCGTCTGTTATTTGACTTTTATTTTATATCCTCTGTCTTCTGTCATATTTCGTTTGTTGTCTGCCATCTGTCATCTGTCATCTGTCATATTTCACGTCATCTGTCATCTAGCTCCAGCCCTCTGACTCCCGTTTTCTGTCTTCTGTCATCTATCTTTGATCTTCTGCCTTCTGACATCTATTATTTGACCCGAGCAGTTGTTGATGAAGGAAAAAAATTAATATTTTTCATTACAATCGTTTTTCAAGAAATTTTTAATACGTTTCTTGCCAAAATTTTAATAAGATTCATTGTCACATTTAAACTCACAATTATTCAGTCTTTTATTATTGTATCCGATAATAGTCTGTTGTCTGTCATTTATTATATGATATGCGTCGTTTGTCGTCTACCATCTGTCATCTGTTATCTTTCATGCCATTTATAATTTGTCTTCTGTCTTCCGTCTTCTGCCATCTGCCTTCTATCTTCTCTGCCTACTGCCTTCTGTCTTCTGTCATGTATTCTTTTCACAGTTGTTGTTGACAAGTTAAAAATAATGTATTATCTTTTATCAGAATTGATTTTCAAGAAATTTCTAACACGTTTCTCTTTTCAAAACAACAAATGAGATTTATTGTCAGGAGTAAACTCGCAATCTGATTTTTTTTAAATAATTATATCAAAAACAATCTGTCATCTATCCTTTGTCGTCTGTTATACGTCATCTACCGACTTTGGTCTGTCATTTATCATTTGTAGTCTGTAATTTGTCGTTCATCGACTGTCTTCTGTCGTTTAACTTCTCTTTTTGCCATTTGTCCTCTGTCATATGTCATCTGTTTGTAACTGTTGTTGGTAGATTTTTGTTACACTTTGTCTGTCATCCTTTGCTTATCATCTATTATCTGTCGTTTGTCGTCTGTCAACTATAATTTTCCATTTGTTATTTATTATTTGACAATTGTTGTCCGTCGTCTATCAGCTGTCATTATTATATCTCATCTATAGTCTATATCATAGGTCAACTATCATCTGTCATTTATCATCTCTCGATTATCATCTGTCATCTGTCGTCTGTTGTCTGCCATCTGTATTCTGCTATCTGTTATCTGATATCTTTTAGGTCAGATTACGTAACAATTTGTTAACTGACATCTGTTGCCTATCGTTTACCGTTTTTCAACTGTTATCTATCAATTGACATCTGTCCTCATTTGTCATCTGTCATCTATCATCTGTTATTTGTCATCCAAATCCTATCATATTTCACGTCATCTGTCATTAGTCATCTGTCATCTATCTTCTGACGCCTAACTTCTCTTTTTTGTCATCTGTCTTCTATATTCTGCCTTCTGTAATCTATCATCTATCTGAAGCTGCTGTTGTTGAAAATGATAAAAAGTAATTTAATATTTTTCATTACAATTGTTTTTCAAGAAATTTTAACAAGTTTCTTGCCAAAATTGAAATGAGATTTATTGTCGCGATTAAACTCAAAATTATTCTGTCGTTTATTATTATATCAGATAACAATCTGTTGTCTGTCATCTATCATATGATATGTGTCGTTTGTCGTCTGCCATCGGTAATCTGTTATCTTTCATTTCATCTATCTTTTATCATCTGCGTTTTGTTGTTTGACTTTTGTTTTCTATCCTCTATTTTCTGTCATCCGTCTTCTATCTTCTGCTTACTGCCATATAACAGATGACAGTTATATTTCATGTCATCTATCATTTGTCATCTATCATCTGTCTTCTGTCATTTAACTTCTGTTTCCTGTCATTTGTCTTCTGTCATCTGTCATCTGTTTGTAGATGTTGTTGACAAGGAAAAATACTTTAATATCATTTATTACAACTGTTTTCCACAAAATTTCTAACACGTTTCTGTTGGCAAAAAAAAATATGAAATTTATTGTTACGATTAAACTCGCAATTACTATGTTTTTTTTATTATAGTAGCAGAAAACAATCCGTCCTTTGTCGTCTATTATATATCATCTGGCATTTGTTGTTTGTCATCTGGAATCTGTCGTTTATCATCTTTCATTTTCCATTTATTTATTATTTGACATCTGTTGTTTGTCGTCTGTCAGCTGTCATTTTTTATGTTTCATCTATAGTCTATGTCATAGGTCGACTATCATCAGATATCTGTCATTGGTCGTCTCTCGATTGTCGTTTGTGTTCTGCCATCTGTCATCTGTTGACTATTATTTGTTATCCGTCAAGCCAGATTAAGTAACAATTTGGTAACTGCCATCTGATGCCTATGGTTTGCCGTTTTTCAACTGTTATATATCAATTGAAATATGTCTTCTGTCATCTGTCATCTGTTGTCATCCAACTGCTACCATTTTCACGTCATCTGTCATCTGACTTCTGTTTTCTGTCGTCTGTCATTTGACTTCTATTTTCTGCCTTCTGTCATTCTGTCATTTATCATCTATGTGGAGCTGTTGTTGACAAAGATGAAAAGTTTTCTGCCATTTGCCTTCTGTCATCTGTCATCTGTTCGTAGCTGTTGTTGTCAAGGAAAATTACTTTAATATCTTTTTTTAAATCTTTTTAATATAATTGAAGTCCTCTCTTCAGAGGAATATAAGCCAAACTTGGCAAGAAAATGGTGGAACAACCTCCACCAAAGAAACCTCATGTGGCAGCAGTGTCATCAAGACAACAGTAGGCAAGAGTGGAAGATCATATTTTTATGAACTCGAGCCTTTCCATGTGCGATCAAAATTTTTGTAAGACAGTATTTTTATATATGCATTTTGAATTTTATTTTAGTACAATGGATAAATAAATACTATCTATCTATCTATCTAAATGCAATTTTTTCTCACAAAATTTCTAACACGTTTACAAATGATGGTACGATGAAACTCACAAAAATTTTTTTAAAAATAATTCTATCATAAAATAATCTCCTATTTGTCGTCTGTCATCCGTTGTATATCATCTGTCATCTGTCATTTTCCATTTGTCATTTATTATTTGACATCTGTTGTTTGTCGTCTGTTAGGAGTGATTTTGTATCTCTCATCTGTAGTCTATATTTGAAATCAACCATCATCTTTCTAACACGTTTCTGTTGGCAAAATACAAATGAGATGTATTGTTACGATTAAACTCGCAAATACTATGTTTTTTTTTTAATTATTATATGAGATAACAATCTGTCCTTTGTTGTCTATTATATGTCACCTGTCGTTTGCCATCTGTCATCTGTCATTTTCCATTTGTCATTTATTATTTAACATCTGTTGTTTATCGTCTTTCAGCTGTCATTTTTTATGTCTCATGTATAGTCTATGTCATAGGTCGACTATCATCAGTCATCTGTCAAGTGTCATCTCTCGAATGCTATATCTAATCTGTCGTCTGTTGTCTGCCATCTATCATCTGATATATGTCAAGTCTCATCTCTCATCTATCATTTTGCCATCTGTTGTCTTTTATATGCCATCTGTCATCTATCATATCTTGTATATGCTATACTTCATTTGTAATTTGTTATAAGTCATCTTTTATCGGCAATTTATTTTATATAATGTGTTATCTGTTAGCTTTCATATTTTGTGTGTCAATTGTCATCTATTATTAGATGACGTATAATCTGTTCTTTATTATTTGCAATTGATTATTTATTATTTCTCATCTAACTAACCAATTTACTGTATTTTATCTTTTATAATCTGTTATCTGTCATTTTCTTTTTGTCATTTCTCATCATCTGTCATCTATCATTTTCTATCTCCCCCCTCTAGTTTATGTTATTGGTCAAATATCATCTGCCATCTCTCATTTGTCATCTGTCGATTGTCATCTGTCATTTTCAAGTCATCTGTTATTTGTCATCTGACATCTACTTTCTGTCTTCTGTTTTCTGTGTTACGTCATCTATAATCTATCTTTTATCATTATATCAGATAACAATCGTCTGACAGATGTCGTTTGTCATCTGTCGTTATTCATTTACCATCTGCCATCTGTCATCTGTTCAAATCCAGATACAAATGACATATGTCAAAATGTAAATGATGTCGAATGACAAATAACAAATGGCAAATATCAAATGTCAAATCTCAAATTTCAAAACTAATGTCAAATGTTAAGTATCAAATTTTAAATGTTAAATGCTAAAAATGTTAAAATTCCAAATGTCAAATGTTGGATATTAATATCACATGTCTAATGTCAAATGTCATATGTTAAACTTTTTTATTTTTTTAAATTTTCAAAATAAAAAAAGTATTTTCTGTTGTTATTTAAGTTTGAAATTACACAGTTTTTATGTTTCAGACTTTTAAATTTTTTAATTTAGTCTTTTTTTTCCTATGGCTACAATAATAAATATTGAATTGACGAGTCTGTGATTTGGTAAAATTCCATAATATATAAGGTAAACCAAGTGTTTTATTTGTCTTATATAATAACAGTGCAACTTTTTGTTTAAAATTTTCAAATTTTCCAATTTTCCATTGTATAATAATCGTCAATTGTACGACAATTAACTGTCTAATTGTCACTTAACAACTGTTGTCTGCTGAAGTTAGTTATTATTAATATGTGAATATTAAATGTTTTCTCTTTGAAAATTGCGGTAGCGGCGAACTAAAACTTTTACTTTAAACGTTATTGAATCAGCGCCACATCTGGAGACTTTATTAGAACTCCTCCGTTCCCCCTCGCCTCACCTGCCACCCCCAGGTCGAAACTGAAAGTGAAACTCGTACCAAGTTTGTCCGAAGTGCTTATTTGATTTAGAGGACATCATAGGTCTCTGAAAATTAGCTTGATTGTCCCGTGGGGGGAGCCTTTCCAATCGTTTCCCCAGACGTACGTGGATTTCGACATTTATTACATTGATTCGATTAGTTCACTACACATCAAATTTTATTGCCTATGCTGATAATTCTTTTTATTTGTGCCTGTATAAATCAATGAAGATGTTGTATTGTCTCTATATATCCAATACCTCGTATTGTTTTAAATTGTTGCAATAAGTAAAATGAGTAATTTTGATTCCAATTCAATAATGCTTTTTTCTGTATTTATTACACTGTTTTAATGTTTGTCATACTCATTATGTAAAGTCTGTTGTTTGGTATACGGCGGTGTTGGTTTGATTGATTGCTAATGATTATTATCTAAAGTTTCGATCGATCGCGGGTATGTGTTGTTTTCTGAGAAGGGGCCCGACCCGTTCGTGTGTCCGATTGAGGAACACGATTCGAAAGGAATTTTACAATAAGTTATTAGCGTTTATTTAATTTATACCGTGTGTGCGTAGATATCCGGTAAAAGTGGAACGCGACAGCATAGCACCAGCACGGTGAGCACGGTGCGGTGTAAGGTAAACGGCGCAGTGGTACAGGGTCGACCATCTATCTCACCAGAAGCCCTCCGCGTAAATACCTAAATTACGTACTGACACGAATAGAGTACATTGGTAAATTGACGTGAATTATTTATTATTCTGTGTCACCGGTCGGTAATTAATCAATTCGCGATGGATTTACAGGCTGTGCTTCTAATTGATTTATAATAATTAATAACCATAATGGTATTAAGCTATTAAGACATCATCTTAAAAAGTATAATAATTAAAATGAAAAAAACAAACGATGGAAGTCAGATTTAAAGTAAGCTTCGTGTTGAGCTTATTAATTAAAAATATTTTCTATTTAGTCAATTGGCAGATGAAAGATGTCAATTAACAAATAACGTATAGTAGATAATACATAATAGATGACAATTAACAGATAAAAAATAAGAGATGATAAATGACAGATGACATATAGCAAATTATCTATGAAAGGCTACAGAAGGCATGTATTATTTTAAATTCATCACTTGTCAGTTTTCATTTGCCATTTGAAATTTATAATTTGACATTAGGCATGTGATATTTGATGTTTAAAATTTGGAATTTTGACATTTTACATGTGAAGTTTACCATTAATCATTTGTCATTTGATATTTTTTCATTTACATTTGTTATTTGAAATTTATGATATATGATAGGCTGAAAATGACAGATAAAAAGTAACATATGAAAAATGACAGACCATAAATGAGAGACAACAGAAGACCGATGACATACTAATAGATAAGAGAAGACAAACGGTAGATTTTTTTTGATAATAATAGTAATAATAATAAAAATATTGTTAGTAGACAGTTTTCATTTTTATTTGTTATTTCAAATTTATCATGTAACATTTGACATTTATCCTTCTTCATTTGCCTTTTGACATTTGATATTTGACACTTGTCATTTGAGTTTTAACATTATTCATTTACATTTAATTTTACAATAGGCATGTGATATTTGATATTTAACATTTGGAATATTAACATTAAAAGTTGCACATTGTTATTAGTCATTTGTCATTTGACATTTTTTCATTCAGATTTGTTAATTGATATTTATCGTATGACATTTGACATTTACCATTTTTTATTTGCCATTTGACTTTTTATATTTGACACTTGACATTTGAGTTTTTAGTCATTTGTCAGTTGACATTTATCATTTACATTTTTCATTTAAAATATATTATTTGAAATTTAGCATTAGGCATGTGATATTTGATATTACATATTTGAAATTTTCACATTTGACATTTGAAATTTGATATTTGTCATTCGTCATATAATTTGCCAGTTAATATTTATCGCTTACATTTGTTATTTCAAATTTATCAGGTGACATTTGATGTCTATCATTTTTCATTTGCCATTTAACATTTGACATTTGAATTTGAACATGAATCATTTGTCAGTTGGCATTTATCATTTACAGTTTTTATTTGAAATTTATCATTTGACAATTAACATTAGGCATGTAATATGATATCTAACATTTGAAATATTGACAATTGAAGTTCGCCATTTGCCATTTGACAATTTTTCATTTACATTTGTTGTTTGAATTTTTAAATTTAACATTTATATATTTTTCATTTACCAATTGACATTTAACACTTGAAAAATAAGTTTTAACATCAGTCATTTGTTGCAAACATTTTTTCATTTACATGTGTTATTTGAAAATTATCATTTGTCATTTAACATTTTTCATTTGCCGTTTGACATTTGTGTTTTTGTCAGTTGACATTAATTATTTACATTATTAATTTGAAATTTATCATCTGGCATTTGATATTAGACATGTAATATTGGATATTTAACATTTGAAATTTTGATATATGACATTTTGAAGTTTGACATATTTCATTTGACATTTGACATTAGGCATATGATATTTAATACTTAACATTTGGAATTTTGACATTTGGCATTTGAAATTAGACATTTAACATTTGTCATTTGAAATTTATTATTTATTATTCAGTCATTTAGTCAGTAGACATTTTAAATTTACATTTGTTGAAAAATGATGGTAGCGACCGTTACTATGTGGTGGTTCATTTTAAAAAAGGTTAAATGAAAATAATATTTAAGTTTTTATACCACTATTTATTGTATAATATACATAAACAAAGTTTACAATATATTATCAATTTTGACACAACTATAGTTCCGACCTTTGCAGTTCATTAAGATCATTAAGCACGTGATATTCAACACTTGATAATGACCTGAAAAGATCGAAACTATAGTTGTGTCAAAATTGATAATATATTGTAAACTCTGTTTGTGATTATTATACAATAAATAGTGGTATAAAAACTTAAAAATTATTTTCATTTAATCTTTTTTACATTTGTTATTTGAAATGTCAGTTATCATTTTTCATTTACTATTTGGCATTTGACATTTTAGTTTTAATAATGATCATTTGTCAGTTGACATTTATCATTTCCATTTTTCATTTGACATTTCACATTAAGCACGTGATATTCAACATTTGACATTTAAAGTTGCCAATTGTCACTTGTTATTAGTCACTTGTCATTTGACATTTGTCATTTGAAATGTATCATTTGTCTTTTAACATTTATCATTTATCAATTTTTATTTACCATTTGACACTTGACACTTGATATTTGGGTTGTTAACATTTGTCAGTTAACATTTATAATTTAAATTGTTTATTTAAAAATTTTATCATTTGACATTTGACATTAGACATATAATATTGGATATTGAACATTTGAAATTCTGATATATGACATTTTAAAATTTGACATTTGTAGTTTAACATTTGACATTAGGCATATGATATTTAATACTTAACATTTGACATTTGGCAGTTGAAGTAAGACATTTAACATTTGTCATTAATCAGTAGACATTTATCATTTACATTTGTTTTTTGAAATTTATAACGTGACATTTGACATTTTTCTTTTTTCATTTGCCATTTGACATTTGGTATTTGATATTTGACATTTGAGTTTTAACATTAGTCATTCGTCAGCTGAACTTTCTCATTTACATTTTTTATTTCAAATATATCATTTGGCATTTGGCACTGGGCATGTGATATTTGAAATTACACATTCGAAATATTGAAATTTAACGTTTACAGTTTGCCATTTGCCATTTGTCATTTATATTTCTTATTTGAATTTTATCATGTAACATTTGACATTTATCATTTTTTATTTGCCATTTGACATTTGAGTTTTAACATTAATCATTTTTCAGTTTAAATTTATCATTTGACATTTGACATTAGGCACGTGTAATTTAACATTTGGAATTTTAACATTTGACACTTGAAGTTTGTCATTTGTCATTTATCATTAGACATTTATTTATTTTTTTATTACTATTTTACAATGTCATTTGTCATTTGACATTTTGTTATTTGAAATTTATCTTTTGTCATTTTTCAAATGCCATTTGAAATTTATAATTTGACACTTGACATTTGAGTTTTATTTAACTTTGGTTATTTGTCAGTTGACATTTATCATTTACATTATTTATTTGAAATTTATCATTTGACATTAGACATGTAATATTAGATATTTAATATTTGAAATTTTGACATATGACATTTTAAGTTTGACATTTAGTATTTGACATTTGACATTTAAATGTAGGCATATGATATTTGATATTTGACATTTGAAATTTAGACATTTGGCGTTTGACATTTGAAGTTTAGACATTTCATTTGAAATTTATCATTTGTTATTGTCATTTGAAGTACGTTTTTTTTTCAAATTGATTTGATGAAATTCATCATTTCTATTTGTCATTTGAGATTTAATATTTGACATTAGGCATACGATATTCGATATTTAACATTTGGAATTTTGACATTTGACATGTGAAGATTACCATTTGTCATAAGTTATTTTTTATTTGATATTTTATATATATTTATCAGTTTTCATTTTTCATGTAGGTTACTATATGAAATGGCCTCCGTTAAATAAATTATTATTGTTATTATTATTTGCCATTTGGCATTTGACACTGAACATTTGATTTTTAATATTAGTCATTTGTCAGTTAACATTTAACATTTACATTTTTATTTTAAATTTATAATTTATCATTAGGCATGTGATATTTGAATATTTAACATTTAAAATGTTACGTTTGACATTTGAAGTTTGACATTTGTCTTTAGACATGTGATATTTGATAGTTAATATTTGGAAATTTGACATTTGACATTTGAAATTCGGCATTTAATATTTGACATTTGACATCTATCATTTGTCACTTGTCACTTGTTATTTGTCATTTAACATTATTTATTTATAATTGTTATTTGAAATTTATAACTTGACATTTATAATTTACATTTATCTGATGAAACTTATCATTTGACATTTAAGATTTAACATTTAACATTTGCATTTGATATTTGATATTTAACGTTAGGCATGTGACATTTGAGATTTGATGTTTGGAATTTTGATATTTGACATTGAACATTCAACGTTTGACATTTGACAATTGACATTTAACTTTTAACGTTTAATAAATGACACTTGACATTTGGCAATTAGAATTTAACTTTTGGCATTTGAAATATAACATTTGAAATTTGGCAATTGGCAGAGTTTAAGGTTAATATTTTGACTTGACATGTAAAGTAATGTATGATTTTAAACGTATCAAATTTAAAATAAAAATGATAATTTTTGACAGAAATGTCTAAAACATACTTATGCTGACAGGTTAAAAACGACAATTAACAGTTAGCAGTTGTTAACGGTGAATAGTTAATAGTGGAAAAATTGACCGCCAACACTCAACGATTAATAAAGTCATCGAGTGACAGTTAGAGAGAACAGAAGGGAACATCGGAGAACAGCAGAGAACAAAAGAGAGCACCGGGGAAAAGAAGAGAACAGAAAAGAGCAGAAGAGAACATCAGAGAACATTAGAGAACAGAGGAAAGTATCGGAGAAAAGAAGCGAACAGAAGAGAACAGAAGAGAACAAAAGAGATCAGAAGAGAACAGAAGATAACATAAGAGAGTGGAAAATAAATTATGATAACTAAAAGTTAATAGTTGGTAGTAATAATTGATAGTAAAAGTGGATAGCGAAATTTTACAGTTACAGTTAACAATTGAAAATCGACATTTGACAATTAACTGCTGAGCGTTCCCATTTAAAAGCTGATGATGAAAATTGACAGGTGGCTATTAACTATTGAATGTTGACATCTGATGTTTTTGACGATCAGCATCTATTATAAGCCATTTTATTAATGTCTAATGTCAACGTCACTTGTTTTAAAATGACGGAAGGTAATTAATGAATAATTGAAGTTGACAATTCACATTGATAGTTGACGTTAAAAATTAACGTTGACAACTGATGTTGAAATTTGATTTTTGACAATTGACGTTGATTATTTATGAAGTTGTCAAATGATGTTAGCAATTTGCGTTAATAGTCTATGATAATAATTGATGTCTATGCTCTCGGCTGACGTTATTATTGTTGTTTAATATTAATTATTACAACTTTCACACACAATTGGAAATTCTCGATTTTCGCAATCCTGGTAACGACAATCTTCCTGCGTCCGTGTAATAATTAACCATATTCCTGCAGTTTGTGTCTGTGTTTGGTGTTGTTGCGGTTTTCATTGATTTGAAAGTAGGCAGCGTCGACGGCGGAAAAGAATCGTTTTTTTGCTGAAGCCGTTGCGAAAAACGTTAATTATACGCCCAAAAATAATTGACGGCCGTTTATTCGTTGCTCAAGTACAACACAGTACGCAGAACAGGAACGGATGTGAAATTGAAATTCTTTAATTGATGGAAAATTACTGATGGTGTTTTACTATACTATTTGATATTCTTTAAGATAAATAAAGGAGTAAAACAAAGTTATTAATTATTTAAGATAGTTATAAATAATTCCAGAAGTTTAATCGTGGAAGCGTTCTCTTTGTGAAACATCTTGAATATAATGAAGAAGGAGACCCAATGACTTTGTTTTACCATTTGTAATTTTTGAAGTGGTAAAATAAAGTCATTCTATATCCTTCTTCATTATAATACCAAAAGTTATAAACCTCTAAAGTAAAATTGTGTTTCCTTGCTGATGAAATCCAAAATAACTCTAATGATTGTTTTGACATGTATTTAAATTGTAGCATTTTTAATATATAAATTAAATTATCGTTTTGGTGTTAATATTATTAATTTTTAATTTTGTTACAGGTAAGAAGTTTTGCTATTGTTCGATCAAAGGTGAGTATTTAAGTTTAGGTAATTTAATCTTTAATCAATCAAGGTTTGAATATATTTCTTTGGATGTAAGTACAGGATTTTTGTGTTCGTTATTAAAATGATTGATGAAATCTGTAAAAGGCGGGATAAAGTTACTAATTAATCCAGTAAAACAGGAGGAGAAGGGTTGTAATGTTCTAAAAAGGTTTCAGCCTTGATTTTCCATAGTTAATAAATATTATTTATTGCAAGTGTGTGTGTGTAGTTGAGTGATTATTAATTGAAATAATTTCGTAGCGAATGTTGAATGGAATTTTTGAATTGAAATTAATAATTGAAACGTAACAATGCAACAACGAGGAGTTGTGCGTGGGCGGCGGTTGTTCCGGAGAGGTTCGCAACTCCGGCGGCGCCCTTGCCCTCCTCGCCCTTGGCCGGAGATCCGAATTACTTCCCGCTGATAATGTTGACGGCTTAAAGAGGTGACCTTCTGATATCGAACGGTGCGGGCCGCCCGCCCAGCCCATTCAGGCGTTCGAGCCACCGTGCAGCGAGGGTTGCCGGGAGACGACGCGCCTCGCCGACCCTCAACCCTATATACATTATCCCCACAACCCCGTGATCCGAGCCAAGGACACCTGAGCGAACCACCTGTCTCGAGGGCGCTGATTGATTCCGCCGACGCCGCCGACGGTACATCCACAGTATCGCCGAAAAACGTACCGCACCCCTTTTGCGAAACGAACGTATAAATAGATTATTACCCCCAGAGGGTATCGCCCGATGTTTATCCAAATTTATAATTCTTACTTAACCAATATAATCTTCTAATTGAAATTCTTTGATTTTTTCACTTTTTCCTATACTGTAAGTGGTAAGACTGTGGTTATATTTTCAAGAACATTCACCATTAGATTCAAATTGTCAAAATCTATTAGAAAATAAGTTATCCTATTGTAAGAATGATTACATCATTTAAAATTTAAAATAAAGTTGAAAAATACTTCACTGAAGGAAATAACTTCAATATTTGTATACTCATTCACAAACATCTCAACTTTAAAGTACCATAAAGACAAATAAACGTTTCAGTAGGAAAATATGAAGTGCCAACGTTCCAAAATCACGAGAAAATAAACAAAAAATAATTCCTCCAGGAACTTAATAATTTAATAAAAAGAATGGTCGTAACATAGTGAATTCTTCAATTCAGTGTAACTTAAAAACTCGTTCATTAATAAATTTGTTTGGTATGCACTGAAGAAAATAAAAAACAATCGATAAACACGGCAGGAAATTTACGTCAAAACATAAGTTTTAATTTTTTTCTTGGACGAAATCTGTAGTGTGATAAACATCAACATCAACATCTTTATAATACAACCGTTTTACGTCATGCGTATCCTATTTATAAATTCCAAACGTATGAATGTATAAATAGAAAATTAAATTTTGCATAATTATGAGAAAGGTGCATTAATGTGAAAGCGGAAATGACAATAATTATAATGTATATATATACAACTAATTGCAACGCAATAAAATAAGACTAGAGAAAAAGACAAGAAAAGAAAAATTCTAATTATTTATACCTTGTTTTTATAATTTCGTAATGATCTTTTGTGTGAAATTCATTTATTTTTTCGTGAATTTTAAAACAAACTTTAAACACGCAGTGTTGACAGTTATTAATTTAAAAATTCGTTAAAATTAAGAAAAACAAAAAATAGGCACTTACAACTTGGTAAATTTATTCAAAATTGAATCTATTTTACACCACAATTAAAATCTTAAATCATCCCTTAATGACAATTCCGATTAACTGCAGGAGAACGCCGTATTGATAATTATTAGTTAAGCGTTTTAAAAACTCGTTAAAAATTAAGAAAATCAAAAGATGGGCGCTTAAAACTTGGTAAATGTATTGCCAATATTTATATCTTAATTTCTACGTTTTCGATAATTCCCAATTGTTTTTATATATTTGTTTTTGGGCTAGGGTAATGAATTAAGTATTGGGATAGGTCAAGAGTACGCTAAAGCAATGCATAATTAATTGAGATAGGTCGAGAATACGCTAGGCCAATTAATAATTTATTACGCTAGGTCAAGAGAACAAAAAGGGAATAGATTATTTAGTGAGGTGGCCTAATTAATTAATCATTCGGATATAAATTAGAGTAAAAAAAAGTTTTAAAAGTTACGCAATAAAACGCACAGCCGTCTTTAAATTATTAATTGTAACGTCGCCTAATTACGTCTGGAATATTTGCAGTAATTGAAGGGGCCCGCCGTTCATTAAGTGCGCATTTTTTTCCGCTCCCAGCCGTGTAGATGGCGGCCAAGGGGGAGGGTAGGTGTGTGTGTGTGGGGTGGCGGCAGAGCAGCCAGACGGGGCGGAAAGCGCGAGCGAGACTGTGCTTATCGATTTTCCTTTCGCTTTCGACGGCCCTGAGACTCACCCAATATATTCCTTGTTTATTCCCCGGCGCTCGCTGGCATTGGGCCAGGAATTTTCGGGAAAACGCTCTCTCCTCTCCATACACACACACACACATACACATGTATATAATTACATCGCGCATATGTAAATGGCATTCTTTCGGTGTGTAATGAGCGGTTCGAAATGTGAAAGCGGGGGCGGCGCGGCGCTGCTCAAGGTCGGACGGTAATTCGAAAATGGAAGCGCCCGAAATTTACGGGGAGCGGGCACGTAATAATGGGTGTCTAGCCGGGGTGGTGGAAATCCGGGAGAGCGAGCGAAACGAGGGTGGGTCGGTCGGGTTTGAGGACGGATTGAGAGGGTGATTCGTCAGTATCACAAATCGGGCCTTCATTTCCATCCCCATCCGTCCCACTCCTCCTTCCCGGCGCGGCGCGTCTAGTGCCTGCTGCTGCGGGGGTGCGAGGCCCAACGCCACCGCCACCGCCACCCCCTGCCTTCCCTTCCTTGTCGGCATAGCGAAATATCGGTTACGGTAGGTTAGGGACAAGGTCGAACACGCAGACGACGCCCTCTCACACCACCAGCGCCACTACTACCACCACCACCACCACCGACGACGACGAGGACGACGGAGCGTCTGCACTGCCGAATGTCAAATAAACTTTCTCCTCTCTAAAGCCCTGCCAATGTAATTTGGCTACAGCCGGGCGTCTACACAGAAATTACCTGTGATTAAAAGCCTCCCCATTCAATCTTGCTATTCATAATTTAAATAAAGCAACTAAATTACAAAAGATATAAAAATGCATTAAATGATTAAAAAAATTGTAAAAACGTATTCCTCTAAGGGATTTACTTTAAAATCTTAAAAACCATAAAAATATAATCCTTTTTTCATCCCACATACTTGGAATTTATATATTTGATTTAAAAACAAAATGGCGCCGATTTTAATTAAAAACGAAAAAATATAAAAATGCTTCGAAAGATTTAAAAATTTATAAAAACTTACTCTACTGAGGGATTTACTTTAAAATCTCAAAATCCATAAAAAAATATCATCCTTTTTTATCCCACATACTTGAAATTTACATATTTAATTTAAAAACAAAATGGCGGCGATTTAAAATAGAATTGAAAAAATTCAAAAATCCATCGAATGATTTAAAAACACATTCCATTAAGGAATTTACTTTAAAATCTCAAAATCTACAAAAATATAATCCTACTTTCATCCAACATACTTGGATTTAAAAAAAAATTATTTATAAACAAAATGGCGGCGATTTAAATTAGTAACGAAAAAATGTAAAAATACAAGGAATGATTTAAAAATTTATAAAAACATATTTCACGAAGGGATTTGCTTTAAAATCACAAAATCCATAAAAATATAATCGTACTTTCATCGCATATGCTTGGAATTTATGTATTTGTTTTCAAACCAAAATTGCGTCGATTTTAATTAGAAACGAAAAATATAAAAATGCGTTGAATGATTTGAAAATTTGTAAAAATATAATCCACTTAGGGATTTACTTTAAAATCACAAAATCTATAAAAATGTAATCCTACTTTCATCTCACATGCTTGGAATTTATGTATTTGATTTAAAAACAAAATGGCGGAAATTTGAATTAGAAAAGAAAAATTCAAAAATGCATCGAATGATTTAAAAAATTATGAAAACCTATTCCTCCAAGTAATTTACTTTAAAATCTCAAAATCCATAAAATTATTAACCTTATTTCATCCCAAATGCTTGGAACTTATATATTTAAGTTAAAAACAAAATGGCGGCGATTTGAATTAGAAACAGAAAAACATAAAAATGCATCTAATGATTTTTAAAATTTTAAAAACATATTCCACAAAGGGATTTACTTTAAAATCTCGAAATACATAAAAATATAATCCCTCTTTCATCCCTCATACGTGGAAGTGATGTATTCGATTTAAAAATAAAATGGCGGCGATTTGAATTAGTAACGAGAAAATGTAGAAATGCATCGAATGATTTAAAAAATTTTAAAAACATATTTCATTAAGGGATCTACTTTAAAATTACAAAATCCATAAAACTATACTCTTTCTTTCATCCCACTTACATGGAATTTCTAAATTCGATTGAAAAACAAAATGGCAGCGATTTAAATTAAAAACGAAAACATGTAAAAATGCAAGGAATGATTTAAAAATTTATAAAAACAAATGCCATAAGGGGATTTACTTTAAAATCACAAAATTCATAAAAAATATAATCTTTATTTAATACCGTATTCTTGGATTTTATATACTTGGTTTAAAAACAAAATGGCGGCGATTTAAATTAGAAACCAAAAAATACGAAAATGCATCGAATGATTTAAAATTTTGTAAAAGCATATTCCACAAAGGAATTTATTTTAAAATCTCAAAATCCATAAAAATGTAATCCTTCTTTCATTCCACATACTTGGAATTTATATATTTAATTTAAAAACAAAATGGCGGCAATTTGAATTAGAAACGTAAAAATATAAAAATCCATCGAATGTTTAAAAAAATTGTAAAAACATATTCCACAAAGGGATTTACTTTAAAATCACAAATTCCATAGAAATATAATCTTTCTTTCATCCCACATACTTGGAATTAATGTATTTGATTTAAAAACAAAATGGCGGCGATTTGAATTAGGAAAGAAAAAATATAAAAATGCTTAGAATGATTTAAAAATTTATAAAAACATATCCCACCAAGGGATCTATTTTAAAATCTCAAAATCCATAAAAATGTAATCCTTTTTTCATCCCGCATACTTGGAATTTATATAATTGAATTAAAAATAAAATGGCGGCAATTTGAATTAGAAACGAAAAATTCAAAAATGCATCGAATGATTTGAAAATTTATAAAAACTTATTCCACTGAGGGATTTACTTTAAAATCTCAAAATCTATAAATATATAATCCTACTTTCATCCTACATACTTGGAATTTATGTGTTTGATTTAAAAACAAAATGGCGGTGATTTAAATTAGAAACCAAAAAATAGAAAAATGCATGGAATGATTTAAAAATTTGTAAAACCAAATTCCACAAAGGGATCTACTTCAAAATCTTAAAATCCCTAAAAATATAATCCTTCTTTCATTCCGCGTACATGTAATTAATATAATTGATTTAAAGACAAAATGGCGGCGATTTTAATTAGGAACGAAAAAATTTAAAAATACATCGAATGATTTAAAAATTTGTAAAAACATTTTCCACAAAGGGATTAACTTTAAAATCGCAAAATCTATAAGAATATAATCCTTCTTTCATCCCACATACTTGGAATTTATGTATTTGATTTAAAAACAAAATGGCGGCGATTTGAATTTAAAACGAAAAAATACTAAAATGTATCGCATGATTAAAAACATTGTAAGAACATTTTTCACAAAGGGATTTATTTAAAAAAATCAAAATAAAAAAAATATATAATCCTACTTCCATCCCACACATTTGAAATTTATATTTTTGATTTAAAAACAAAATGGCGAAGATTTAAATTGGAACAGAAAAATAATTCATCGAATGATTTAAAAATTTGTATAAACATTTTCCATGAAGGGATTTACTTAAAAGTCTCAAAATCTAAAAAATATAATCCTTCTTTTATTATACATACTTGGAATTTATATAACTGATTTAAAAACAAAATGGCGGCGATTGAATTAGAAACGTAAAAATATAAAAATGCATCGAATGATTTAAAAATTTGTAAAAATATATTCCACAAAGGAATTTACTTTAAAATCTCAAAATCCATAAAAATATAATCCTACTTTCATTCCACATACTTGAAATTTCTATATTTGATTTAGAAACAAAATGGCGGCGATTTGAATTATAAACGAAAAATATAAAAAAATGTATCGAATGATTTAAAACTTCATAAAAACTTATTCCACTAAGGGATTTACCTTAAAATCTCAAAGTCCATAAAAATATAATGCTACTTTCATCCTATATAGTTGGAATTTATGTAAATGATTTAAAAACAAAATAGCGGCGATTTAAATTAGAAACGCAAAATTTTAAAAATGCATCGAATGATTTAAAAAATTTTAAAAACATATTTCATAAAGGGATCTACTTTAAAATTACAAAATCCATAAAACTATAATCTTTCTTTCATCCCACTTACATGGAATTTCTATATTCGATTGAAAAACAAAATGACGACGATTTAAATTAAAAGCGAAAACATGTAAAAATGCAAGGAATGATTTAAAATTTTTTAAAAACATATTCCACGCAGAGAATTACTTTAAAATCTCAAAATCCATAAAAGTATAATCCTCCTTTCATCCCACATACTTGGGTTTTACGTATTTGTTTTAAAAACAATATGGCGGCGATTTAAATTAGAAACAAAAAATATATAAAAATCCATTGAATGATTTAAAAATTTATAAAAACATAATCCACACAGGGATTTACTTTAAAATCTCAAAATCCATAAAAATATAATCCTGCTTTCATCCTACATACTTGGATTTTATATAGTTGATTTAAAAACAAAATGGCGGCGATTTAAATTAGAAACGTAAAAATATAAAAACGCATCAAATGACTTTTATAAAAACATATCCCACCAAGGGATTTTCTTTAAAATCCCAAAATCCATATAAATATAATCCTTCTTTCATCCCACATACTTGGGATTTATATATTTGATTTAAAAACAAAATGGCGGCGATTTAAATTAAAAACGAAAACATGTAAAAATGCAAGGAATGACAAATTTATAAAAACTTATTCCACTGAGGGATTTACTTTAAAATCACAAAATCCATTAAATTATAATCCTACTTTCATCTCACATACTTGAATTTTATATAATTGATTTAGAAACAAAATGGCGGCAATTTAATTTAAAAATGAAAAACTATAAAAATGCATCGAATGATTTGAAAATTTGTAAAAACATAATCCACTTATAAATTTCATTTAAAATCCCAAAATCCATAAAAATATAATCCCTCTTTCATCCTACATACTTAGATTTGTTATACTTGGTATAAAAACAAAATGGCGGCGATTCAAATTAGAAACAATAAAATAAAAAAATGCATCGAATCGTTTAAAAATTTATAAAAACTTATTCCACTGAGGGATTTACTTTAAAATCTCAAAATCCATAAAAATATAATTCTACTTTCATTCTACATACTTGGATTTTATATATTTGATTTATAAACAAAATGACGACGATTTTAATTAGAATCGAAAAAATATAAAAATGCATCGAGTGATTTAAAAATGTATAAAAATAAATTTCATAAAGAGATTTACTTTAAAACCCCAAAATCCATAAAAATATAATCCTCCTTTCATTCTGCATACTTGGAATTTATGTATTTGATTTAAAAACAAAATGGCGGCAATTTAAATTACAAACTAAAAATCGAATGATTTAAAAACTCGTAAAAGCATATTCTCCTAAGGGATTTATTTTAAAATCTTAAAATCCATTAAAATATAATCCTTCTTTCATTCCGCATATTATTATTCGCTAACCAGAATATAATGTATTTTCAGTTTTGTTATATAAGGTTAACAATTTATTTAATTTTTTTTGTATTTCTTTAACTAATATTATTTTGTACATATATGTTTGTATTAATTGTAAAAAAGGCGATTCGTAATAAAGAGTATTTATTTATTTATTTATTTATTTATTTTTAATTTATATATTTAATTTGGAAACAAAATGGCGGTGATTTGATTCAATGATTTAAAAAAATATTTTAGTTAATCACTGAAATAACACGGATAAAATTAAACATACCTCCACAAATATTATTCCAACGTCCGGTGGTGTTTAATTAGTTAAAGGTAAGGGGTTGGATTTTGTTTACAAAACATGAAAATATGTTAATTCCAACGTACAAAGGGCATACGTTATTTTCTAACGATACACTGATAAACACACACTGGATATTAAATATTTATCGTGAATATTATTTATTGAATACACACATTTATTGTGTGAAAAAGGTAATTTCAAACACCGGCAGCGAAATACGATCAAAGAAGAAGATACGTCAATTTTGGATAATTAATATATTAATTTTTTGTCAATGAATTAAATCTGAAATATCTTAAATCTCGTCTAGACTATAATACCCTGTGTTCATGTGTTATAATTAATTTCGTTTGTTTGTAATTAATAAATAAAACCCATCCTTTCAAATGTGAGAAAACCGTATAAGATATCAAAGATTATTAATAGATAAAAGGAACTTCAAAATAAACTAATCTTCACAGTAATATTGTTAGGTGTTCCAATTAAAAAATATATAGTTTTTACTCTTTCTTTATACTTCTTGTAATAATAAATTATTTATTTATATACTATGTAAGTTTATTTGTATTTATAGAAATAAAGATGATTATTTATTTATTTATATTTGGTCAAATTAACTACAAAAATATACATAAAATTTTACCGAGTTCACAATAACAAATTATGTTCTTCCACTAAAACCCTTCTTGCACCATGATGAAATTAAATTTGTATATTAATGTTGTAAATAACTAATATTTTCAAAATGTTTATTTTCACTACAATTGTTTCGCAAATTTATTGCTTCTTAAGGTGAATGAAACTTTCATGTATCTGAAGAAGCGACACAATTGTAGTGAAAATAAACACACATTTTGAAAATCTTAGTTATTTACAACTTTAATATACAAATGAATATGGATTTTCAACACCTCAACGTCTTATCTATCAACCATGTATGAAATTAAATGTAAATTAAATGTGGTACTTTATGATAATCAACAATAATAAGTCGAAATGAAACACACTAATAACTTTGTTTGTATAACACGAAACTTATTTCTGTGACTTAAGTTTCGGTAACAATATAAACAAAGTTATTAGTGTGTTTCATTTCTATTCAACAATAATAAGTCGCCTAGATTATACTGTTATACATTTCGAGAGAAAAAAAAGCTTGTTAATTATTTCCACAAATACATCCGTCCGAAAATCCGGGACTCGCTTCAATAATTCAAACCCTCCCCACGTGAATTATGTATGCGCAATCGATAATACAATTAAAAATTCCAAATTCCAACCATCCTACCGTAATATCTAATATATATTTATATGTGTATGTGTGTGATTTTTTAAAATATTAAACGAGGTTGCGTCGGGTCACGTTTTCGGAAATCGTCAATACAGCCCTCACAAATATTTACCTGTACCCAAATAAGCTGTCCGTACATAATGGGGGGATTAATTTCCCTCAGGCTCCGGATTAAGGGATGCTCAGTTTTTTCGTTGTTTTCTTTTTTCGCACGCACCGGTGTTTACACGAAACAAATAAGTCCCCTCTTGTTTTCCACCTTTAAGCGATTTCCACGCCGAATTATAAAATACATAATGTTTTAATAATTGGCTCCTGTAAAAGAAGTTACAACAAAAAAAAACATAAGAGAAAAAAAACCTTAATCGATTGAGTATTTAAAAAGTTGCGGCGGAGATTTATTCATCGCCTGTGTATAATGTAATCAATTATTTCCGGAATTAATTAGAAGATTTGTTTTTTGTTTCCAACGCTGATTTATTATGAATAATGTAAAGGAATTAACTACTGTAGCTTCTTTTTAAAGTTAGATAATTCTTTTTAGGTATATAAATAATACCTTTATTCAAACATAGGATGAAATAAAACACTATTTTCTATGTTTTTTACCACTGTATATTAATGATTTTTACAACATTAATAAATTATCTAAGATAAGTTCTTTCATTAATGAGCAACCAATCAGATTCGTTCATTTTTGACAAACGCCGCATGCTATTCAAACTTAAGGAGGCAATGTCACCGAGAACTGAAAAGCTCCCTAGGGAAATTATCGATAATCTCCCGGCTGTCAAGTTGACATTTATACCATATTCGCAGTTGCCCTTGAGTTAAAAAATACAATCGATCTGTCAATGTATAATCAGGTCCGCCCGAATCACGCTTCGGTATAGAATGTGATGAACCAACTAGTTAATAGAAAAAACGACACTAGAAAACACGGTTAAAAGTGAATACTTACGGAGGCCGTTCGAGCATTTTTGTGAGGTTAGGAAATTAAAACATAACCGCCAAATTATGACAAAAGACGGAGCGATACTCCAGAGGTACCAACTTAATATATTTTGTAAGTTATTCAAGAACTTATCTTACCGAATGCCCCTCGGGCAATGATAAATACACGATAATTTTGACTAGTTCCCTCAAGTGTGTTGCTTTAAGTAATTGCCCTCCGCCTGACGGCGTCGGGCAATTACTAAGCAACACACTTTCGGGTAGTCAAAATTATCGCGGATTATCATTGCCCTTGGGACATTATATCTGACTATAGTTTCGACTCTTTCAAGTCATTATCAAGTGATAATGATAATGACTTGAAAGAGTCGGAATTATAGTATATAATATATAATAATATAGTATAGTTTATTAATGTTGTAAAAATAATTAATATATACGTGGTAAAAAAACATAGAAAATAGTGTTTTATTGCATCCTATATTTGAAAATGAAATACTACATAGTAACGGTCACCACAATTCTGTTTCTAATACCTTTATTGTAAAAATGAGATATGTTACATAATATCAAAACAATCTAAGTATTTCCTGAGATTCAAAGGATAGTAAAAAAATACTACTCATTCACACCGTGCGGAGCGCTGGCGAATAGAGTAGCAGCAGGATGTATGTTAATATGTTCAGTTGTGTTTTAACTAAGTCTTGCTAGTATAATCTTCAAAAAATTATATTTATCGCCAATTGTGAAGATTAGATTTCTCATCGCAATAAATGTGTGACCTTGCGATATCTATCGTCAATTGTAGGATGTTTATGGAAAAAATGTTATAGATGAGTTGTCTGTTCGGTGATGGTGACATAATTTCAACTCTCATGATGAGTTAGTCAACACGGATGAGCTTTCAACCATCTATCCCATAGTCTAGACTTAGTTCCTTCACATTACCATCTGTTTACAAACGTAAAAAGACTTTTTGGCAAGAAAGAAAGATTACATATTTCAATACACTAACAGTGAGGGAATATGAAGCTGGAATACAAAAAACTCTTCACAGTAACGATAATTAATTAAATTTACGAGTTGACTTTTTAGAGAAATAGTTTAAGGTATGTTATTTACAAATAAAACCTTAATAATGGTTAATATATACCAGTTTTATTTAATATTCCTAAAAGTATACTACTTTTTGGATGGACCTTGTATAAAAAGCAACCCTGGTATTATCAGCGTATTAAGCTGAAATCAAAATTGTAATATTTCACTTTATAGTATGGGAGATAAAGTAGAGCCCTGTGGAATACCAGCACTACAAATTGAGCTGTTAATTCTTGAATATTTTTCTTTGTTATTAGGGAATGACTCTAATAAGATATTTATGAAATTCAATATGGATTTTTTTTTAAATAAGTTGTCACGTCATAGTCTTATACTTTTGAAATATCGAGGAAAACTTCAGCACCTTCGCGTTTAATCGTAAAACTCTCTAAGTTGAAAGAGATAAAATTCATCATTTGGCCACTATCACACCCTTCAATCAGTAAAACATAATTCTCTATTTAATTTAATAATCTTTAATGTTTGGCTTATTACAAATATACTTTACAATATTTTTTTTCTCTTGGATATCCTCATTTAATTTATGTAATAGTTAGAGGGTGGGTAAAAGATAAATCACCCATCCCATAAAAATATTTGTAGGATCGATGGGGGGCTACTAATATACTCTCTAATTTATTATTAATTATACTATGACATAACGTGGTTTTTGGGATTTAAGTCCTGATTGTTTTCGAGTCAATGTTCCAATCTGAAATCTTACAATTAAAACAATGTCTTAACTATAATTTTAAAATATTTGAATAGTGGGTGGGTCGTCACTAACCTACTTTCTAAATATGAATTGATTAAACTAGAATTGATGTAATATAAAATGGGAATAATTCTTGGTTTAGTCTTTAAGTCAATCTGATATTAAAAATAATATTTTAGCTTAAGTTTTAATATAAATGTAGGGTGGATTAGTAGCCACTATACCACCCACCATTTATAATATTAAATTGCCAAAAAATAAGCCATCAAAACCTAATTTTATTGGACCAAATTCTCGTGTATGTTCTATTAATTGAAACGTGAATTAGTAGCCACCCTAAAATAATATTTGTATTTAATACACTATAATTGTTTGAGTATTTGAAAATAACATTAACAATAATTTTTAATTTTGCGGCATCTAAAGCTAGGATGAAGTTAAAAATAATTTTTATATGTAGGGTGGGTGGGTGTCCACTGCCACACCCTCCAATCTCATTACAAGGACAGCCATTTTTCAAAAGAGATAAATACAATATTTACGCGATTATTAAGGTTGAAATTATTTAATATTCTAGTTAAATCTAAAAGTATTGATTGCGACGAACTTAATGAAAACTGGAGGGTGGGATAGTGGCCACCTACATATATAATATATAATTTTACTTTTACTACAGACACTGTTTTAGTTTCCTGAAAACTATAACTATTTTACTGTTAGTATAGCCAAAAAATTAAAACAGAGTTTTTAGTGAAAGTTCAAATGTATATGTAGGGTGGGTGTCCACTATCACACCCCAAAATCTTATAACATAAAAAACAATTTTTCTAAATAGATAAAAACAATATTCATACAAAAATAAAGGTTAAAATTATTTTCATTTTTAGTAAAATTTAAAAATTTTAGTAAAATTTAAAAATTTTGAGTAGAGTGAACTTATTTTTGAGGAAACTAAACGTGAGACAGTGATTAAAATTAAATAAATTTGTAGGGTGGGTGGGTGTCCACTATCCTACCCTCCAATAATTTAAAATAAATAATATTTTGATTTTTAATGCATTAACCAGATAAATCAATAATTTTTAGTTATTTTATTGATTCTATGTAATTTCTTTTAAGACAATTTCTTTTTAATGATCAAGAAATTTAAATGTGGGATAGTGGCCACCCACCCACCCTACATATACAATAAAACTTACATTTAAATACTGGGTTCAAAGCCTTGAACAACATCAGTATTTTTTGATAAATGTTTTTGAGAAAAATAAACGTGTAATAGTGACTGAAGTTTCCATTCATATGTAGGTTGGGTGGGTGGCCTCTAACCCATTCTCCAATCAATAAAAAAACGTTCTATTGTTGAATAAAATTTTCATTGGGCGTAAAATTTAGCTTCATTTATTATCATAATATTCTTTTGTGAGCATTAATTTATTTTAAAACTTATGTTTCGTGTTGTAGAAATTGAAGGATGGGATAGTGGACACCCACCCACCCTACATATTTTTTGAAACATATGTTAAAACACTGGGTTTGAGGCCTTGAACAACATCAGAATTTTTGATTAAGGTTTTTGAGGAAAATAAACGTATAAGAGTGACTGAAGTTTAGATGTATATGTAGGGTGGGTGGATGACCTCTAACCCACCTTCCAATCAATAAAACTTCAATGCTCGAGATTTATTGAATAAAATTCTTATTTGGGTGTAAAATTTAGCTTTTTCTATTACCTTAATATTCTCTCGGGCGAATTAATTTATTTTAAAACTTGTGCTTCGTATTGTAAAAATTAAAAATGAAATCAGAGTTTTTAGTTAAAATTCAAATGTATATGCAGGGTGGGTGGGTGTCCACTATCATACGCTTTAATCTTATAACATAGAAAGCCATTTTTCTAAACAGATAAAAACAATATTTGCACGATCATAAAGGTTGAAATTATTTTATATTTTAATTAAATTTAAAAGTATTGATTACGGTGAACTTAAGGAAAATGAAGGGTGGGATAGTGGCCACCCACCCGCCCTACATATAAAATTCTACTTCAACCACTGATTGCTTTAGATTCCCGAAAACTACAACTGTATTACTGTTAGTGCAGCCAAAACACTAAATCAGAGTTTCTGTTAAAGTTCAAATGTATATGTAGGGTGGGTGGGTGGCCACTATCCCACCCTCCAATTACTACACTACGAACGGCAGATTTTACAAAATAAATTAATTAAAAAAACTTTTACAGAGCACGTTAAATTAATTACGTTCATCCTCTAATAATTTAATGTTAATTTAATAAAAATCTTACGGATGTTTTATCGATTGAAGAATAATTTAGTGTCCATCCACCCAATATTAATATTTAGGTTGTACGCATAGCTACAATCACACCATTTAATTAATGATATTCTCTAATAATTAATTAATCAAACTAGAATGGAAATTATTATTATTTAGGTAACAAAACTTTTTGATTTTCAAATTGGTTTTATTGTAAACACTAGCATTTTAACTCAAGTTGTAATATAAATGTTGGATGAATAGGTGGCAACTATCCCACTATTTAATTCATTTTTTAACTCACTTTTATTTATTTATATAGTGTATAGATTTTAAATATTTATGTTTCGTCAATTAGTTAATCTGCTGTCTGTAGTATATTTAAAATATGTTTTTATTATGTATAATGTAATATTTGTAATTATGCTTGTTTTTCTATACTTATATTATAGTTATATTTTACTATTTATACTATTTTATTTTCAATTTTCATTATTACTATTTACTTACTTCTGTGACTTATGTAAAACTTCTTGGTTGTTAGCATCAATAAATATTATTATTATTATTATTTAAAATCTAAAATAACACAGATGTGAGTTTTTATAAAATAAATCTCCTAAAAGGAGTATATTTGAAGATTAACTTAAGTATAAATTATCTTCAAATTCTATTTTATTTTAGTAAAATTCACGCGTAAGAGTTACTAATTGGAGGGTGGGATAGTGGGCACCCACCCACTCTATATAAATATTTCTATTTAATACACTATCACGGTTTTAGTTTCCGTCGATACTTTTAATTTTAGGACATCTAAAACTAGGATTTAGTTGGAATTGATATGTTGGATGCTTGAAGCCATAACTTTGTGATACATATTGAATCAGGAACTTTATCAAATGATAAATAAAACTTACTTTGTTAATATCACATACGGAATTTATTTCGTAACTATAGTTACGAAATAAATTCCATGTGTGATATTAACAAAGTATGTTTTATTTATCATTTGATAAAGTTCCTGATTAGTTGGAATTAATTTTTATATGTAGGATGGGTGGTTATAAACTATCCCCTCTGTAATAAGTTAACTACAAACATGAGTTATACTGAATCAGCATTAAACAAATAATATTTGCTTAATTTTAATATGCAATTTCACCTAATTTATTTTAAAGAAAATCTTGTATTCATTAATTCACTTCACATATTTTACTCGTTATTAAAATAAAATTGAAAACAAAATTTGACGATAATATAAAATCTATTTAAATTACAAACTAAATTTTTTTCTTCACGAAAGTATTTAAATTTACGCTTGTGTTTTAGAGATTGGATGATTAATTAGAAGTCACCTACCCACCCAACATACACATTTAAATTTAAACTAAAATTCTCTAACTGAAAATGTCTTATTTCAAACAACGTTACGTTATTTACTAAAAAATAATGGTAGTGTGACCATCTACATTGGAATGAATAAACATAATGATGTTTGCGACCGTTACTATGTGGTAATTCATAATGAACACTGAATAAAAACATAGTAAGCGTTTAATTCAGTGTTCAGAATAAATAACGTTAAAACTGACAAAAAAGTATTTAAAATGTTTAATTGTGAAGACGTTTACTTTGCGGTACATCATGAATATAGTTTAATCTATATTATAAAGTAGTAATATTTTAAAATTATTATTTAGATAACAAAACTGTTTGATATATATTTTCTTCACCTGAAGAAGCCACAGTGTGGCGAAACATATGTAGTGTTTACAATAAAACCAATTTGAAAATCAAACAGTTTTGTTATCTAAATAATGAATATGGATTTTCAACACTTAAATGCCTCAACAATCAATCAATATTTTAAAATGATTGGTGAAAATAAAAAATATAAATATTGCTTAAAATAAATAAAAACCTTCAAAGAAATCAATTCATTAAAAATTAGTTATTTAAAGAAGGTAAAACTACAAATATTGTTGAGAAAACAACTAAATTTTACTATAAACTTAAAAGATATTTCACCATTTTTTAAACTTAATAAATTGTAGGTTTGAACTAGCGTACTCTTGACCTAGGTCAATGCGTAGACTATTAAGGTAGGTCAAGAGTACGAATGGTCAATGTATTCTGTATTGTGGTAGGTCAAGAGTACGCCGGAATAAATAATGATCGAGATTATTTATACAGGGTGACTGACGAAAAACCTTTGGTGCTGTATCTCGCTTATTTTTGATCCGATTTGAATAAATAAAACATCAAATTAAATGATTTTTAAAAGACTTTAATATGAACTGTACTGATATTGTTTCTTGCATCCAGTTTTTGACAAAAGACGATCAACTTTTTCTTTCAAATTGCACTGTATATATATTTTGTACTGATCCGCAAGGAGATTTTTTTCTGAATCTAAATTTGTAAACGATTTTATCCATTCATCAAACCAAAATCGAGAAATTGAGGATTAAAAAAAAAAATTAAAAATCAAATACTCATAGTAAACAATATACAGAGCCTATTCCAAATGTCAAAAGTGGCAGTGTCAGTTATTGGTACAATACTGCAATGATTTTTAATAATTTCATAATAAAAATGTTGCAAGATTTCAAAAACTGAAAAACGATTTCTGTAGAAGCACAAAATTCTAGTACAGTGTTTGAAATATTGCAACATTTTAATTATGAAATAATTAAAAATCGTTGCAATATTGTATCAATGGCTGTCACTGTCACTTTTGACATTTAAAATTGGGTCTGTATATTGTTTACAGTGGATACTTGACTTTTTATTTATTTTTTTAATCCTCAATTTCTCGACATAAGTTTGATGTATGGATAAATTTGTCTATAATTTTATATTCAGAAAAAAATCTCCTTGTGAATCAATAAATATATATATATATATATATATATATATATATATATATATACAGTGCAATTTAAAAAAAAATGTCGATCGTATTTTGTCAAAAACTGGGTACGAGAAAAAAATAACAGTTCAGATCCTATTAAAGTCTTTTAAAAATGGTTTAATTTGATGTTTTATTTATTCAAATCGGATAAAAAATAAGCGAGATACAGCACCAAAGGTTTTTCGTCAGTCACCCTGTATATGAGGCTATAATAAATTAATATTTGGTTTATTACTGTTAAAAACTACGATTAATACAAAATCTAAAATAACAGGAAAGTAGTTGAAATTGGTAATATAATTGAATGTCTTAACAAAAAATAATTAAAAAGTGACAATTAACACAATCTTAAGAAAAATGAATGAAATGAATTGAATATTATTTAAACAAGTTGTTAAAAATTGAATGCCACAAAAAATATGTAAATTGTTAATTTTTAATTATAAAGTGGTAAAACTATATAGATTAATATTTTTTTTATATTTGTAACAAAAAAATAAATGACTAGTAGATAAAAACTAATGAAAAAACTTAACCAATGAAAACAATTATAAATTATTATAAATTTGAAAAAAAGTAGACAATTGATTAAAGCAGTGACAAACATTTTATTAATGAAAACAAAATAATAAAAAGTTATTTCAAAAATTACAGTTAAAGCTAATAAACAAAATCGGTAATAAAAGGACAATTGATAATTGATAATAGTGAAAGCAATTGAAATTTATTGATGAAAAATCAATTGAAATTACACTGAATTCCACTGAATTGAAAAAGAGGGCTACTCACATAAAAACCAAAATATTTTTTTTATAAAAGTTCAAAATACAAAGTAAATAATAATAATAATAGTATATTATAGACAACGTTATATAATAAAAAAAGTCCTTTACGTTGTAGAAAATTGCCTAATAATTAGAAAAAAACACGAAAATATTTTGTAAAAGCTACAACAGAAAATTTATTAATAGTAAATGTACATTTCCGTCTAAATAAAGTTTGTGAAGAAAGGAAACTCAATATTTTATTTAATATAAAAAAAAACTATAGTTTTAAAATAGTTTATAGGTTTCTCTTTCGTCATAATTAAATTATTATTATTATTCAGTTTTTTAATAATATTTAATAGCTGTGTAGAATTTTTAACAAAACAATTCAAAATTATTTAGTCACTAAATAAAGTCAGTGTTATACAAAAAAGTTAAAAAGTTTTTTATTTGTGAATTCAGAATTACCCATAGCAGTTTTGAACATTTTTTTAATGAGACTAAACTGTTTCGATATTAAATCTGTGAAATTTTAAACCAAGTGTTTTATTTACCTTATATTTTTAAACTCAACTAGTTTTGCTTAATTAATTTAATTCAATTTGGCCACTATTTTTTAACTTTTACATGTTTTACATTTTTCATAAATTCTGTGGTTCTTTAAATTATTTCTTAAATTTTAATTACGCTATTATTGTTTTCTTCTTCAATCAGGACTATTTTTTTATTAAAATAAGTTTTTAAGTTTTTATAAATATGAAATTTTATCTCTAACCGATATGTTTTTAATTTTCAGGTCCTTTCATTATTTTTCTGCTTATTTAATTGTAGTTTTAAACAGCAATAAACCGAATCTTAATTAAATACAGCCTTATAAGCTTAGAATGTGATTGGTGATTATTTATTCTAGCGTACTCTTGACCTACCACAATATAGAATACATTGAACTTTCGTACTCCTGACCCACTCTAATAGGCTACATATTGACCTAGGTCAGGAGTACGCTAGTTGAAGCGTACAAATTTTATCAAGGTTGAAAAATGCTGAAGTATTTTTAAATGTTAAACAAAATCAATTTGTTTACTTCACAATATTTATTATTATTAATATTATTTAATTTTTGATAGTTTCACATTCTTTTCAAAAACTAATAAAATGAAATATTTAATAAATTTAAATGTTTTTGAAATTTTTCACCTGTTTTAAGCAATATTTTAATTTCATCAACCATTTTGAACTACTTTGTTTTATCAGTTTTCAGTTATTCATTACAATAATGCTGAAAATGGAAAGAAAATGCTAACAGAATCTTTCCCCAAATTTTAATCTAATGAATGGTAGGTTTGAACTAGCGTTCTCATGACCTAGGTCAATGCGTAGTTTATTAAGGTAGGTTAAGGTAGGTTAAGAGTTATTAAGGTCAATGTATTCTATATTGTGGTAGGTCAAGAGTACGCTGGAATAAATAATGATCAAAATTAGTTTATATATGATGCTATAATAAATTAATATTTGGTGTATTACTGTTAAAAACTACGATTAATACAAAATCTAAAGTAATAGGAAAGCAATTGAAATTGACAATATAATTGGATGTCTCAACAGAAAACAATTGAAAATTGACAACACAATATTTAAAAAAATGAATGAGATGAATTGAATATTATTTAAACAAGTTGCTAAAAATTGAATGCTTCATTAGAAAATATGTAAATTGTAAATTGTAAAGTACTAAAACTATAAAAATTGATGTTATAAGATATTTGTAAAAAAAAAAAATAAAAATGACTAGTAGATAAAAATCTAACGAATGAAAACAATTAAAAATCATTACAAATTTAAATAATTTACAGTTCAAATGATTCTACCTTTACATAATTCCTTTGACATAAATTTCTACAATTTAAAACTTTTTTGAAGTGATATTCAATTGTAGAAATATATTTTTTAAGTTACGTGAAGATTATTGTAAATTGTAATTAAAGTATTATCACTTTCTTCACACATTGTTTTTATTGACCAGATTTACATTTCAGCATGAAAACAATTTACTTACTTTTGATTTAAGTCAATTAAATAATCCACTATTAGAACCAATACATGCTTTTTGTCCAAATTAACAATATTGTAAACATTCTCTCTTTCTAAACCATAATTTTTTTTTTAAATTAATCATAATAATTAAATCGCCCATTTTTTTGACTTTTGTATTTAATGTATTTTTTTCAATGTCATTTTAAGTATTGATAAAGAACACTTCGTGTTTCGAAATGTACATCTAGTCAATAAAAACAATTTGTGAAGAAAGTGATAATATTTTAATTACAATTGATATTCAATTATTTAACGTTTTTCATTTTTTTTTTCGGTAAATTTTCTCAAATCTCAACTGATTTTGCAGTGATCATATTCAATTACTTCGGTACTCTAGATCCCTTTTTATAATTTTTATTTGTTTTATTTTTTTCGCCAATATTCAATTGCTACTATCGATTGGCAATTGTATTAATTTTAAACATTCTTAACATTTTAAGTTGTTATTTAATGCTTATAAAAATTGCAGATGTTTCCTTTTTAAATTACATTCATTTTTTGTTTCAATTACAACTATTTTAATAATTTCTAAACAAGTTTATTTCAATATTTGTTTTTAAATAAAAAATAAATCGGATTTTTAATTTCCAAGAATTATAAATTCTGGAGTGTCACTAAAGTTTTTACAAATTTTTACATATTTCCTAATCATTTTAACTGTTTTCACTATTATCATTTAAAATTAAATAAAACACTCATCACTTTGTTTTATTTAATTTTAATCAAAATGTACCACCAAGTAAACGCCGACAACATTCAAGAATTACTTTTTATTAATATTTTAATTTGAATTGCCTTTAATAAAATTAATATTTAATTGTTATCATTAATTGTCACTGCTCTTATGGATTGTCTTTGTTTTTCTTTTAATTTTAATTGTTTTCTGGAGCAACGTTCAACAGTTTTGTTACTTGTAAAAATTTCATCTCATCTTACAAACATTTTTGAATTGTTTTCATTCGTAAAGTTTTTCAATCCACTTGTATCTACTTTTTTTTCTTACAAATGTCCAATATTTTTAGTTTAATAATCAAAGAATTTTGTAACGTTTAATATAATTATTTGAGTGCTTTTATCAAATTGTTTAAATATTTTTCAATTATATTTAAATTGCCAATTTTTAATTGTTTTCTGATATTTTATTAATCGTAATTTTAAATTCTAATAAGCCGAATATTAACTTATTATATCAGAATATAATCATCATCACTTTTTATCCAGCGTACTCTTGGCCTACCACAATATAGAATACATTGACCTTCCGTACTCCCGACCTACCTTAATAAACTGCGCATTGACCTAGGTCAAGAGTACGCTAGTTCAAGCGTACGGAATTAATTGAACCTTGAATTTTAGAGACGTTAACTTCGATTTTTTTATATGGATGTCATTATTAGTATTTTGATGATGACAAAATGGAGTTGTCGAAACTGTAGTTACAAGTGTAAATAAAAAGTGATACCAACAAAGTTAATCGTTTATTTATTTTGAATTATCAAAATGTATCACGAAGTGAAAGCCTCCACAATTACTTAGTGAATTGTTTTGTCAAAAATTCTACACAGCTACTATATATTATTCCAAAAGTAAATAATAGTAATAATAATTTAATTATGGTGTAAAAAAACCTCTAAAATATTTTAAAACTATAGTTTAACAATTGTTGAGTTGCGTGAAGAAAAACTGCACTATTAAATGAAATAAGAGTCTCATTTCTTCACAAAATGTATTCGGACCGAAATGTACATTTGTTTTTCATAAATTTTGTAAAGAAAGAAAATTCAATGTTTCATTTAATAGTATTTTCAAACTAAACTCTTCGAAAAAATTATTTTCGCGTGAAGTCAATTTGAAAACTTCTAAGACATATCATTCAAAAATTTTAGACTAAAGCTAATGACATTTTTTTATATTATGTCTTCCTGTAATCTGCCACTTTTCATTTTTTAACTATAATTTGTCATTTTCATCTACCATTTGTCATCTGTTATTTGTACAAAATTTTTAGCCCGACTGTTGGATAACTCTAAATTGTTTTGAAGGTTCTAAAGTATTGAAATGCTATACTGCTATCAAAAGAAATTAAAAATTACTAAAGCTGAATACTGTTTAATAATATAAACGAAAAAATTATTTAGTTCTAGTGGATAAGAAGACTATTTTTGCACTTGAAACTCTTTAAAAAAACAAAAAATATTTCTTTTAGGTTCAGGTGTTTTGAAAGCTTCTAAAAAACTTTATCACACGTTTTAGACTAAAGCCATCAATTGTGATTTAATATTTTCCATCTGTTAGTTGTCATTTGTTACTCATCACGAAAAACATTAATTCTGAACTATAAAGACTCAATAAATAGGTTAAAAATAGGTTATCCCATAATGTTTCACCAAGAAATAAGTAAGAAAATTATTCAAGAAAAATAAATGCTTACTGTTATTGACTATTTCATAATTTCAGAAGTTTAATAAACCCAAAAATTGTATTAATTTTTGACTCCGGACTTTTATGGATAAATTCTAAACTGCTTTGAAAGGTTGTAATCTGTCAAAATTTTAGACCAATACTAAAAACAATTAACTAAAGCTAAATACTATTTAACGATTTCTAACATAAAATAATTTAGTTATAGTGAAAAAAAGGACTCTAAATTTTAAGCACAAAAAAGCATGGATTATCAAGTAAAAAGTAGCCAGAACATTAAAAATTATTGTAAACAAAATCCTCAAAATGAGAGTTTAAAAAATGAAAAGAATAAATGTGAAAACTTATTTTATTTAATTTCTTGTATAACTTTCTCATTTATCACTTGGAGAAACCTTCAATTAATAAAATATATACGAGAATTATTATAGATTAAATGATGGTAATCCGGAGAAAAAAATTATTATTTAAAGTATATTTGTAATAAACCAAATATTAAAGCTTTTTAAATAGATAAATATGTTTTATTGATTGGAGGGTGGGATAGAGACCACCCACCCACCCTACATATACATTTATAATTTCACCACAGTCACTGTTTTAGTTACCTAAAAACAACAGCATAATTTCTGATGTTAAAAAATTTAAATTCAAACACTGTTTTACTTTAAGTTTCAATATATATGTAGGGTGGGTGGGTGGCCTCTATCCCACCCTCCAATCAGTAAAACATACTCCACAATTTAATTGAATATTTAATAGTTGACATTTCTATTGTTTGTGTATTTTATGAATATTTGAATACTTACAACTGAATTCTTAAAATTGTGCTTCCTTAATTTCGATGATTTAAATGAACATGTAACGACAGTATTTTATGGCTTTCAATCTTTAAGAAGATAAAATTGCAAAGGATATTGTTGCAATTAAATTAATAATTGGCCCAAAAATATGAATAATTTTTGTCCATGGAAGGTAATTCGTATTGGAGAGCCTTCAGTTAAACCAAGACCAAGTGGATGGTTAAAAGTTCGTTTGTAATGACTGACCATCATTTTCTCCATGCATTAAATTGACGATGAATATCACAATGTCGCAAATTTCTTGCATTGTGAAATCTAATCACAATTGGCAACGTTCTTTATTTTCTTAAACATTATAAACACTTTTATAAGGAGCACATTCAATACCAACACAACGTAACTTTGCAGACAGATAGCTGAAATATAACTGAACTAATTAGTACACTAGGTAATTTTAAATTAGAATACTTATTATGTTTCAAATTGTTGTATTTATTTTCCTCACATATGTTTTGATCAGTGATGATCATTTTCAAAAGAATTACAAAATTTAACTGCGTGTTATTAGCACACATTCTGCGTTTACTCCATTCGTCAGCGCTCCGCACGTTGCGAACTTTCCTCCCATCCCTCGTAAATCAGTCTTATTTCTTATTTGCTCTTATAAGATCATTAATGCTGATGAAAAAGTATAAATATATTTTTTTAAACATGACCAAGTTTTTTTTTAAATTGTATGAAATTGGGCCTTATATATGAGTACACGCATAAGGGCCGTTAAATTTAGGGTCTACTCGGTCGGTCTTACATATTTAATTTTGGAAAAGCGGTGATAATGGCCGTCGTTAATATTTCAGTCGATTTTGAGCGACACTCCGGGGAGGATCGGCCCATAAACTTTAATGGCCCCGGAGATATATTACAAGGTTATTCCACGTCTGACGAAGGGATTACGGAAAGATTTGTGTTACGCGTACTCCCAATGTCTGGGATTTAAAGGTTATTTTTATTAGAGAGCATAACGTTATGTTTAACCCCTTTTTAGGAATTAATAGTTTTATTTTCTATATAATTATTCAAATTATTTCAGAGATATTTACAATTTCTTGAATAATTTTATTACTTATCTTTTTTTCTAATCCTATATATATACATACATATTTATTGACAAATTTTACAATATTTATAATAACATAGTGAATAATGAATGATATGTTAATGAGTTAATCTGTCAAAAGGATAGATAGATCGATTTTCTCTCATTTATTTAGTATGCTATTAAAAATGGCTACTTTGTGACCGAAATGTACATCTAGCAATAAATAAACCAAGTGAAGCCATGGAACAGAAGAACAACTATATCAGAATTTATTTTATTTTATATGTATTATATTTCATTTTTTCTGTGAATAGAGATGTTTTAGTAGTAAACCAAGTGAACAAGTGCCAAACTAGTGTTTTATTTAATTCTCTTGATAAAACGTTATGAAATAATAGGTAATTGTATAATCAATTATTTGCTTCATAGAATATTAAATTTTCAGTCGATTAAATTTATATTATAGGTATATATTTTTATTAAGTAAAATTCTCCATATATATATAATTTTTTTTGGAAACCCAATAAATAACTCCTTTTATTATTATTCGCAATGTATACATTGTAATATTGAGAAAATAAAAATAGTTGATTATAATTATACAGCCACACACACAAGAATGGCATCCAGGAAAAAAGGCAGGACAAGGAGCGGACTGCGCTAATTATAGAAATTGTATCATAAAATTAAATACACGTTTTCAATGACCCGAATAACGTTCTTAAAAATTAACACTAAGATAGGTGTATATTTTATAATATAAAAACTTGGATCCATTGTTTCGTATCAGTATCAGAGGAATGGGCAGTTTTATGATAAAGCGCGTCGTTTGTATTTTTATCGTCTGCGGCAGAAAGTAGGAAGTTTCCCCGAAGGAAAATGCGGAAAAACCCTGGCAAGATCTCGACGTTCGAAGGCCGTCGGGGGATAAGGGATAGATTGGGGTGGTAGACACCTCCCCCATAGTCGGCCCCAGGTTCGCCGGCGAAATGCGAGAGCGAAAGGGAAATTGTTTCCTTGAACTTGGCGCTTTTATTTATGAAGCTTTCCGGGCGCCAGACAACCGCATCGATTTTCCGACAACTTTCACCGTCACTCCTCCTCTTTTACTTCATCCCCCCATTTCCACCCACTCACACACACACACACACACACACTTTTCATGTCCTTGCGCTTCCTCCTCCGCCCTCTGTCAGTCTGCTACACCCTGCGCCTAAAATCACTCACAAAAGTCCTCTAATGTTGCAAAAAAAAAAAAACTCGACATCGTAATCCAGTCACCCCATTACATATTTATACATCTAAAAAAAGAATTTATCTTTATTATTAAATAATTAACAAATTTAGTACATATATTAAAAGGTTTATTTTTATCCAACAAAAATATCAAAATTAAATAAAATGAGCATTCACTTAGCCCAGCATTTCCTGTTCCACAAACTTTCCTCCAATTGGCAGGTAAAAATAATTTTATTTTTACCTCACTGCCAACATACGCAATGCATTAACAAAATCGCGCGTAAAAATAACTTGAGGACCAAGCCGGCCATTAATCACCGTTTTGAAGGAAATTCTTTTTGCTGGATGACTGCGATTGAGAATTCCGCAATTAAGAAAATTGAAGGAAATTGTTTTCTTTGTCAAAATCCTTAATTTACAACTTCTATTAACACGGCTTACTTTCTATATTCTACTAAAAAAGTAACTATTTTAAGTTGTTAATGTAAATTTTTAAGTAAATTTCTAAATGAATTTATTGGACAATTGATAATTTTATTAAAATATGAATGTTAAAAAAAAGGAACAGCTAAAATTTACTTTGGTTTTCATAACGATTCCTTTGAGAAAACATTTTTAGTAGTTAATTTTTTAGTCAAATTATAATTCCTTTTCGTTTATTTGTAAAGTAATTTTTAATTTATTTTTGACAAAATGCAAACTATTTTTTTTACATTTTAAGATTAATTTTTTACGTCAAACTTCTACATTTGAAAATATATATTACTTGCTTTCGTAAATTTTCAATTATTTCTGTTTTCGTAAAATTATAACGTAGAATAATTTCTAATAATTATTGAAATTTTTAAGGCAATTTGTGCTATAATTTCAACCATTTCAAGCAAAATTTAAACTTTCTTTAAAGGCTTAACTGCTTCCCTTTATTCTAGTAAATTTATATTTTAAGAACTTTTTATAATTTCATAAAAAAATAACATATTTTTTACACAAATTTGAAAGTTTGCATTTAAAGGCAAATTTCTTTATTTTTCTTTATATCATTATGAAAAATTCAACAGTTTTAAGCAAATATTTCTTTTATTATTAGTAAAATTTTGAAGAAAGTGTTTTAATCAGTGTTATTATTATCTTCAAGTAACTCAATCATCAAAAAAATAAACAAATATTTCTACTTAGTTTTTTAATTAGTTTTTTAAATTTTTTATTTTGAATTTTTAAAAACTTCAAAGAATTAAATTTGACTGCTGCAATTTCTAGAAAATTAAGTCAATGATAGTGATTAAAAGGAATGTATATGTAGGGTGGGTTAGTATCCACAAACTCACCCTCCAATCTATACAACCTACACCTGAAATTTAATAAATACATATTTAATATTACTGTAAGATATTTATTTAATTTATTATATAAATATTTTTTTGTAAACAATTTCATCCTGTGAAACCCTCGTTAGTGTTTAAATAATTGTAGGGTGTGTCAGAGGCCACCCACCCACCCTACATATGTACATAAACTTAAACTAAAATTTTAGGTTGCGTTTCTTTTCAATTTAAAATCTAATACTGCTGTAATAAAAAAAACAAAGCCAGTAACAGTGGTGAAAGTTCATGGTATATGTAGGGTGGGTGGGTGGCCTCTATTTTACCTTCCAATCAGTAAAACACGCACACCAATCCACCCTCCAATCAGTAAAACATATAGAAAGTTGATAAATTTAAAGGGAAGTATTTAAACTTTATTTATAGATGTATACTTAGGTAAAACAAAAAATATAAATTCTTCGTTTAAATTTAGCCACTGACTATATGTTTTACTGATTGGAGGGTGGATTGGTGTGCGTGTTTTACTGATTGGAGGGTGAAATAGAGGCCACCCACCCACCCTATATACAAAATGAAATTTAATCTCTGTTACTGGCTTCGTTTTTTCTAAATTACAGTAGTGTTACATTTTATATTAAAAAGATACAAAAAGTAAAATTTTAGTTTAAGTTTATATACATATGTAAAGTGAGTGGGTGGCTCTAACATAGACTCCCCTTAAATCATACCTTTTGTTTCTTTTTAGTTTAAAATCTAACACTGCAATAATTTCTAAAAATCGAAGCCATAAACAGTGATGAAAATTCATTGTTTATGTAGGGTGGGTGGCCTCTATTTCACCCTCTAATCAGCAACACGCACACCAACCCATCCTCCAATCAGTAACACATATAGAAAGTTATTATGAAATATTTGCTAAATTCAAAACAATGATTAAAAGTTCATTTTTTACCTTTTATTTAAAAGTCAATTAATATTATTATAATTGGAAAGTGAGTTAAAACCTATCCACCCACATTAAGTTTAACCTAAAATTTACATTTTGAATGTTTTGAACATAAAAACTTAAAACTACTGCAACGTTTGCAAATTAAAGTCATCATTAGCGATTAAAGGGAATGTATATCTAGGATGGGTGGGCTTCCACAAACCAACCCTCCAAAAAACTGTTTGGAGCAAACGACGACCATCTGCATTGGATGGGAAGACCCTTCACCACAATTCCCGCCCTTTTTTACCTCGCTGCGACGGATAGTTGCGTCACAATATAATCTCACGCAGTACTTTCTTAATAGACCCTGTATGCAATTTAATAACTAATATTTCTTGAATAAATTCCTTACTTGTTTCGTCGTGAAACATTATTCAATAATAGGTAGAGAATTGATAAACCTATTATTAAAAATTAAACTTATAATTACTTTCTTCCTCTCTTCATTGAATTTATTTTATAAGCTGTAATGTACATTTCAGACATAAATAAATATACACTTGACTATAAAAAAGGCTTTGACTTTATGATACATTGCCTAATAATAATTCCAATAAAATAGTTATATTTGTGAAGCCTATAAAGGTAATAAAATTATCTGATAAGAAAAAACAGTTAAAAATTTCAAAGATTTACATTTCGCTTAAAAAAAGTTAAATCTTACAAACAAAAATGAATATAGTTAAAACTTTCTAGAGCATTAATAAATTACATTAATAACAGTCAAAATTTTGTAAAAATAAAAATACATGAGAAAATTTCTTAAAAGTAGTCTACAGTTAAAAATTGATAAAAAAAAACAATTGAAAATTTGATTAAATTTCGGTTAAATAATAATAAGAAAAAACAGTTAAGAAAGAGGACAGAACTTAAAAATATGTTGAGAAAAAGCAACTAAAAATAATTTTAAAACTGAAGTTAAGAAATAAAACAAATAATGAAAAGTTTGCAAACAAAAATAAAATTCCTAATAAAGAAAAAAATATATAATTTACTAAAAATCTTAAAACTAACTACAAATATTTCTAAATTAGTAAAAAGTCAAAATGTTGCTAAAATAAAACAATTGCATTTTTGATAAGAAAAAACATTGAAATACATCGATAGAAAATAATTGAAACTAAAAATTGCGAATTAACCCACCATCCAATCAATAAAACATAAGCGAGAGTGTCAATTAAAAGTTTTAAAACGTAAATAAACATAACACTATTGCAACATTTAATAGATTTATTCAGACAAATTTTCCAAATATATTTTGATAATGTTTTACTAATTGGAGAGTGGGATAAAGGCCACCCACCCACCCTACATATATGCACAAACTTAAACTAAAATCTTATCTTTTGTTTTTATTTAATATAAAATCTAACACTACAATAATTTCTAAAAATCGAAGCCCAAAACAGTGATTAAAATTCATTGTATATGTAGGGTGGGTGGGTGGCCTCTATTTCACCCTCCAATCAGTAAAACACGAGCGCTCATCTATTTTTTAATTTGTAAAACATATAGCAAGTGCTAAATTCAGAAGAATAATTGAAACTTTATTTTTTGCGTAAATAAATATTTGTAAAACAATAGCTTATAAATAAACCTCAGTTAATATTATTATGATTGGAGGGTGGGTTAAAAGCTATCCACCCACCTTAAACTTAAACCAAAATTCACATTTTTAATTTTTTAAATATAAAAACTTAAAACTGCTGCAACTTTTGCAAATTCAAGTCTCACCCATGGTGACTTAAATTTGTAAAAGTAGCAGCAGTTTTAAGTTTTTATATTTAAAAAATTAAATATGTAATTCTTTTTAATGTAAATGTTTTCGTATTTTTAAATTATTATGTAATTATTGGCTTAAGTTTAAAAGCAATTTATTTCTACGATGGACGGGCGTCACACAAACCCACCCTTCATACAATCATACAATATATAACCAAATAATTTATAAGCATTTAATTATTATAAGATGTCCATTTAATTTATGGATTACAGTAATATTCATTTGTAAACAATTTCTTTCTTTAAAATCATTTTACAAAAAAGAAAGAGTAAATATAATAGATACTTTCTAAAATACTATTAAAATAGCTTAGCAGTTAAAATTTTATATAAGAAAGCATGAAAGGATTTCTTATGAAAAAGGAGTTGAAATGGTTAAAAAAAATCTTAAAGATAATTGGATTTCTACAACTACAAAAAATATCAAGAAATAATTAAAAATTTGATTTAAAAAAATTTGCTTTAAAAGAATTAGAATGTGATCAACAAACAATGAAGATTTACTAAAATTTAAATATCTGATAAAAATTATTCCAAGATTTTTAACATACAGGGTCCATTATAAAAGTAATTCGCATTTTCTGGGAAAAATATATTTATTGATCGTACCGGTACAAATGCTTAAAATTCTTCTAAACGCTCACCTCCAGTATCAATACACTTGCTGAAACGTGTCTGCTATGCTGGAAGGCACCTTGAAACTCTTCATCGTGAATTTCTGTTGGGAACGTTGTAACATGCTTTTGGATGTTTTCTCGAACTCCCAATGCTTTTCTCTCAGCTCTCTTCAGTCGGGGATATTAAAAAAAGTCGCACGGAGCCAAATTGTAACTGAAAGGCTGGGGAGGGGAGACACTGGAGTATTGCTCCGGGCTAGGAAATTAGTAACGATGAAGGCCGTGTGACTGGGGGCATTGTCTTGGTGCCTTTGATGTCCGGACATTTCAATTTCTGGATCATTTACAGGTAAAAAGCTGAATTGATAGTTTTTCCCTGCGTTACAAATTCAAAAAAGTCGTTGTTGGCCATCCAGAACGGATTCGTCTGCGATATCCTCCCGGCCTTCCTTGAACAGCTTATGACATCTCCCAGACTGTGACCTTGAAATGCAGTCATCCTTGAAGGCCTCTTGAAGCATCTGACGACCAGCTACATTAGAAGAGTAAACCTTTCACCACAGTTTCCGCATGTTTTTATCCCTCTGCGATGGATAGTCGCGTCACAATATTATCGTGCGCACTACTTTCATAATAGACCCTGTATGCAATTCGAAGATTGAGAATTTAAAAATTATTATTTCTTGAATAATTTTCTCACTTATTTGATTGATGAACATATTATTAAAAATTAAACTTATAATTAGTTTATTCTTTTCTTCACTAAATTTATTTTATAAGTCATATGTACATTTCAAACTCAAAATATAAATGAAAAATTCTTTAAAAAGTAGAAACACTTTACCATAGAGTCTTTGACTTCATGATACACTTTCTAATAATAATGCCAATGAAATAGTAACATTTGTGATACCTACAAACGTAATGAAATTATCTGACGAGAAAAAAAAGTTTAAAAATATTTCAAAGAATTACATTTCGCCTAAAAAAGGTTAAAAATTAAAAAAAAAAGTCAATATAGTTATAACTTTCTAAAACAGTTTTAAACTAGAAACAGTTAGTCTTGTAAATTTCTTGAAGGAAGTTTAAATTTAAAAAAATCAACAGTTAAAAATTGTTTAAAAAACAAATGAAAATTTGGTTACAAAATTTCTTTAAAAAAAGTTTAAAATTTGCAAACTGTCAGTTAAATACTTTAAGAACAAAAAAAACAAATTGTATTATGAATAAATAAAATTATTATTTTACCAATAATAATGTGGAAAAAAAACTTTACAATACATTGTAAAATTTACGATAGTATAAAGCAAGAGAAAAAAATTTCATTTCGATAAAAAAATTGCTTAAAAGTTGTAACAATTTTAATTTTAATGTAAAGACTAAGACTGATGTTCACATCCGCTACAAATATATATTTTGTTTCTACCTGTTATTTTTTGTATATCAGTAGCTCAAGTGAATAAAGAATTGAATTGAATTGATTATTGATTTAAGAAAAACAATTGAAAATTTATTTAAAAAGAAACAGTTTAATTAAAGTGATTCAAAACTTGCTAGTAAATTTCTCTAAGAAACAAAAAACAATAATAACAAAAAGAAAAATGTTGGAAATTTACAAAAAGAATAAAATTTTCTTAATAAAAGAAAACGAGAAAGAAAAAACTTTAAAATTTGTAAAGAAATAAAATTAAAAATAATTTTCAACTGAAATTAGAAGTAAAAAGAAAATAATTCAGCAGCTTCAAATAAAAATAAAATTCCTAATAGAGAATAAAAATGTAATAATTTTCTAAAAGGTTTCCCGAAAAATCAATTGAATTTTTTTTAAATAACTACAAAAACTTCTAAATTAGGAAATCTCAATTTTGCTAAATTAAAACAATTCATTTTTTGATAAGAAAAAGCATTCGAATATACCAATAGAGAAGAAAATTGAAAATATTCAAGCTAAAAATTTAATAGATTTATTCAAACAAATTTTTCAAATAACTTATGATGATGTTTTACTGATTGCATGGTAGAATAGAGGCCACCCACCCACCCTACATATACATAAAATCATTAATTCCTTATCGTCTCGCGGTTTCCAATAAATATAATTACAAAAGCTTTTTAATAAAAAAGAAATTCAAAAGGTAAAACATTTGAGTGAGCAAATTAGTAAAAATTTGATGCATGATGGGTGGATATACTTTAAATCTAAATTAGATAAAATTACCTATAAAAGGTTGTTTATATTTAAACTTAAATTTTGATTTTGTTTTATTTTTTATTACATAAAGGGTTTGATTTTTTTTTGACAGCAAAATAATCAACGATTAGGAATTAAAGTTATTATGTATATGTAGGGTGGGTGGGTGGCCTCCCACACTCCAATCTTTAAAACATAAGCGAGGGTTTTAATTAAAAGTTGTAAAATGTAAAAAACACAAAACAATTGCATTTTTTAATTGATGTATTCATACAAATATTTCAAATAATTTTTGATGATGTTTTACTGCTTGGAGGGTGGGATAGAGACTACCCACCCTACATATACATATTAACTTTAATTACTGATCATAACATATACATAATCACCATCATCACTTCTTCTTCTTCTTCTATTGGGATTTTTTTAAATAAAAGCAAAGTTAGTGCTTATGATGTTCAGGAATTTCAACACAATGTTTGAGCTTATGTTTAAATATATATGTAGGATGGGTGGGTGGCCACTATCCCACCCTCCAGTTCTGTTAAAGAAATTATTTTTTTAAGAGAGAATATCCAAAGAAATAATTTTATTTAATTCCATTATTATTAAATATTCGTTTAATATAATCTTCACATATGCTTTACTGATTGATGGGTGGGATAGTAATCACCACACCCCCTCCCCCTACATCTACATTTATTTAAACTTTTACCAAAGCTTAAATTTAGTTATTTTTTTAAACATCAAAATTAAAGCATTAGGTTCTAAAATATTATGTAGGGTGGGTGAATGTTTTAATGGTTGAAGGGTGGGTTATACGGTAACTCATCCAGTCATTAAATATTCAACAGAGTTTTTTTATAAAATTTTTACTGTATTAATTACACGAATAATCCCTCTGTCATAATTACACTTAAGAATAAACATCGTTTACGCAATAAAAATTAGATGGGTGGTATAGTATCAACCCACCCACTCTATATTTAAATTAAAACTTCATTTTAAGTAGTATATGCTGTTGTTGTTTTTAATGTCAACCCTAAAACTATTGTAGTTACTTGGAAACGTAAACAGTGAGAGTACTAATGTAAAATTGTATATGTAGGGTGGGTGGGTGGTCACTATCCCACCCTCCAATTAATTTAACATATTCAAAATTGTATTGAATGCATGTTTATACAACAAAAAACGATTATAATTTATTTATCAAACGAAAATTCACTCACATCTTATTTATAATTGTAAACTTAAAATTTTAAGTAAAAAAAACAAGTTTTTCGATCACCCACACAAAACCATTACAAGCAGAAAAATAGCATGCACTCCTAATAAAACCATAACTTAATTCCATCCCATTAAACTCTATTGATTTATCTAGCGCAATAAATAATAGTGCAGTGACCTCAGCGTACTCTTGACCTACCTCAATACACTTTGTATTAACCGAGCGTACTCCTGAACTTTCCTAATAAATCGTTTGTTGTGGTAGGTCAAGAGTACGCTGATTAGTACGATGATTTTATACGTAAAATCGCGTAGGCTAGGTTAATGCATAAAGATAACTCTCTAAACCTACATAAAGGACTTTAATTTATTTAAACAAATTCTTAACCATAAAAAATTAATGAAAAATTCAAGAAGATAAATGCTAAAAAAAGTATAGAGCCCTTGAAGTAAATTCATGAAACCTGAATGAAACATTGCTGGTAAATTTGAGAACTTTTGAAATCTTAGAAAGAATTTGTTGGTTAATTCTAGAAATATCAAATCACTTAATAAAATACTGACATAATTTTTGGTAATAAATTTAATTACAAAATTTGAATAAAAGAAAATTGACAAAGACAAATTTTTGAGTATGTAAATTAATTAAATCATGTACATAATACGGGGAAAGACTTTAAATCAAACTTTAGAAGGTCATTTATATTTGAACATAAATTTGAATTATGCTTTATTTTTTATTACATACAAGGTATTATTATTTTTTAAGCAGCAAAATCATCAAAGATTAGTGTTTAAAGTTATCATGAATATGTAGGGTAGATGGGTGGCCTCTATTCCACCCTCTAATCAGTAAAACATAAGCGAGGGTTTTAATTAATAGTTGCAAAATATAAATAAACACAAAATAATTACAATTTTTAGAGATTTATTCATACAAATTTTTCAAATAATTTTTGATAATATTTTACTGATTGGAGGGTGGGATAGAGGCCACCCACCCACCCTACATATACATATTAACTTATATTCCGTATCGTCTCGCGGTTTCCAATAACATTAATTACAAAACTTTTTGAATAAAAATAAAATTAAAAAAATAAAATCTTTAAAATAAAAATTTGATGAATGTTGGGTGGGTAGACTTTAAATCAAAATTAGATAAGATTAGCTATAGAAAGTCATTTATATTTAAACTTAAATTTTGATTTTGTTTTATTTTTGATTACATAAAGGGTTTGATTGTTTTTAACAGCAAAATCATCAAGGATTAGGAATTATAGTTATTATGTATATGTAGGGTGGGTGGGTGGCCTCTATCCCACCCTCCAATCAGTAAAACATAAGCGAGGGTTTTAATTAAAAATTGTAAAATATAAAAAAATGTGATGTAGCCACCATAATACTTTCCCTACATTTTTTTTCTCGAAACTATGAGGTTTATATTTTCTATATAGGGAAAGTAAAAAAACCGATAATAAAAAATAGCGATTTAAAAAAAATTGCTACAAAAAAATACTTTGGAAAATAACTAAAATTTAAATTAAATGTGTTTGTGTGTGTTTGTAACATTTATAACAAATTACATATATTATCTGTGTGTGTTATTTCTTTTTTCTCTCTGCTCTGTTAAAATAGGTCAGTTGTATTTTCCTCTTTTTACATCCCTTTCAATTACCCACGGTGTCTTTGTTATTACAATAAACATTTTGATAATAAGGTAATTTACTTTTTGCCAACGTCCGATATTATTTTATGTAAATAACATTGGGGGGTAGTCGGTGGTGGAAATTAATTAAAAACACGTTTTAAAATTCATCGCTGTGTCCCGAAATTTACCCAAGTCGTCGTCGTCGCCGTCGTCCTCGTCGTGTTCGATAAAACGATAAAACATTCATTTCGCAGAGGGCTAACAAATTTCCGCGAAACGAACCGAAACGGGTTTTATTTGCACATAATAATTCCCCGGAAAATAAACCCCTCGTTTTTATGCATGTGTGTGTGTGATTAGTATTTTTTTACGTTCGACAATTCGCGTGGAATATAATTTCATTTCATTAGTATCCGAGCGTAAAAATAATAGTTTTATTTTTGTATTAATTTAATCAACTGAAAGTTGTCGTTTTAATTAAAACCAGTACGTTAAAATATTTTGGATATTTTATTTCATACGATAGAATTTTTTAAAAAAACAAAATGTCGATAAGTAAATGTTTTGAATAATACAATTTAGATTTCACTCTCTTCACACTATACTCTAACTTGAATTAATAGGTAAATTATTATAATATTAATGTATACTTTACATCTGCTATTACCTTGATGATTATAAAAAAATCAATTACTAAGATCTGTGTAAAACATGTAAAAGTTAATAGCAGCAATAAATATTATTAATATTAACACATGTTTATGTTAATTAAACTTTAAATTCAATATCAGACTATAGTGTGAAGAGAGTGAAATCTAAATTGTATTATTGTATTATTTAAAGCACTTTCTTTATCAAGATTTTGTTTAAATCACTGGTCAAGTAAGAATTTAATTGATCGTGTAGCCTAACCTGTATTATTTAATCTATCTCTTCACGTAACTCAATAAATAGACCAACAGAAATTTAAAAATGAGGTTTTAATTATGTAAGGGTAAAATATAGACCATTTTTAGTTTAGTATAATTATAAATTTATTAAAAAATTAATAAATAAAGGCTAGATATAAATATCGAACTTTATTGTTCAATTCGATGTATTTAATTATATAATTTTTGCTTTTTATTATTTAAAAATATTAAATCATTAAAATCACTATGAATTTAATAACTAATTATTAAAAAATTAAACGTGTCTATTAAAAACAGCACAATTAATAATTTATTTAACGTAGGAATCGATAAATTCATCACCCATGACTTCTGGTGGAGGCGCCGGGCTCAAAATTATTTATAATTACTGCGAGTGTAAATAACACATCATTAACTATTAAAACATTATCAGGACGGATTAAATGACTTTCTTTAACAATTTCCATGACCCACTGGCATGGTAAATACAAATGTTACTGTAAGCGCCGACCTTGGCACGGATGCTTTGCTAACATAAACTCCGAACTCGCGAATTATACAAAGCAAAGTAAAACATTAAACTTATTATAATTGATTCTAAATTAATCGTACTTCATGACGCAATTAAAAATTTCAACCTAAATTTATTGAATATTACATAAAAAATAATTAAAAACTGAAATTCTTTGATTAGGAAATTGCACACTTTTCCAGCAGCTGAAAAGAATGTATAACAATTGCTACAAACATAAAACTTACTAAAATTATTAAAAATTAACCCTACTTCATGATCCAATTAAAAATTTTAATCTGAAGTAATTGAATAGTGCATAAAATAATTAATAACAGATCTTGTTTAATTCCATAATTACACATTTATTCAAGCCACTGAAAAAATAATAGAACAATTTCTACAAACATGAAACTTACCATATATATTTAGAAATGACCCTACTTTAGGACGCAATTAAAAATTGCAATCCAAATTGGCTGCATCTTACATAAAATAATTAATAACTGAGCTTGCTTGACTGCAAAATTACACATTTATTCAAGCGACGGAAAAATATAGTAAGACAATTGCCACAAACATAAAAATTAACAAATTAGTTAGAAATTAACCGTATTACTTGGTACAATTAAAAATTTTAACCTTAATTAGCTGAATATTACAAAAAAATAATGAATAACTAAGCTTTTTTTAATTTTAAAAATATATATTTTCAATCGACTGAAAAAACATAATAAAACAAAAAACTTACCTAATTTAATAACAATTAACCCTACTTCATAACGCACTTAAAAAATTAATTCTAAATTACCTGAACGTTACATAAAATAATTAATAACTGAGCTTTTTTAATTTTAAAATTACACATTTTTTAAGCGGCTGAAAAAAATAGAGTAAAACAAATGTTACAAACAATAAATGTACTAAATGTATTAAAAATTAACCCTACTTTAAAACGCAATTAAAAATTTTAATCTAAATTATCTGAATATTACATAAAACAATCAATAACTAAGCTTTGTTGATTTTAAAAGTACACATTTTTCAAGCGGCTGAAAAAATAGTTAAACTTACTGAATTAAAATTAATAAATTGTTTTAATCTAGTGTTTACGCGTAAATAAATTTGTAAGTTTGTTTTTTCTTCTTTGTTCAATTTCATAAAGCACTTTGGGACTTTGGGATTGAGCCGGCGGTAATAAATTGAATCAATTTGTGCAAGAGTCGCTTCGGTGAGGGTAATTATAACAAACGAGCCCTACTTATTACCCCGACGACTCAACGTAATAAATAACTCGCCGTCTGGAAATTTATTAATGACGTAAAAGTGTTTGTGTGTGTGTGTGAGGGAAAACAACGATTGTGCGTCCAGACGTGTGAAAAAATCGCACTCGTCGCCGTGAAAATAGCTTTTTGGAGTATTGTCAAGATTTTTCGAATTATATATAAATACTTGTTCGTATGCACAGGGTGTAGAATTGAAATAATCTACAGGAAAAGATATAAAGTACAACATTAACGCTGGTAATAATTTCCTAGAATTATGAGTGCTTAATTAGGAAAATTGGTGGAAAATCTAAATGGTGTATCTACCTTTACAAATAGTTTAAGTGATCAATTTATAGTGATTTTTGATAGTTTTTCTTAGCCAAAAGTCGAATTAACTCTATCGATGCATTGTTGTTAAGAAAATCCATCTCAAAAGATCGGAAATTTTCACAACTTAATTTCATTTCTTGGCCAACATTAATTTTTCTTGTCACTATTAACAACACAAATACCACAGGGATATCAAAACGTGTTAAACAACTCTACTGATAAAAAGTGTAAATTTACGTTCGTATCAATTAATAATCAACAGGTATCTCTTTAAATTTTAGTTGAACTTTTTATGTTATATATGTTGGAGTTTTCATTATACATTTTTGTAAATTGAATAAAACATGATAACTTTTCAAACACATAGTGTTTGATAATGACAAACTAAATGTGTCGAAACTACTCACAATAAAAAAGCTTTCAAATTATACAAACAAAGTTATCGTGTTTTATTCAATTAAACTTTTTAATCTATAATTTTTCATCTAAAGGATATACATTTTCGGTTTATTACAAAATAATTATTGTTAAAACATATCTGACGACTTGAACATAACAATTTCGGTTATTGGTTCCTTATCATTATGAATGACTGATATTTTTTAGTAATGTGAATATTTTACAATATTCAATACAGCATTCATATACACTGACCCGCTTATTTTCTTTATCGAATAGCAAACATTTCACAAAATTTACATTAACTATAAAAAAAACTATATAATATATTCCACGCACGCATACGCAAACACACGCACAAATATACAGAATTATATTTAAAAAAAAAACAATAGTGCTTTCAATGCTGGAAAATCCACATAAATAATTCCTTAAGAAAACTTTAAAACCAACCCTTAGTAAATTATTAAACACAACAATGAATTTTATTATAACGAACAATATTAGAAATTCAATAAAAAATAATTAAAGCTCAAGTGAAACCTAATTTTCCATTTAAACACTTTCTAAGAACTATAATAGACAATCCAGAAAAATAATTTCTTTGAAAAACTTTAAAACCAACCATTAGTGAATTATTAAACACAACAGTTGATTTGAATATGTCGAATATTTTTAAAAATTCTATAAAAAATCATTAAACCTCAAGTAGAACCTTATTTTCCATTTGTACATTTTCTAAGAACTATAATAAATAATTCAGATTAATAATTTCTTTGTAAACCTTTAAAATCAACTTAGTGAATGATTAGACACAAAAGTGAATTGGACTTTGACGAAAAATTTTAAAAATTCAATAAAAAATAGTTAAACCTTAAGTGAAACCTTATTTTCCATTTAAACACTTTTTAGGAACTATAATAGACAATTCAGATAAATAATTTCTTTGTAAAACTTTAAAACCAACCCTTAGTGAATGATTAAACACAACAGTTAATTTGACTCTGATGAAAAATTTAAAAAATGCATTCAAAATAATTAAACTTTAGGTGGAACTTTATTTTCTATTTGGAAACTTTCTAAGAACTACAATAGACAATTTAGATAAATAATTTCTTTAAAAAACTTTAAAACCAACCCTTAATGAATGATTAAACACAATCGTGGATTTGACTCTAACGAAAATTTTTAAAAATTCAATAAAAAATAATTAGACCTCAAGTGTAACCTCATTTTATATTTAGAAACTTTCTAGGAGCTATAATAGATAATTCAGATTAAAATTTTTTTGGAAAACTCAAAAACCAATCCTTAGTGAATTATTAAATACAACAGTTAATTTTACTCTGACGAAAATTTTAAAAATTCAATAAAAAAACATTAGTCCTCAAGTGGAACCTCATTTTCTATTTGGACACTTTCTTGGAACTATAATAGACAATTCAGATTAATAATTTTCTTGAAAAACTTTACAATCAACCCTTTCTAAATGATTAAACACAACATTTGCTTTGACAAAGAATTTTAAAAATTAATTAAAAAATAATTATACCTCAAGTGGAACCTCCTTTTCCATTTAGACAATTTTTAAGTACTTTAATAGACAATTCTATTTAAAACTAACCCTTAGTGAATGATTAAACTCAACAGTTGATTTGACTCTGACGATAAATTTTAAATATTCATTGAAAAAATAATTATACTTCAAGTGGAACCTCATTTTCTATTTGGATACTTTCTAGGAACTATAATAGACAATTCAGATAAATAATTTCTTTGAAAAACTTTAAAACCAACCCTTAGTGAGTTATTAAACTCAAGAGTGGATTTTACTTGAAAAATTTTAAAAATTCAATTAAAAATTATTAGACCTTAAGTGAAACCTTATTTTCTATTTAGACACTTTCCAAGAACTATAATAGGTAATTTAGATAAATAATTTCTTTAGAAAACTTTAAAATCAACCCTTAGTTAATGATTAAAATCAATAGTTTATTTGATACTGACAAAAAATTTTAAAAATTCATTAAAAAATTATTAAATCTAAAGTGGAACCTAATTTTTCATTTATACACTTCAGATAAATCAGATAAATAATTTCTTTAGAAAACTTTAAAACCAACCCTTAATGAATGATTAAACACAAAAGTTGATTTGACTCTGACGAAAAAGTTTAAAAATTCAATAAAAAATAATTAGACCTCAAGTGGAACCTCATTTTCCATTTATACACTTTCTAAGAATTATACTAAACGATTAAATAATAAATAAATAATAAATACTTTCTTTGGAAAACTTTAAAACCAACCCTTAGTGATTTATTATTCAGCAGTGGACTTGAAAAATGTAAAAAAAATCCATTTATCATTTAGATACTTTCTAAGAATTACAATATATAATTTAAATATATAATTTCCTTAGCAAATTTCAAAACCCAGCCCTCAAGTGGAACCTCATTTTCTATTTGGATAATTCAGATAAATAATTATTCGCTTGAACTAGCGTACTCCTGACCTAGGTCAATGTGAAGTTCATTAAGGTAGGTCAGGAGTACGAAAGGTCATTGCATTGCTAATTGAGGTAGGTCAAGAGTACGCTAGAATAAATAACAATCGAAAATGATCTTCTTAACTTTATAAGACTGTATTAAATCAATAATATTACATTTACAACAATTTGAACTTTAAAGATGAGCAATTAGAAATTATTAAAATTGAAAATTAGTTGAATTTATTAAAAGTACCAATATAATATAATTCGATGAAAATTTTAAATGTTAAATATTTGTAAAGATAAAAGGATTACAAATTGATAGACTTAATTGATTAATTTACTAAAAAGCTAAACAAACAAATAAAAATTAAACATTGAACTAAAATTTCTCATATTTCTACAACTAAAATAAAAATAAACTATCAAAATGACTATTTATATTATTGGTTTTTGAGTTACGTGAAGAAAAATCTCAATTAATAAAACACGTTAGAATTAAATTGTGAAGAAAGTGAATTCTAACGTGTTTTATCAAAATGACATTCTATTCGAAGTGTAAATGAATAACAGTATAACCAAAGTATTTTTTTATACTATAAAAGTAGTATTAAACAGTTGTCTAACGTGTAGATAAAGTTATACATTATCTCCGCTATTAATAAAAACGTTTATAATATTTCACTGTGAATGTAGTAAATGTTTTTTTTACAATTAGATGTTGTAAATGTATCATTTTTTAATCAAACCCTCGTTTGTGTTAAATGAATTAGAGGGTGGGATAGTGGACACCCACCCACCCTACATATACATTAAATTTCCAATCATCATTACTGTTTTAGTTTCCTGGAAAACGTCAGCACTGAGTTTGAATTATTCCAAAAATTTCAACATAGCAATTACGTTTAAATTTGTATGTATATGTAGGGTGGGTGGGTGGCCTCTATCCCACCCTACAAACCCTTAACGATAAACCAGTTATTTTTTTAAAATATATTTTAAACTTAAAACTCTGATTAAATATGTATTTGTCATATTAAACAAAATAAGTTCAACCATAAATTTCATCTCGTTTAATTGCTTGATTAGTTTGAAAATCAAAACAGTGGCCACCCACCCAATTTACATATATATATATATATATATATATATATATATATATATATATATATATTTACACTTTAATCATCATTATTAGTTTCCAAACAAAAGCATCAGCACTGAGATCTAATACAAAATAATGCGAGAAGTTTATATTTTTTATAATTAGATTTTGGAAACGAATCAATTTTTAATCAAAACCTCGTTTATATTTAGGGTGGGTGGGTGGCCACTGTTCTATCTTCCTATCATTAAAACATTCAAAAGTAAGTTGTCGGAATTTATCATTCATGATGAGCTTATTTTGTGTAATGTAGCAAGTAAATAATTGAGATTTTTGTACTTAAAACTATATAAAAACAATCGCTTATTGTAAAAGGATTGGAGGGTAAGGTAGCGGCCGCCCACCCATCCTACATATACATAAAAACTTAATTACTACGTTAAAATTTTTGAAATACTTCAAGCTTAGTGCTGATGTTTTTCTGGAAACTAAAACACTAAAAATGTTTGAAAAATCAATGTATATGTAGGGTGGGTGGGTGGCCACTATCCTACCCTCCAATCCTTTTACCATAAGCGAGTGTTTTTATATAGCTTTAAGTGCAAAAATTTAGATTATTTACTTGCTACATTACACAAAATAATCTTGTCATAAATAAAAAATTCCAACTACTCACTTTTGAATGTTTCAATGATTGGAAGTTAGACAGTGGCCACCCACCCACCCTACATATATATTTATACTTCAATCATCGTTACTATTTTAGTTTTTAGTTAAAAAATTAGCACTGAGTTTTAATAAAGTCAAAAAATTTAAAGTAATTTTGTAGCTTATTTTTTTTTGTATATGTAGGGTGGGTGGGAGGCTACTATCTAACTTCCAATCATTCAAACATTCAAAAGTGAGTTATTGGAATTTATCATTCACGACAAGCTTATTTTCACCCTCCAAACCTTTAACGATAAACGAGTTTTTTTTTAAATAAATAAAACTACAAAACTATTAAATATTTATTTGTTATATTAAAAAGAAATTTGTTCAACAATAAATTTCATCACCTCACGTTTAAATGTTTTAATGTTTGAAAATCAGAACATTGGCTATCCACCTAATTTACATATATCTACACTTTAATTACCACTACTAGTCTCCAAACAGAAACATCAGCACTAAGATTTAATACAAAATAATGCGAGAAGTATATATTTATTTACATTTGGAATTTGTAAACGAATCAATTAATTTTAATCAAATCCTCATTTATGTTAAATGGATTGTAGGGTGGGATAGTGGCCACCCACCCACCCTACATATACATTGATTTTTCAATCATTGTTAGTGTTTTAGTTTCCAGGAAAACATCAGCATTGAGTTTGAAGTATTTCAAAAATTTCAACATAGTAATTAGGCTTAAGTTTTTATGTATATGTAGGGTGGGTGGGTGGCCACTGTCCTACTCTCCAATCCTTTTACAATAAGCGAGTGATTTTGTATAGTTGTAAGTACAAAAATCTTAATTATTTGCTACATTACACAAAATAAGCTTATCATGAATGATAACTTCCAACAATTCAGTTTTGATAATGTTAGTGGTTGAAAGTTAGGATAGTGGCCACCCACCCACCCTACATATACATAAATTTTTAATCGTCATTACTGTTTTAGTTTCCAAAGAAAACATCAGCACTGAATTTGAATTATTTCAAAAATTTCAACGTAGTAATTAGGTTTAAGTTTGTATGTATATGTAGGTTGGGTGGGTGGCCTCTATCCCACCCTCCAATCCTTTTACCATAAGCGAGTGTTTTTATATAGTTTTAAGTACAAAAATTCAAATTATTTATTTCCTACATTACATAAAATAAGCTTGTCAGTAATGACAACTTCCAACCACTGACTTTTGAATGTTTTAATGATTGGAAGCTAGGATAGTGGCCACCCACCCACCCTACATATACATTAAATTGTCAATCATTATCACTGTTTTAGTTTCCAGGAAAATATCAACTCTGAAAATTACAAAATAAAATGTTTAAATTAATCAAAGCGTTAAAATAATTACGATTTTTTAAAATTTACAAAAAATTATAGAAAAACCATTAAATAATTTAATATCATTCAAAAAAAGTTAAAATTGCAGTAATTGGACTAACCACCTACTATACGAGGTGTATATAAAAAGTTCGCGGAATTCCCACACCACGGTTTGTTGGGGAGTAGTGGGGGCAAGTTTCATCGGCTTCTGAGTCTGTTGTGTGGTTGTGTGATTATTTTTCTTAACCCTTTCTAAGTATCGCGTCGCCATCATGGAGATTTCTTCTAATGAGGAACAGCAAATCATCATTAAATTTCTCACAAAACTTGGTAAAACTCCAACTCAAACTTTGACGGGCTTGAATGCAGTTTATGGAGTTGATTCCTTAAAAAAAACTGCTATTCACAAGTGGGTAATTCGATTCAAGTAAGGATAGGACAGTGTGAAGGACGACGGACGAGAAGAACGTCCTTTCACTTCAAAAAACTGAAGAAAACATTGATGCAGTATTGCAAAACAGGCGAATATCTATCAGACTGATCATCTTGGTTTTAAAAAGGACACTGAGCAAACAATTCTGAAGGAAAATTTGGGAATGAAAAAATTGTACCCCAAAATTGTTCCAAAACTTCTTGACAGATGATCAAAAAAATCGAAGAATTTAATGCTGTAAAGATTAGCTTTCTGCTGAACAGGACACGGTTTTTCTCGACAGGGTCATCACTGGTGACGAGTCTTGGTTCTACGAGTACGACCCTGAACTCAAATCTCAATCGATGGAATGGAAGCAAGCAGGGGATCCGAGAACCAAGAAGTTTCGAAAATCGAGGTCCAATGTGAAAACAATGCTCATGTTTTTTTCGATTCGCGTGGCGTTGTGCAACAAGGCCAAACTGTCAATGGACAGTCCTACGTTGAAGTTTTAAAAAGTTTGAAAGCACGTGTTTTTCGAGTGCGGTCAAATTTGGCTCAAAACAATTCGTTGGTGTTGCACCATGACAATACGCTCGCGCACACATCATTTGTGGTACGTGAGTTTTTGGCCAAAAATGAGATTACTGTGATCGTATTGGATTTAGCACTTCTTTTTGTTCCCAAAGTGCAAAATGCTACTTCGGGGACGCCATTTTAGGGGACGTTGAGAACATTACAAAGGATCAACTGAAAACGTGTTTTCAGCAGTGGAAACATCGTTGGAGCAAGTGCGTTGCATTAAGGGGGGGGGGTATTTTGAAGGGGACATTGTATCATTACAAAATTAATTGTAAATTAAAACGTTTATAAAAAAATTCCACGAACTTTTTAGTCACACATCGTACATATATTTATAAAAATGAAATCACAATTTTATCGTTTGTTTCTCTTGAACCATAAGAGTATTAGTGTTGATGTCACTGTTTTAACCTAAGTTTCATTGAAAATAATTTTTAAGTTTTTATACCACTATTTAAGTTTCATTGTTTATTTAGGGTGGATGGGATAGTGGCCTCCAATTTCTAGATTACAAGCCAATGATTTATTAGTACAAATTTTATTAAAGTCTACATATATTCAAACATCAAAATTACTAGTAGTATTAGTAGTAATAGTGTTTGGCTATCGACCACGGGGTCCTTCCGCCGCGTTATTTGTGTATGTATGTGTGTGTACATTTCGAGTAGTATATACTCATTATCAACAGCTTATAACCATAAGTAATATAATAGTAGTATAATGAGCACATAGTATTCGAAATGTACATCTACCAAAATAAAATTAAATTGTGAAGAAAGTGTTAGTGTTTGTTTTCCAAGTGTATAGCATTACACCATTCAATAATTTGATCTAAATCGTTCTGCAACAGTTTGCAATCCTCTTCACTTTTTATAACTTGATAAATCTTTATGTCACCAGCATACAGTAAGCAGTCAACAAAATCAATCACATCAGTCAAATCATTTATGAATATGTTAAATAATATTGGTCTAATAAGTGATCCTTGGAGCACACCTGAACTAACTGTAATAGTTTCCGACAAAAAATCATGAATCCTAACTCTTTGAGTCCTGCCAACAAGAAAAGACTTTAACCAAGACAAGGTTTTAGGACTGAATCAATTAATCAATCAAAAGCAATTTCTCTAATAATATTGCTAAATTCTAAGGTGAATAAAACGTGCGTATTTGTTGCTGGATTAAACCACATCTAAGGGGTGTGTATTACTTTTGAGCTCCAGAATATATTTTGATATGGAATGGTGTAAGAAATAAGTGCAAATAATTATAAAATAAATCATTTACATACTTAATATCTATATTCAGTAAAACGTAGAGATTTTTGAGAAAGTTATAGTAATAATAATAATTAAGAGCGTTTAATTAGAAAACCGGAGACGCACAATTACCGAAATTAAATTCGGCCGGGAAGGTCGACGTCGGAGGGGTATTAATTAGTATTCGAGGTGGCGGTGATATCATCGAGAAGTTCTGCGACAATATCCTGCCACCGCCAGCAACCCTGACCGCGGTTACTGAAGTCCGACGTGAGTGCGTCTGCAGACGCGTCGTCATGGCGACCGGCGTCGCGACTCGACGTCCCGGCCAGCTACGACCCGTCCCCCGTCAACCGCCCACCCACCATCAACCCGATGTGCGAGAGAGGAGACGGGGCGCGATCATTTTTATTCAGCTTCTCTCCCCGTCCGCACAATCGCAGGACATTGCATTCGAAATGGACGAGCGAACGACGTCTATTAGATCGACAAAGGGATTCAAATATTTTTATCAAGTGCACAAAAATAATTTATAATGATAGGTAAAAATAAATGTTTTTATACGCATCAATAAATAGCACGGCGGAAGGACTATGGAGTCCTTAATTAATCATTATAACTATTTTTTAGCTTACTAGATATGATATTGCTATAAAACAATTGCCTAATTGCAACTTAAAACAAAAAGACAGCGCTCTAAACTTGAATTGTAGAAAATAAAATTGCATTCGATTGTTTAAAAACTTGTAGGAAATTATCTACGAATAACATTTGTTTTAAAACTTCAAAATCTATTTAGAATTAATGTATTTATAATATTCCTATAAAACAATTGCCTAATCGCAGCTTAAAACAAAATGGCAGCGCTCTAAACTTGAATTCAAGGGAACAAAATTTCATTCCATGGTTTACAAATTTGTAAAAAATTAACCACGCTTGGAATTAACTTTAAATTTTCAAAATCTATTCACAATTAACGTATTTATAATATCTCTATGAAACAAATGCCTCATCACAGCTGAAAACAAGATAGCAGCGCTCTAAACTTGAATTATAGGAAATTTAATTGTTTTAATAATTCTAAAAAATTAAACACTTGTAATAAGTTTAAAAATTTAAAAATCTATTTATAATTAATATATTTATAATACTTATACAAAACAATTGTCGTGTTTCAGCTTAAAACAAAATGGCAGCGCTCTAAACTTAAATTATAGAAAATAAAATTGCATTCGATTGTTTAAAAAATTGTAGTAAATTAACCACGTATCATACTTGCTTTAAAATTTCAAAATATATTCAAAATTAATGTACTTATAATATTACCATAAAATAATTGCCTAATCACAGCTTAAAACAAAATGGCAGCGCTCTAAACTTGAATTAAAGAAAATGAAATTGCACTCGATGGTTTAAAAAATTGTAAAAACTTAACCACGCTTGGAATTAGCTTAAAATTTTCAAAATCCATTTAGAATTAATGTATTTGTAATATTCCTATAAAACAATTGCCTAATTATAGCTTAAAACAAAATGGCAGCGCCTTAAACTTGAATTCAAGGAAATAAAATTGTGTTTGATGGTTTAAAAAATTGTAAAAAATTAACCACGCTAGGAATTAACTTCAAATTTTCAAAATTCATTCAGAATTAATGTATTTATAATATTACCATAAAACAATTGCCTAATCGTACCTTAAAACAACATGGCGGCGCCTTAAAGTTGAATTCAAGGAAATAAAATTGTATTCGATGTTTAAAAGAATGGTAAAAAATTAACCACGCTCGGAATTAACTTGAAATTTTCAAAATCCATTTAGAATTAATGTATTTGTAATATTCCTATAAAACAATTGCCTAATTATAGCTTAAAACAAAATGGCAGCGCTCTAAACTTCAATTTAAGGAAATAAAATTGCATTAGATGGTTTGAAAAATTGTAAAAAATTAATCACGCTTGTAATTAGCTTCAAATTTTCAAAATCCATTCAGAATTAATGTATTTATAATATTTTTATAAAACAATTGCCTAATCGCACCTTAAAACAAAATGGCGGCGCTTTAAATTTGAATTCAGGAAATAAAATTGTATTCGATGTTTAAAAAAATTGTAAAAAATTAACTACGCTTGGAAATAACTTAAAATTTTCAAAATCCATTTAGAGTTAATGTATTTGTAATATTCCTATAAAATAATTGCCTAATTATAGTTTAAAACAAAATGACAGTATTCTAAACTTAAATTAAAGGAAATAAAATTGCATTAGATGGTTTGAAAGATTGTAAAAAATTAACCACGCTTGGAATTACCTTTAAATTTTTAAAATCTATTCAAAGTTAATGTATTTATAATAGACCTATGAAACAATTGCCTCATCATAGCTGAAAACAAGATAGCAACGCTCTAAACTTGAATTTAAGGCAAATCAAATTGCATTCCATGATTTGGAAAATTGTAATAAATTAACTGCGCTTGAAATTAGCTTCAAAATATTAAAAATGAATCAGAATTAATGTATTTATAATATTCCTATAAAAAAATTGCCTAATAGTAAATTAAAACAAGATGGCAGTTCTCTAAACTTAAATTAAAGTAATAAATATTTTGAGAGATTGTAAACAAATAAGCACGCTTATAATTAGCTTCAAATTTCAAAATATATTTAAAATTCACATAGTTATAGAATAACTTTGAAACAACTGCCTTGTCCAAGCTCAAAAGAAAATGGCGCAGCTTTAAACTTGAAATTAGGAAAATAAATTTGCATTAAATGATTTGAAAATTTTGAAAATACTAACCACGTAAGGAATTAGCTTGAAAATTTTTAACTATATTCAGTGTTAGTATATTCATAATATTTCTGCAAAACAATTGCCTAATCGTGACTTCAAAAAAACAAAATGGCAGCGCTCTAAACATAAACTATATAAAATATAAGTGCATTTGATAGTTTAAATATTTATAAAAGCGTAACTACACTTCGAACTAGATACGCCTACAAAATAATTGCTTTATCACAGCCTAAAACAAAATGGCAGGGCTCTAAATCTAAATTATAGGAAATATAAAAGTGCTTTCGATAATTTAATAATTGTAAAAAAAGTCAACTACATTTGCGATTAACTTTAAAATTTAAATATCTATTTAGAATTAATATATTTATGATATACCTACAAAAGAATTTAACTAACGAAGCTTAAAACCAGATGGCAGCACGCTAAACTTAAATTATGTTAAATAAAATGGCATTCGATAATTTGAAAATTTGTAAAAAAATAACTACGCTTAGAATTAGTTTCATAATTTTAGAAACTATTTAAAAATAATATTTTTATAAAATGCCTTTAAAACAATTGCTTTATCAAAGCTTAAAATTAAATGGCGGTCTTCTAAACTTGAAATAAAAGAAATAAAATTGCATTCGATTGTGTAAGAAATTTTCAAAAATTAACCATAAATGGAATTAGCGCCAAACCTTACTAAGAATTTGTATAATAATAATACGCCTATAAACAATTGCCTCATTGTGGCTTAAAACCATTTGGCAGCGCTCCAAAATTGAATTAAAGGAAATAAAATTGCATTCGATGATGTGAAAAATTAACCACGCTTAGAATTAACATTTAAATCTTTCAATTATATTTAAAATTGATATAGTTATAATATGTCTTCAAAACAATGGCCATATCGTAGCTTAAAACAAGATGGCGGCGCTCCAAACCAAATTTAAAAGGAAACAAATGCATTAAATGATTTGAATAATTGTAAAAAATTAACTACGGTTGTAATTAGCTTCAAAATTTTAAAATCTATTTATAATTAAGATAGTTACTATATTCCTACAAAAACAATTGCCTTATAACAGCTTTAAACAAAATGGCTGCGCTCTAAAATTGAATTATAGAAATCAAAATTGCATTTAATGGTTTGAAACATTGTAAAATAAATTACCACCTCTTTTTATTAGGTATAAAATATAAAAATATATTTATAATTAATATAGATAGAGATATAATATGCTTACAAAACAATTGCCTTATCACAACTTAAAACAAAATAGCGACGCTCTAAAGTTGAGTTAAGGGAAATCAAATTGCATTCTATGATTTGGAAAATTGTAAAAAATGAACTACGCCTAGATTTAGCTTCAAAAATTCAAAATCTATTTAAAATTAATAGATTTATAATATTCTTACAAAACAATTCCCTTATTTTAGCTTAAAACTAGATAGCAGCGTTGTAAACTTGAATGAAATAAAATTAGATTGAATCCTATGGTTACAAAATTTGTAAAAAAATTATACACACTTAATAATAGCTCGAAATTTTCAAAATAGATTCAGAATTAGTATATTCATAATATTCCTATAAGACAATTGCCTAATCGCAATTTGAAACAAAATAACAGCGCTCTAATCTCGAAATGGAAATAAATTTGCATTCAATAATTTGAAAATGTGTAAAAAATTAACCAAACCAAGGATTAGCTTCAAAATTTTAAAATATACTTAAAATTAATCAATTTATAGTATAACTACAAAATATTTGCTTTATCTCAGCTTATAAAACAAAATGGCAGCGCTCAGAACTTAATATGAAGGAAATAAAATTGCATTCGATAAATTAAAAAATTTGCCAAAAATTAACCACGTTAAGGATTAACTTTAAAACTACAAAAAATATTTATAACTAGTGAAGTTTATATTATGCTCTTAAAATAATTGCCTTATCATAGCGAAAAACAAAATGATAGAACTTCAAACTTGAAATATGATAAATAAATTTGCACTCAATTTTTTGAAAACCTGTAAAATGTTAACGACGCTTGAAATTAACTTAAAAATTACTTCAAAATTTATTCAAAAGTAATATAGGTACAATAAACTTTTAAAACAATTGCCACATCATAGCTTAAAATAAGATGACAGCGCTCTAAACTTGAAATGAAGGAAATAAAATTGCTTCCGATAAATTTAAAAATCTGTAAAAAATTAAACACATTAAGAATTAGCTTCAAAATTTCAAAAAATTATTTACAATTAGTGTACTTATACAATTCTCTTAAAATAATTGCCTTGTCACAGCTAAAAACAAAATGGAAGCGCTTCAAACTTGAAACAAGATGAATAAATTTGCATTTGATAATTTAAAAATCTTTGTAAAGTATTAACCACACTTGCAATTAGTTTGAAAACTTATTTAAAAGTAATATAGGCACAATAAATTTTTAAAACAATTACCGCTTCATAGCTTAAAATAAAATAGCAGCGGTCTAAACTTAAATTAAGTACATTAAAATGGCATTCGATGTTTTTGGAACACTATAAAAAATTAACTGTGCTAAGGATTAGCTTCAAAACTTCAAAATCTATTTAGAATTAATAAATTTATAGTATAACTACAAAATAATTGCTTTAACTCAGATCAAAACAAAATGGCGGCGCTCTAAACTTGAAATGAAGGAAATAAAATTGCATTCGATAAATTTAAAAATCTGTAAAAAATTGTAACCACCCTATGGCTTAGCATCAAAATTATAAAAAATATTTATAATTAATCTAGTTATAAAATTCTCTTTAAACAATTACCTTGTCACAGCTAAAAACAAAATAGCAGCGCTTCAAACTTGAAATAAAGAAAATAATTTTGCAATCGATAATTTGAAAATCTGCAAAATATTAACTATGCTTGGAATTAGTTTTAAAATTTCTAAATTTATTCCTGATCATTATGGGCATAATAAACTTCCAAAACAATTGCCGCATCATAGCTTAAAGTTAATCTAAACTTAAATTAGGGAAAATAAAATTGTAATCGACGGTTTGAAATATTGTAAAAAATTAACCCTGCTAAGGATTAGCATCAAAATTTCAAAATCTATTTAGAATTAACAAACTTATAGTACAACTACAAAATAATTGCTGTATCTCAGCTTAAAACAAAATGGCGGCGCTCTAAATTGAAATTAGAGAATAAAATTGCATTTGATGGTTTGGAAATTTTTAAAAAATTAACCACGCTAAGAATTAGTTTCCAAATTTCAAAATCTATTTAAAATTAAGAAATTTATAGTATACCTATAAAATAATTGCTATATCTCAGCTTAAAACAAGATGGCAGTGCTCTAAACTTGAAACGAAGGAAATAAAGTTGCATTCGATAAATTTAAAAATCTGTTAAAAAAATTAATCACGCTAAGAATCGGCTTCAAAATTTTAGAAAATATTTGTAATTAGTGTAGTGATAAAATACTCCTAAAACAAGTGCCTTGTCACAGCTAAAAACAATATGAGTTTGCATTTGATAATTTTAAAATCTGTAAAATATTAACCACGGTTGGAATTTACTTAAAAATTCCAAAATTTATTCAGAATGAATAAAGATATAATAAATTTTGAAAACAATTGCTGCTTCGTAGCTTTGAATAAAATGGCAGCGCACTAAATTGAAATTAGAGATAATAAAACTGCATTCGACGATTTGAAAAATTTTAAAAAATTATCCATTCTAAAGATTAGCTTTAAAACTTCAAAATCTATTTAAAATTAATAAGTTTATAGTATACCTACAAAATAATTGCTTTATCTCAGGTAAAACAAAATAGACGCGTCCTAAATTTGAAAATAAAGAAATAAAATTGCATTTGATAAATTAAAAAATCTGTAAAAAATTAACCAGGTTAAGAATTCGCTTCAAAATTTTAAAAAATATTTGTAATTAGTGTAGTTATAAAATTTTCTTAAAACATTTGCCTTTACATAGGTAAAAACAAAATGGCAGGGCTTCAAAGTTAAAATAAGATGAATAAATTTGCATTAAATAATTTGAAAATCTGTAAAATATTAATCACGTTTGGAATTAGCTTTAAAATTTCAAAATATATTTATAATTATCGTAATTATAAAATGCTCCTAGAAAAATTACCTCATCGTAGTCTAAAACAAAAAGGCAGCGCTATAAACATAAATTACATAAAATAAAAATGCATTCGAAGAGTTTAAGAATTTATAAAGAAGCTACTAAATAAGGAATTAGCTCCAAAAATGAAAATTATATTAATAATTAATACAATTATAAAATTCCTACAAAAAAATTTGCAGATCATAGCTTGAAACAAAATGGCAGATGATTAAACTTGAATTGAGAGAAATAATATTGCATTCGATGATTTGAAAAATTGTAAAAAAATAACAGCGCTTATAATTATCTTTAAAATTTAGAAATATCTTTAGAATTAATATAGTTATAATACAACTACAAAACAATTGCCTTATCGTAGTTTGAAACAATGTGGCAACGCTTTAAACTTGAATTGTAAGAAATAAAATTATTATTATGATTATTTACGGTTTTATTTATTTAAAGAAAGAATGTAATACATAAAATTTATCCTAGTCTAGGCGAAGTTCAGGTACAGGTGACATATAACTACTACTGTTCTTCCACTTAACCTACTTAACTTAGGTGATTACAAAGTGTATTACATTCAGATGGTTTGACAAATTGTAAAAAAGCTATCACCTCTGTAATCAGCTCTATAAAACTTAAAACATTATTTATAATTAATATATTTACAGTAGATCTACAAAAAATTGCCTCAATATAGCTTAGAACTAAATAGCAGCGCTCTAATCTTGAATTAAGGGATATAAATATGCATTCAATAATTTGAGAAATTATAAAAAAATAACTATGCTTAGAGTAAGCTTTAAAAAAGCCTTACCAAAAATTTTATAGGATATTTCGAAACTATCGATAATTGAAAATTATATGCATATGTAGGGTGAGTGGGTGGCATCTATCCCACCCTCTAATCATTGAAACATACGCGAGGGTTCTTCAATAAATCTTTTGTACATAAAAATGGATTCATATTAGTTTTATTTGAATTTTATTGTAATTAAATTAGTAAAAAACTTTGCGTGTTTAAATAATTGGAGGGTGGAATAGGCGCCACCCACCCACCCTACATATACAGTTTTATTTTAATTAATGATCGCATTGTGGTTTGTAGGAAACAATAATTAAAAATTTGTTTAATCTGAACAAAACTTTATAATCAGTGATTTATTATAAATATTAAATGTATATATACAGTGAGTAGGGGTAGCAAATCTACCCTTCAATCAGTAAATATGTGTATGATCAGTCAGAAATTTAAAATGAGTGATTAAGTATGAAATTTTTTGCTACATTAACAATTCTGTTAATTATTTTCCTTCAAACTTCAACACTGTTAATAATTTAAAAGTGTACATATGTAGGGTGGGTGGGTGGCCTCTATCCCACCCTACAATCATTGAAACATACGCGAGGTTTTTTCAATAAATCTTTTGTACATAAACATGAATTTGTATTGTTAGTTTTACTTGAATTACCATATATTGTAATTAAATTAGTAAAACTCTTGTGTGTTATATTAATTAGAGGGTGGGATAGAGTATACCCACCCACCCTACATATACATTTTTTTTAAATTAATGATCGCCATGTGGTTTGCAGAAAACAATAATTAAAAATTGTTTTATTGGAGCAAAATTTTATAATTAGTGATTTACTATAAATATTAAATGTATATACATGGTGGATAGGGGATGTAAATTCACCCTATAATCAGTCAAACGTGTGATCAGCCAAAATTTTTGAAACTGGGATTAATTTTTAATTTTTTGTTTCATTAACAATTTTACTGGATATTTTCCTTCAAACTTCAAAACTATCGATAATTGAAAATTTTGTGCATATGTAGGGTGGGTGGGTGGCCTCTATCCCACCCTCCAATTATTGAAACATACGCGAGGGTTCTTCAATAATTTTTTTGTACACAAAAATGAATAATTAAAGTTATAAAAATATATTTTATAATAAAATAGTGCTTCAAATCGTTTTAAGAAGGAATTACAGTACCTAGAACAATTTTGAACACATCCTCAAAAGAATAATAAGAGTGAAAACACTAACAGTTAATTATTTAATCTAAAAATTACTAACCAATCCACCATTACCTAAATACAAGTTGTATAATTTACTGATCAATCGACAACTTCCTGCGTTTAGACGCAGAGTAATCTCTGCGACGTGTTAAAGAAGCGATTAAATTCCTTTTTTCTCTTCGTTCTCGCCGAGAGAGGGTTTTAACGGTTGAAACATCATCCGAGTTGCGTGCCGTTAAATAGAAACGTCTAAATGTCGATTAATTAGCCGCGAAAACCGGTCAATGGCGGACTTAAGGACGTAATTAAATGCATAACAATTTTCTCTCGCTCTCCGGCGGAGTAGAGAAATGCATTTCTGCAAGGAAAACGAGGAGCCGGCTCATTTTCACTTCTGCATTGAAAGTGGAACTATTGTATCATACGGCGCGAAAGTGTTACGGATTTTTATTTCTAATTTTGTTTTTCATTAATTATCGTCCGCTGGATGGACTCAATAATTGGGAGTGATTTTATAATAACGCGCGTAAAAGTTGTATTATTATAAATATTATAATTTTTAAGAAAATTAATCTGTTTTATTCGAATAATAGATCACAATGTAATGGCATAAAGCAGTAATCTAATTATTTAAATAAAATCCTTCAATTATTTTTTGTTTAAGTTTATAATAATATTGTACATATTTTTTTAATGACTTTCTCATTTATCACTTGTTGAAAGATTTTGAACTATTACTGATGAAGGTTTAAACTAAATTACACTTGGTTTGTTTCACAATTTTTCTATATTTACTCGACTAGTTTCGGTCTTTAAGTCCTTCACTCTTGATAATGCCCTAAAAAAAAAGTGTAATTTAATTTGAACCTTCATCAGTAATAATATTGTACATATTTTTAACTATATTAAAAAAGCTAATAATTTAAACTCACAAGTTTTTTTGTAGTTTTTACGAAATTTATATTTCAAAATATGAATGTAAAAAATATACTTTTGGTTGTATATTTATAGTTTTTAAGTAAACCTTCCATGGATTATTGTTTATTTTTAATCAATATTCTACACATTTTATGTTGTAGAAAAATCTTATAATAAAAAAATCATGTAAAGCCTTACGATATACTTTAAATTGTCTTTTAACATTTTTTTTACAATAGATTATTAGTGGCAAAGATGTACACCATAAATATTTATAATTTTGTTGTGTACGAGAGTCCATAGTAAAAATATTTAAATAGCGTCTTTAAGTGGGTCAATATATTCAAATTTTGAACTAGTTGACTTTGAAGTTGCACAATCTTGTATTAATGGGTGATAACGCACACGAACGAATATACTCGAAAAAAAAAAATACAGGTAATGACGATAACGTCCCAACAAATTGTTCGGATGTCCTGAAATACTTATTCCGAATTCAGTTTATCACCGAACAAAACTAATAAACATATATTTTTCGCTTCGTTCTTCATGAATAATTATAATAATCGATTAACTTAAAGCGACAAGAGTTTATATAGGGTAAATATGTGGAGTGTTTACTAAATACGAATTCCATTAAAAGGAATGATTCCTTGTATTTAAAAATATTTGTGGATTTCTTCAACGGTTTACCAAATATAAGTGTTAAATTTAGAATATTAATTAATAGTAAGTGTTTAATTTTCAATTCTTAACCTTTAAAAATGAAACACTTATTATTAATAATAATAATATAATAATAAAGAGTTTATTTCCATAGATGTATACAGTATTAACTAAATATAATATAGACTTTCAATTAAGTGCCTCGTCAATCAGTTCATTAATTTTAGAAGATTATGAAGTATGATATTTTAGGGTAAAGTCTCTATAGTAGACCGGTTTCGATGTATTGTTAATATCATCTGTGAGGCGCAGATAAAATTTAATATTATACTTTAGACAATTGAGTCTCACCTATATAAAAACTTATATAATTATTTATAAAAATCCATTGATTAAAATCTAATAATAATGTACTAAAATTATATTATTAATCCATCAAATTATTGGAATTTGTTTAATGTATTTCAGATCAAAAACTTTCTATCAATTTTTGCTATAATTTTTTTAAAAATATTAGTGTAATAAACTGTGGTGGTCGTTTTACACACACTAAAATAAATTGACGAAAATCCATAGCGGCGGACGTAAAAGTCGTAAAAGAGAAAATTCATTAGGGGGAAACGAATCTTCTCCGCGGAGATCGATGAAATCGAATATGCCCACACATCGGAGCCGACTAGAAATCGGATGGAAATTTTCTTCGGGAATGCGGCGAGGGTAATTACACGCAGATACGCTTTTCTTTTCGTCCCGGAGACGCGTCCTCCTCGCCGGTAATCAGAGTAGAATATTCAGAAAGTTGAACTGATAATTATTGCCATCGTGCATGTACGTGTGTATGTGCTTCTCTTCTCCCTCTCTCTCTCACTCTTATTGCTTTTATTTGAATACACGGAACGTGTAATGAGCAAATCGGATTAAAAATAATTGGGTTTGTTTGGGTTAATCTACAAATTTTTAAATACTTCATAATTATATTCATTTGTGGAAGTCAACTCAAGAGTTAGCCAAGTTAGCCAGTGTCAACTGTAATTTTAAATATTAATTGTTTGATAATGACAAGCTGAAGTTGTCGAAACTATAGTAACAAGTGTTATTAAAAAAGTGATAAAAACAAAGTTATTCGTTTTATTTTATTTTGAGTTAGCCAACATTCAAATTTTTGATTGTGTTTGAAGATCTATACTTGTATTTGTCATCTACTTGATGAAGCCAAAGTTTTTGAAACCATACATTCTATCAATGTTTTACTAGGTGATACGATGAAGTTTCAATAAGTCACTCACAGCCTCATCGATCCAATATCTGCAAGAATGCTAATGGTAATGCATTTAATTCCCATTTGACTTATCTTTTGAATAATAGCAAATATTATTGTAGATTTTGTCTGAGTGGTTTTTAAGTGAATTTTGAAGAATAATGAAATTACCAGATTCAGTTCGACATTGTAGACGCCTAATAAATAAGTGAAAGATATCATCTTTAATTTTTCATTTTTTTTGTCAACTGTCACTTATCATCTGTTTTCTACCTTTAATAATAGTTATCTGTAAGCTATCATTTCATTAAATATTCCTGTTTGATCATCTGATGCAAATTGTAATCTATTTTCTGTCACGTGTAATCTTATCAATTGGTAGCTGTTATATATAATTCTCCATCTGTCAAGTGTCATCAGCTATCTGCCATCTATTGAATATCATCTGTCTTTAGTCATCTATATCTGGCATTTGTTATTTATCATTGTGCATGTTTCATTGGTTATTTGTATATATTATTTTCACTTGTTGTCATCTGTCATCATTTTTTGTTATCTGTTTCTGACATCTATTATCTGTTATTTATTATCTGTCAAGGGTCCTCTGTCGCTAGCTATCTATAATCTGTCATCTACTATCTGTCACTACGTTATCTGTCTACTTTCATCTTTTATCTATCATCTAACAGTAATTATCTGCTATCTGTCATGTGTCAATTATCAAAAATCGTTAGTTTTTCTTGATTATCTTTATTTAAATATTTAACTTTCATTAAATATTTCCGTCTGACCTCCTGACATCAATTATCATCTCCTTTCTAAAATATGTCATCTATAATCTTGTAGCTGGTTTGTATAATTCTTCATCTATTATTTGGTATTTGTCATTTCTCAATGGACAATTGTCATTTGTCATATGTAGTTAGTCATTGGTCATTTGCATTTGTTTTTGTCATCTTTCTCTTTTTCTGTTATCTGATATCTGACAACTATCATTTATAATTTGTCAATTCTCGATTATAATTGTCACTTGTCATTTTAGATTTTTCATTTGTTTCTGACATCCATTATCTATCAATTATCATCTAGAAAGTGTGCTATACTGTCTGCTATCATCTATTATGTTTTGTCAACTGTCATATGTTATCTGTCAACTTTAGTTTTTTATCTGTCATTTAACAAATATTATCTACTATCCATTATTTATTATGTGAAGTTTGTGATTTGCCATGAGTCATCATTAAATATTTATCGCATGTAAAAAAGGAGTTAATTATCAAAAATTAATTAGGTTTTTTATTTTCTACTTTTTATTATTTTTTAAATTAAAACTTTTTTTACTAAACATCTTTGCCTTTAGTCATGAGCCACATGACATCCGCCATCTGACATTTATTATCTTTCATCTGTCATTCGATGTCTGCCATCTTTGCTTTTATGAACTGACATTGTCATTTGTCATAAATTTTCTGTCATTCGTCAGCATCCACTATTTATCATATATCATCTGTAACCTGCTATTCGTCTTATTTTCCTATCACCTACCCACCCTATATATATTGGTACTTTCACCACTGTTACTTTTTAAGTTCCCAAAATCAAATCCAAGGATTATTTGGATGTTTCAAGAATTTCATAAGCAGTATTGCGGCGTAAGTGTCAATATATATGTAGGGTGGGTGGGTGGCCACTATCCTACTCCGGTTTTTTTAATAATAAGCGACGATTTCGTTATAAAAATTTAAAAAAAGAAGTGTTTACATGTTGAAAATAGTATTAATCTACTTGTAATCAAATTGGTAATAAGCAAAACTCTCATGCATAATATATGTTTGAGGGTGGAATAGTAGCCACCCACCCACAATTCATATATATATTGGTACTTTTCAATTATTAAATAAAAACACGACTGTTTAGAGTTTTGCTTTGTTTGTAGATACACTGCTACCATTGTTTCACCACAATGTGGCTTCATCAGGCAGATCATCATTTGTATCTACAAATAAAGTAAAACTCTAAACAGTCGTGTTTTTATTTAATAATTGCATAATGTATTTTCGCCAAATATCAGCTTCATCAATCCAATATTAGTACTTTTACCACTCTAACTCTTTAAGCTTCCAAAAAACAAAACCAAAAATTATTTAGATATTTCAAGGATTTTATAAGCAGTGTTGTGGCGTAAATGTGTACATTGTTCACTGACATGTGTCAGTTGTTATCTTTTAACCGTCAATGATCTGTCAATGATTATTTGTCATTTCTTATTTCATACAGAACTTTCAAAAAAAATAAAATATTTTTTTAACTATTTTTATTTAATTAAAAAAAGTGGTCAATTACATTCATTATATATGAGTGGTTAGACAGACCTGACATCAAATCTCATCTATTTTTGATTAAGTGCCATGTACAATCTGGTAGCTATTATGCGTAGCTCTTCATCAGTCAAGTGTCATCTGCCATTTGTGATCTATTACCCATCGACTACCGTCAATCATCTATATGTGTTATTTAGTATTTCTTTTTGCCATTTGTCATTCATGATTTATCATTTATCACTTGTAATTTGTCACTTGTCATTTGTCGCTTGTCATTTATCAATTGTTGTTTGTCATTTATCATTTGCCATTTGACATTTGTTATTTATTATTTGACACTTGTCACTTATCACTTGTCATTTTTCATCTGTCACTTGTCATTTATCACTTGTCATTTGTCATTTGTAATTTGTCATTTGTCATTCGTCATTTCTCACTGGTCATTTTTCATTTATCATTTCTTATTTTTAATTTATCAACTGTCTTTTGTCACTGGACATTTTTCATTTATCATTTGTCATTTGCCACTTGTCACTTTCATTTATCTATGTCATTTGAAATTTATCATTTGTTATGTGTAATTAATCAGTTTTTATTTGTCACTGGCCATTTGACAGTCGTCATATGCATTTGTTTTATCTCTTATCTGATATCTGATGGTTACTATCTATAATCCGTCATTTATCATCTATTATCTGACATTCATCATCTGTCCATGTGTCCTCTGTCGTCTGTCATCTAACAGTTATTATCTGCTATCTAACATTTGTCTTTTGATATATGTTATCTGCCATGAGTCATTAAAAAAATTCTCATTTAATTTAATTTTTTTTTGGACACCTGTATCTATCTCCAAAAAAATATTTTCATTTAATATTTCCGTCCGACATCACAAGACATACATTTTGATCCATTTTCTGCCATGTATTATCTATAATCTGATAGTGTAATGTGTAGCTATGACTAGAAATGTCAACTGTCAAAATTTAGAAATGTCAACTGTCAGTAATTAATATAATAATAACATAACTGTTTTTATTTATTGTCTGCCTTATCTATACACCATTTTATTCATATATTTATTATTTATCAATTTATTTAATATTTTATTGTTAGTATTAGTCTTGTATTAATTGTATTATACTTTGATTTATATTACTATATTGCTACCTGTATTTTAATGACATGTGTAAAACTATTGTTATAGCACGAATAAATTGAATTGAATTGAATTGAATTATAAATGCCACCTAGTAAAAAATATGAATGTTATTAATATTAAAAAAAACACCAACCGCCAAAAATTAGAAATTTCAACTGTCAACGATTAGAAATGTTAACCGTCAATAATATGAAATATCAACTGTCAAATCTTTAGAAATGTCAACTGTCAAAACTTAGAAATGTCACCTGACAGTAATTAAAAATGTCAAATGTTAACAATTATAAATTCCACTTGTAATAAAAAATAAAACCAAGTGCCAAAAGTTAGAAATGTTAACTGTCAATGATTAAAATGTCAACTGTCAGTCATTAAAAATGTCAACTGTCAAAACTTAGGGATGTTAACTATTAATGATAAGAGGTTTTAACTGTCAATGATTATAAATTTTGACTGTAAATGATAAGAAATGTCAAATGTTAAAACTTAGAAATATCAATTGTCAGTGATAAGAAATGTCAATTGTCAATGATAAAAAAATATCAATTATCAATTGATTGATTGATGAGGCGCTTAGGTGTTGAAAATCCATACTTAATATTGAAATAACGCAATTGTTTGATTTTCAAATATTCACTTCACCTGAAGAAGCCAGAGTGTGGCTAAAAATATGTAGTGTTTAATAAACCAATATTTGAAAAGCAAACAATTACGTTATCTCAATATCAATTATCAATTTTTCAAGTGTCGTCAGCCATCTATCATCTATTACACATCATCTGAGATCAGTTATCTATATCTGTCATTTATCATTTATTATTTGATATTTATCATTAGCTAAGTGTCATTTCTGTCTGATCACTTGTCATCATATGTTTTTTTGCGATGTCTCATCTATAAGTCATCTATAATGTGATAGCAGTTATGTGTTATTCCTTATCGGTGAAGTATCATCAGCCAACTGTTAACCATAATTTGTCAAGTATCACCTGTCATTTGTCATCATATGTCATATGTCATTTGTAATTTGTCATTTGAATTTGCTACTTGTCATCCCTCATCTGTCTTCTTTTTTTTGATCTATTATCTGACATCTGAGAGCTATCATTTATCATATGTCATTTGTCATTTCTCATTTGTAATTTATCATTCATCATTTGTTATATTTTATTTCTGACATCTATTATCTGCCATTCATTATCTGACATCTGCTATCTATAATCTGTAATTTTTTTATTTGTCATCTGACATATGTTATATGTTAATTTTCGTCTTTTATCTGTCATCTAATTTTGTGATCTGTCATGAGTCATTAAACATTTACCGCATGTAAAGATATAAGCAGAGTTTATTATCAAAAATCATTTGTTAGCTGTAATCTTACGTTTTTTCTTGTAATTGTTGTTAAATTTTGTTGTTAATCTTTATTGAAATAAAAATCTTAACAATGTTTACTAAACATAATTGCTTTTAATCGTTTAATATTTGTCATCAGTAATCACATATTAATTATCTTTCATCTAAGGACTATTTGTCATTTGATAACTACCATCTGGTACTTTTGTTCTGCATTTGTCAACTGACACTGTCATTTGTCATTGGTTATATGTTAACCGACAGCTGTCATTCGTTAAAAGTTAAGTGCCATCTGCTATCTATCTTATATCATCAGTAATCTGCCATTTGTCTTATGTTATCTATCTGTTTTCTGTCAACTGTCATAAGTTACTTGTCATCGATCATCTATCACCAGTCATCTGCTGCTTTTATACTGTCATCTGATATCTGTCAGCTGTTATTTGTTAGCCGTCATCTATCAACGATTATTTGCCATCATATATCATATCGTAATAATTAAGAATTAATAGTCAAAAAAATTACGAAATTATATCTTATGTTTTTTTGTTTTTAATTTTAGTTCCTTTATTTAATTAAAAATTAACAGTTCATTTTCATAAAATATTTCTGTCTGAACAATCATCAATTGTCATCTGTTTTATGCCAAGAATCTATAATCTGGTAGCTGGTATCTATAATTTTTCATCTATCAAGTTTCATCTATCATCTATTACCTATTAGCAGTAATCTATGTGTGTAATTTGTCATTTGTCATTGATTATTTGTCATCTGTCCCTGTCATAAATCATACGTATTTTTGTTTTTTGTCATTTGTCTTTTGTCTTTTATCTTGTCTTTTGTCTTTTGTCTTTTGTCTTTTGTCTTTTGTCTTTTGTCTTTTGTCTTTTGTCTTTTGTCTTTTGTCTTTTGTCTTTTGTCTTTTGTCTTTTGTCTTTTGTCTTTTGTCTTTTGTCTTTTGTCTTTTGTCTTTTGTCTTTTGTCTTTTGTCTTTTGTCTTTTGTCTTTTGTCTTTTGTCTTTTGTCATTTGTCATTTGTCATTTGTCATTTTCAAGATGAAACTTGAATTGAAGGAATTAAATATGCATTCGGAGGTTTAAAAATTATTTAAAAAATATATATATAAAAAAGGGTGTAATTGGTTTGAAATTTTTCAGGTGTGTTCAGAAATAACTTATTTATAATATTTCTCTAAAAATTGCCATATTAAAGCTAGAAACAAAATGACGACGATGAAACTTGAATTAAAAATGGTTGTCATTTGTCTTTTGTCATAAATCATAAGTCTTTTGTCTTTTGTCTTTTGTCATTTATCATTTATCATTTATCATTTATCATTTATCATTTATCATTTATCATTTATCATTTATCATTTATCATTTATCATTTATCATTTATCATTTATCATTTATCATTTATCATTTATCATTTATCATTTATCATTTATCATTTATCATTTATCATTTATCATTTATCATTTATCATTTATCATTTATCATTTATCATTTATCATTTATCATTTATCATTTATCATTTATCATTTATCATTTATCATTTATCATTTATCATTTATCATTTATCATTTATCATTTATCATTTATCATTTATCATTTATCATTTATCATTTATCATTTATCATTTATCATTTATCATTTATCATTGATCATTGATCATTTATCATTTATCATTTATCATTTATCATTTATCATTTATCATTTATCATTTATCATTTATCATTTATCATTTATCATTTATCATTTATCATTTATCATTTATCATTTATCATTTATCATTTATCATTTATCATTTATCATTTATCATTTATCATTTATCATTTATCATTTATCATTTATCATTTATCATTTATCATTTATCATTTATCATTTATCATTTATCATTTATCATTTATCATTTATCATTTATCATTTATCATTTATCATTTATCATTGATCATTGATCATTTATCATTTATCATTTATCATTTATCATTTATCATTTATCATTTATCATTTATCATTTATCATTTATCATTTATCATTGATCATTGATCATTTATCATTTATCATTTATCATTTATCATTTATCATTTATCATTTATCATTTATCATTTATCATTTATCATTTATCATTTATCATTTATCATTTATCATTTATCATTTATCATTTATCATTTATCATTTATCATTTATCATTTATCATTTATCATTTATCATTTATCATTTATCATTTATCATTTATCATTTATCATTGATCATTGATCATTTATCATTTATCATTTATCATTTATCATTTATCATTTATCATTTATCATTTGTAATTTGTCATTTGTCATTTGTCATTTGTTATTTGTCATCACTTTTTTGTCACCCATCCTGTGTTACAATTTAACAATTAAAATTCAACTGTTAATTAAAATTTATTAGCTTTTTATGTTTTGTAATGTTTTTTTTTTCAAATTTGTTTAAAATAAATGTCATTATTTTCTGAAAAAAAAACAGAGTTCAATTGAGTTATTTGTTTTTGTTTTTTCAAACAATTATGTTTTACACATTGGACAGCAAATATTAACTATTAAAAAAGCAATTTCATGACGTATTATTTCCTTATTGAATTTAATTAATTTTAATATTTAAATATCAATAAAATTATTATGTACATTAATAATAAAAGTTATTTATTTATTTTATTTTGTTAATTTCAGGTAAGAATTTGCAACCTTCTGAGTACAATCCTTAATAGGACAAAACTGTAAGTATAAACCTAATTTTCTAAGTTTATTCGTTTTAAATACCGCTTCAGTTTATTTATTTATTTATTAACGAGTAACACTTCTATACAATGTTCACAAGAAAATAAAAATATAATAAAAAAATACACAAATTAAAATTTATCCTTACCAGAGAGAGAGAGAGAGAGAGTTTAGTATGACATTTAATGAGATTTAAAATATGTTTTAAATGAAATCTGTAATGTGAGTCTAATTGAAAAAAAAATAATACCCAAGGATTTCAAAAAATTAAATCCTAATTTTGAGAGAATGTATACTTTAATTACACTAATAATTATCCCCTTCGTGCAATTAATGTTTATTAAACCCTTGTTTATGTAATATTAATTGGAGGGTGAAATAGTGGCCACCCACCCGCCCTACATATTTAATGAAAACTTAACTAAAAACAATGATTTTAAATCCTAAATATTGTCAACACGAACTCTGTTATTACTTTCCCTATACACGTAGTATATAGGGGGAGTATTGTTTTCGTGATTTTTTTTTGAAAATTTTTTTTTGCGGAAATATCCGTTTTGGGGTCGCCTGAACCCAAAACACTAATTTCTAGAAAAAAAAATTCTGTGTCTGTGTGTGTGTCTGTGTGTGTGTCTGTCGGTGGGCGCTGTATCTCAAAAACGAATAATCCTCTTGAGCTGAAACTTTAAACTTAAGGTTTTATCATTAAAAACTGGAACTGAAAAGCTTTTAGTAAACATTCATAAACCGGAAGTGGTTGTTTACTCGAGGCATTTTTTTGTTTTTTCGTTTTTTTTTCCTAGATATGAAAAATTTTAAAAAATGGTTCAAACATAAGTTAAAGGTAATAAAAAACTGAACAAGTTTTATTCGAACATATTTTTCATAAAATTCTTAACTTTTGAGAAAAAAAATTAAAATTGATTATTTTGACATTTATTGCCAATTGCTAATAAACTGTCAGAGTTACATGAAACTTGCATTACAAATAATTATAGAGAATTCAATGGTGAACAAATCAATAAGAATAGCTTTTTTGCGTAAACCTTATAGTTTTCGTGTAAAATATAGGGAAAGTACTATGATGGCCACATCACCATTTTGTTTTTTCGGTAACTTAAACAGTGATTGTGATTAAGATCAAAATATATATGTAGGGTGGGTGGGTGGCCACTATCCTACCCTCCAATTAAAAAAAAACGAACGTAAAGGTTTTGATACATTAAACATGTATACAATAATTTCACCACTATCACTTTTATACAATTATTTTTATTAAACCATGGTTAATGTTATATTAATTGGAGGGTGTGATAGCAAGCACCCACTCACCCCACATATTTAGACTAAAATTTAAGCTAAAATTGTGGTATAATATTTATTTATTGGTACTTTATCAGATTTGTGTTATACATATAATTAAAAATCCATAAAACAGTAAACAAAATCATACAAATAATTTCGCCAGCAAGCTGAAAGGAGGAGTTCACTCTTGAAGAATGTTCTTTCACTCTAACCTTTAGATCTTCTCCTTCACTATGTAATCAGAGATGAACTCAGCTTCAGATACTATAATGATGAAAGAGTCTCCTTTCTTCACAAAATTTAGATACTTTTTCAGATACATATATTAAAGCAATAAATGCTTATTGCTTCTAATAAAAGGGGGAAATTTAGAAAATATTGTCACATTGACATTGTAAAAGAAAATAATTCATTGATTTGATTGTATCAAATGTATGTGATGTTTTCTCTCAAGAAACGTACCATAATTAGCATATTATATTATTTACCGGTAAGCAAAAGAAAAAAATAGCAGAAAATGCCCATGTACTTGAACTATTTTTCACTCGAGTGCAATTGTTCCGCTCTGCTGGCATTTGTCTAGCTCCTGTGCTCTCTCTGTCCGCACTTCGTTAAAATGTGTAAAGAAAAAAAAAATAGCCATTAAATTCCGTCACTCTATCTATATCTACGTGTACGACGTGCCGTCCTTAACCCACTATTTATGCCTCCATTTTTTTTTTATATATCCACGACTAATTTCTATAATCACCTGCTAAACGCGCGCGCCGCCTATTTACGAGTTCCTGCATCGTTTTCACAATCCGACGGCGAACGTGTCGTAATTTATTTTACATATTCCATAGCGTTTGGCGAATAGTTTCGGCCATTCAGGGTTACGGCAATAAATAAAGATCTTATGGTGCAACGACGGATTAGATTGATGTCGTATAAAAAGAACGACAAAATCATTCATTTGGCCCGTGGAACTGGTCCAATATTTTACTCAGTGCTGCAGGAAGTTAATTCTAGATAGTGAGAACTTTAATTTCCTCAAAACAATTGATATATTGAAACTAGAAACGAAATAGCGATGATGAAACTTGAATTGAAAGAATTAAAAATGCATTCGGTGGTTAACAAAAAAGTAACCAAGGGTGGAATTTGCTTAAAAATTCTTAGGTGTATTTAGAAATAATATTTTTCTAAAACAATTGCCATATTGAAGCTGGAAATAAAATGGCGACGATGAAACTTGAATTTAAAGTATTACAAATGCTTTCGGTGGTTTTAAAAATAAATAAAAAATTAACCAAGTATGGAATGAGCTTGAAATTTTTCAGATGTATTCAGAAATAATATGTTCATAATATTTTTCTAATACAATTGTCATATTAAAGCCAGAAACAAAATGGCGACGATGAAAACTTAAATTAATAGAATTAAAAATGCCTTCGATGGTTTAAAAATTTATAAAAAATTAACCAAACGTGAAAATAGCTTGAAATTTTCAAAATGTATTCAGGAATAGTATATTCATAATATTTCCTCAAGTCAATTGCAATATTAAAGCTAGAAATAAAATGGTGAGACTGAAAACTTGAATTAATGGAATGAAAAATGCTTTCGGTTAATATTCTTGAAATATTTTCAGAATTAAGTTATATATGATTCAATAAATATTTTCTTATCGATAATCTTTCCATCGAGCATTACGTTTTCGCCTTATTTACATTATATCGCTCGTGCTAAGAAGTAATTCGTTCAAAAAGTGTAATAAAGGCATAATTTAGCATCGCTTGATGTTGCGTTGTATTACCGGCGGTGTGCTTTTAATGATGTTCAGCGTAAACTTTCGCGTGTCTGCCTAGATTTACACCGAAAACGATCCCCGAAGATTACTTACGTTGTATATAAATTACCGAAACGAGCTCATTACATGAGGACCTAATTTACTTTTGAAAGTTCCAACAATTATTTATTCTGTTTAATGGTTATTATTTCGATCATTTATTGAAACAATTTTATATTACAAATATAGAATGCGCAAAACTTCTTTGGTATTTTTATACAAATTTAAACTGCAGAGCCCGGTAAAACGGTAGACAAACGGAAGCCGGTAATTACAGGCGGTGGAATTATTTTCCGGTATGTGATTTCTTTTAAAAAAGATCCCCTTTTCTTTCTTAGGCGAGTGAGACGAAGATAGAAAGGGCGGATAGAGATAACGTGCGGTGAACAGAACTCGGAAATAATTAGATTTTAGGTACGATCGCGTCTATTGTGTGAAAGTTCTCATATGCCTTTAATGACGATGCATGCGTACAAAATGAACTTCCTCAAAAAATTATATACCTTTTCGTAATTAAACATCGCCCCGCGTTCCGTTATGTCCTATCGTGGGTGGGTGCGTTCATGGTCGGTGGACTTATTTATTACATTACGAAATGAAATCGTTACATATTGTAAATTATATTCCGATAAGTTGTAGTTGTAACGGAAGACGTTCGTTCCTAACGATGTCTCCGCAACTCTTCAGACGTGCTTCGCATTTGAGTCGAAGTCCTGCTGTTCCACCACCACCACCATCACACAGCATCACCATCGTCAACAGACCACATTTACCGTTCGACTGTCATTAGATCGGACTGTGATACTAAATTTCTAGTACGATCCGACGTCTGAACAACTTTTTTCGTCTACAATGAATTGCAAATTGATTTACTTATCGAAGCCAATAACCTTTCAATAAAATTTAAAAAAAGTATTTCCAATTAATTCCTAACTAATTTAATAACAAATAACTTCGTTACAATTATTCACGCAACTTTTATTCTTCTCCTTCCCCTGTAATAAACACGCACTCTTTGTATTGAGTTGTATATTATTACTTCTGAATAATTCAGTGGCCACTTTAATTAGTTCTCACGCTAATTTGATAAATGCAATCGATTTCTCAGGCGCAGAAATTGATATTTTATGCACGCTCGCGAATAAGTCTTCTGAAAAAACGTTCGAACGATCATTGAGAAATGTTTAGCTGTTTGCATCGCATTATCACGAATATCGTTTATTAAATGTGAAAATGATTTCTTTTATGTACGTGAATTTATCGATACAGATTTAATGAAATAACGGTGATTATTTATAGAAACGAAAACTTCCTTGAATTACCTTTTACGCAACAACAAGGGCATTTATTGCATAAAAATAATCACACCTTCGCCATTACGTAAAGTCAGCCGTCGACGACAGTTTCCTTCTTGTGTACCGGAGGAACAATTTCCCTTATGTAATCTGTAATGTTAAAACGCAGTAGGAAAATTTATTGCATAATTTTCCTTTCAATCAAGTTTGATTTTATTTTTAGAAAGAAAAATCTTCACCACCTATAAAAATGTCAACATAAAACAAGACTTTATTATCGATGGCCGAATGAATTACGACGATCATCGGAATAGTTGGGCATTTTTTTTCGCATCCGCGCCGTGAGGCTCGTTATTGATACCACCGATGGCCTGAAATGCACCTCTCCTCCTCGTCTTCTTCTTCTTCGTCTTCTGCTTCTGCCGAGATCCGCCGGGGTCAACGTCAAGCTCCAGTGACCTTCAACGCCGGACAAAGACACCCCCACCACGTCTGCCTTAAGTAATACTACTCGCGGTCCTGCGAGACAGAAACAACAACAGCACTAGCAACTTGACCAAGCAAAGCGGAAGCGCGCACCATACATGGTTACTTCATCCAGGCCGGGATGATTTTTTTCTTCTTCTTACCACCAGCAAAAAAGGGGCGCATGTGCATGTGTAAATCTCCTAGACATCGATATTTCAAATGAATTAATAAGGGAAAATCGAAAATCAAGGTGTAGACGATAATTATTATAAACGTGTATTCAAATTTCTACGCAACGAGTGTTGGTCGATGTAATCTTTATGATTATAATCATCAATTCGATTTATAAGACGTTTCAATTTAACCACAGATTGAATTATCATTGTCAATTAAAAAATAAAATACCTAAATTATTACTCCAATCAACAGTGAGTAATTTATTATTAAATATTATAAATGTATTAATTATGAATATATTTTAAAAAATTCAAGCTATTTCCACCCTTAGTTAATGTTTTATTATTTTTTAAAACACCGAATGCATTTTTAATTATTTCAATTCAAATTTCATCGTCGCCATTTTGTTTCTGGCTTTAAGGTGACAATTATTTTAAGGAAGTATTATAAATATACTATTTCTGAACACATCTGAGAAGTTTCAAACTGATTCCACTCTTAGTTAATTTTTTATTAATTTTTAAACCACCGAAAGCATTTTTGATTCTTTTAATTCAAGTTTCATCATCGACATTTTGTTTCTGGTTTTAATATGACAATTATTTTAGGGAAATATTATGAATACACTATTTCTGAACACATCTGAAAAGTTTCAAACTAATTACATCCTTAGTTAATTTTTTATTAATTTTTAAACCACCGAATGCATTTTTAATTCTTTCAATTCAAATTTCATCATCGCCATTTTGTTTGTAGCTTCAATGTGACAATTATTTTAGGGAAATATTATAATTATACTATTTCTGAACATACCTAAAAAGTTTCAAACTAATTCCACTCTTAGTTAATTTTTTATAGATTTTTAAGCATTTTTAATTTTTTCAGTTCAAGTTTAATCATCGCCATTTTGTTTCTGGTTTTAATATGGCAATTGTTTTAAATAAATATTATTAATATACTATTTCTGAACACACCTGAAAAATTTCAAATTAATTCCTCCCTTAGTTATTTTTTTATTAATTTTTAAACCACTGAATGCAATGTTAATTCTTTCAATTCAAGTTTCATCATCGCCATTTTGTTTGTGGTTTCAATGTGACAATTATTTTAGGAAAATATTATAATTAAACTATTTCTAAATACATCTGAAAAGTTTCAAACTAATTCCACCATTAGTTAATTTTTTATTAATTTTTAAACCACCGAATGCATTTTTAATTCTTTCAATTTAAGTTTCATCATCGCCATTTTGTTTCTGGCTTCAATGTGACAATTGTTTTAGTGAAATATTATAAATATACTATTTCTGAACGCATCTGAAAAATTTCAAACTAATTCCACCCTTAATTAATTTTTTATTAATTTTTAAACCACCGAATGCATTTTTGATTCTTTAAATTCAAGTTTCATCATCGTCATTTTGTTTCTGGCTTCAATGAGACAATTGCTTTAAGGAAATATTATAAATATTCTATTTCTGAATACATCTGAAAAGTTTCAAACTTATTCCACTCTTAGTTATTTTTTTATTAATTGTTAAACCACCGAATGCATTTTTGATTCTTTCAATTCAAGTTTCATCATCGCCATTTTGTTTCTGGCTTCAATGTAACAATTATTTTAGGGAAATATTATAAATATACTATTTCTAAACACATCTGAAAAATTTCAAACTAATTCCACCCTTAGTTAATTTTTTATTAATTTTTAAATCACCGAAAGCATTTTTAATTTTTTCAATTCAAGTTTCATCATCGCCATTTTGTTTCTGGCTTCAATGTGACAATTATTTTAGGGAAATATTATAACTATACTATTTCTGAACACACCTGAAAAATTTCAAACTAATTCCTCCTTTAGTTATTTTTTTATTAATTTTTAAACCACCGAATGCATTTTTGATTCTTTTAATTCAAGTTTCATCATCGCCATTTTGTTTCTGGCTTCAATGTGACAATTATTTTAGGGAAATATTATAAATATTCTATTTCTGAACACATCTGAAAAATTTCAAACTAATTCCTCCCTTAGTTAATTATTTATTAATTTTTAAACCACCGAATGCATTTTTGATTCTTTCAATTCAAATTTCATCATCGCCATTTTGTTTCTGGTTTCAATGTGACAATTATTTTAGGGAAATATTATAATTATACTATTTCTAAACACATCTGAAAAATTTCAAACTAATTCCTCCCTTAGTTAATTATTTATTAATTTTTAAACCACCGAATGCATTTTGGATTCTTTTAATTCAAGTTTTCAGGGTCGCCATTTTGTTTCTAGCTCCAATATGGCAATTGTTTTAGAGAAATATTATTAATATATTACGCCTTTTTGTATTTAAAATATTTTAAACTAAGTTTGGCAATTGTGTTTTTTTTTTTAATTTAAAAGAGCTTTTTGATTATAGTTATCATGTATATGTAGGGTGGGTGGGTGGCCTCTAACCCACCCTCCAATCAGTAAAACACGCTCGACTATTTCATTTGCATTTCCCAGACGACTTTATTACGAAATTTCATCTCGTTTCACATCACACGAAAGAAGAATGTGCAAAAAAAAGGGGACGCTGAGAAAAATGCCAGGTTGGTCGTTTTAAAGGCGAGGCTATAATTTTTCTGGCGAATAAATCATCGTGTTTAAGGAGAAGGAGAGTAGACGACTGGGGCCCAACTTTTATAAATCGCCACAAACACTTTTTCTGCCTATCTATAATGTATACATATTATACGCATAAATTTCAACGATTATCTCCGCATTGATAGTCATTAGCGTGCCACTCAATTATTAAAAACGTAAAACGTAAAGCGGCGTTTTGTATACCTGTCATTATGGAACTAGTTTTGTGTATGTCGAAGAAAGAAAGAGAGAATGAGAGATAAGTGTGGTAAGGTGTTCTGGAAATAAATGTTTAGAAATATTATAATTGCAGCAGCCCGGTGTGCGCTTAGAATAATTGGTATTATTAAAAATTATATTAACTCTTTCAATAAATTGAGTGGAAAATCAATAATAGGATCTCAATTTAAAACTGATTGATGTGATTTTTAGTTAATTGCACCGTCTTGTTAGAATTACGTGTTCTTGCCTATAATCAATTTTATGTCTCAATATCTCAATTTAAAATTATTATGATTCCGCCGGTTGTTGATATAATTTGTTTATCGAAAACAAGTAGGAAATGGAAAATGGCGGACATAAACAAGAACAACCGTTGACGCGGTGTCCGTTTATTTTAAGCGGACCAGAATGAACGCAATTTAAACAATTACGTTTCGTCTCGCGTCTGGCCCTGAGAACGAAAAGGGGACGATTGGATGATTGTCCTCAGATTTAAAGGTACTACATTTATTATATAGTTTTTAATTCATAAAGAATAAGACTCATAATGTTAATTATTATTAAAAAGTACTGATAATTAAGTATAAATATAAAAATTGTTATAAATAAGTGTAAAGTTATTTTTAATAAGGAAATAATAATACAGTGTGAAAATCAATAACTTATCGTCTTTCATGGAATTAACGAAAGGAAGTTGATTGAAGTGTTGTTTTGCGAAATAAACGTCCTTATCATCGATTTATTTATCGTTTACTGTTCACCATAAATAATAATAATAATTTTATTCATTCTATAATAATGAATAAAAGAGCTTATCAAAAAGATTTCTATTTTAATCGTGTAGGTGTTTTAAAATCGCACACAAAGTCAATTTCTAACGCCAAAATTGTTAAAATACGTTTCTTTTTTAGTACTTTAAGGAAATGCCGTGGATTCCATTTATAGACGATTTGCACACGCAAATAACGTCCCGGACTCATTAAAACGTTTCGTCGCCGCTTAATTATTTTTAATTAGCGTTTTCTATCTATAAGGAAGCCGATTGCCTTATCAGGAAATACGAGAGGGGCCAAAAATAGAACTTTTTCGGTTGTTTTTCCTTAAATAAGTTAACACAATTGAATTGAAGTAAAAATAAAAACAACTTAAATATAAATAATTTAGAGACACTTAAAACTCAAATTGAAGAAAATCAAAAGTGCTTAATGATTAAAAATGACTGTAAGAAATCATCTGAAGTGGAATTATGTTTAAAACTATAAAATATCTTCCTAATAAACGTATTTTTATTATACTGTAAAAAAAATTGAGGTTTATTGGCCAGAAACAAAATGGCGACTCAAACTGAAGAAAATCAAATCTACTTGGTGGTTGAAAACGACTGTAAAAAAATCATCTGAAGTGAAATTATGTTTAAAACTTCAAAATCTCTTCCTAATGAACGTATTTTCATTATGCCATAGAAAAAATTAAGGTTCATTAGCCAGAAACGAAATGGCGATGCTCTAGACTAAAATTGAAGAAAATCAAATGTACTTGGTGATTTAAAGCAATTGTAAAAAATCATCTGATGTGGAATTATGTTATAATGAAATATTGTTTAATAGTTCAAGAATTTTTGAAATTGGATTCTCCACTCTAAAGTTATAGCAAAAAAAAAAAAACTGAAAAACAATTGAATATGAAATTTTGGATTTTTATCGTATACACTTCTACTTCGTAAACATTACTTAATAGTACAAGATTTTTTGAAATTGGATTCTTAATTCAACAGTTATAGCAAAAAACTGAAAAACAATTGAAAATCGAATTTAAGATTTTTGGCTTACCCACTTCTATCTTCTAAATATAATTCAATGGTATAAGAATTTTTGAAATTGGATTCTTCATTCAAGAGTTATAGTAAAAAAACTGAAAAACAATTGAAAATCGAATTTTAAATTTTTGCTGTAACCTAATTTATTTCGTAAAAATTGCTTAAGAGTACAACAATTTTTGAAATTTGACTCTCCATTCAGAAATTATAGCAAAAAGACTGAAAACAATTGAAAATAAAATTTTGGATTTTTGACTTATCCACTTCTATTTTCTAAATGTAATTCAGTTTTATAAGAATTTTTGCAAAATGATTCTCAATTCAAGAGCTGTAGCAAAAAAAACTAAAAAACAATTGAAAATCGAATTTTAGATTTTTGTTTTAACTTCTTTATTTCGTAAACATTGCTTAATGGCACTAGAATTTTAGAAATTGGATTTTTCATTCTAGAATTATAGCAAAGAGACTAAAAAAAACAATTGAAAATCGGATTTTAGATTTTTGTTTTAACCCCTTCCTTTTCTTAAACATTGCTTAATGGTAAAATAATTTTTGAAATTGGTTTCTCCATTCAAAAGTTATGGCAAAAATACTGAAAAACAATTGAAAATCGAATTTTCGATTTTAGCCTTATCCACTTATATTTCATAAATGTGATTGAGTGGTACAAGAATTTTTGAAATTGAATTCTTCATTCAAGAGTTATAGCAAAAAGTCTGAAAAACAATTGACAATCTATTTTTGGATTTTTGTCTTGTCCACTTCTATTCCATAAATGTAATTCAATGGTATAAAAAATTGTAATTTGATTATCCATTTAACAGTTATAGCAAAACAATTATGTATTGGAATTGAGATTATTCAAAAAATTGTAAGATGGGTGGGTGGCGACTATCATACCTTCCAATATTACAAATAAATTGTGTAACATAACACCAACCTGCTTTTATTTTTTTTTTAATATATTCAATTACAACACGATTATTTTTGGGAACTTAAACAGAGGTTGTAATTAAAATTTTCAAAATATATGTAGGGTGGGTGGGTGGCCACTATCATACCCTCCAATTTTGAACATACGTGAGGGTCATATAGAATTAATAATTATTTTATGGGTGTCAAATTATTATCCATATTACAAAACTATTCTTTTATTATTTTAATTCCAGAGGAAATAGTTGCTCGTGTTTAATTGATTGGAGGGTGTGATAGTGGCCACCCACCCACCCTACATATGCCTGATAACAAAAACCACCATTCTGTTTTTAATTTTTTTGAATATATTCAATTACACTGCGAATATTTTTGGAAACTTAAACTAAGGTTGTAATTGAAATTTTCAAAAAATATGTAGGGTGGGTGGGTGGCCACTATCACACCCTCCAATAAATAAAACACGAGCGACTATCCCACCCTCCAGTATTTAGAACATACGTGAGTGTCATATTAAATTAATAATCATTTTATAGATGTGAAATTATTATCCTCGTTACAAAAATATTCTTTCATTATTTTATTTCCAATTAAAATAGTCGCTCGTGTTTTACTGATTGCAGGGTGTGATAGTGGCCACCCACCCACCCTACATATGCCTGATAACATAAACCACTATTCTGGTTTTAGGTTTTTTTGGATATATTCAATTACACTGCGATTATCTTTGGGAACTTAAACAGAGTCTGTAACTGAAATTTTCAAAAAATATGTGGGGTGGGTGGGTGGCCACTATCACACCCTCTAATCAATAAAATACGAGCGACTATCATACACTTCAATTTCAGCATATACACGAGGGCCTTATGTAAGAAATCATTACGATAAAACTTTAAACTCTCTCTCTAATGAACGTATTTTGATTATACCAGAGAAAAAGTTGAAGTTTATTGGCTTGAAACAAAATGGCGACGCTCTAAACTCAAATTAAAGAAAATCAAATGTACTCGGTGATTGAAAACGACTGTAAAAACACCATCTGAAGTGGAATTATGTTTAAAACTTCAAAATCTTATTCTAATGAACGTATTTTTATTACACCATAGAAATAATTGAGGTTTATTGGCTAGGAACAAAATGGCGACGCTCTAAACGCAAATTAAATTTAACAAAATGCAATTTGGTTTATTTCTCACATGAATTTTCACTTTATTCCTTTTGCATTGGTTTCAGGTGAGTCCGGCAATGCCAACGGTGTAAAGATGGAAATCGATCCGAGTAAGTTACGAACACGTCCGCAGCGCCTTATCATATTTCGCGGATGGCGAAAAAGAAAGGCCGCGCATTGTATGTATCTCGTTGTGCAGATCGAAGCCTGCCTTTCGTACATAATGATGGTGCACGGATATTTAGTAGTAGATTGCTGTAGACATGTCAGCCAGTTTATACCCGCACGGGATTTATTACAGCGCCGTGGCTGCGTTGTAACAGGAGACGTGGATTTGAAAGAATCGAACAACAGGAATTGAATGAATTGGTTTGAAATGTGCAGAAAGTGTTAAATTATTATATATTATGTTTTGATTATTGAAAATATTTTTGTTAATAATGTAATTTTTTTGACGATATCTATAAAATAATTGAAGAGACTGCAGATAGTTCTATGTTAAACTTTTCAGGGTTTTTATTCATTGATACGGAAATAGAAACACCAAGAAGATTTGGGTAGGTAGATTGGTTGATAGGTTGGTAGGTTGGTAGGTAGGTTGGAAGGTAGGTTGATAGGTAGATTGGTAGGTAGGTTGGTAGGTAAGTTGGTAGGTAAATTGGTAGGTAGGTTGGTAGGTAGGTTGGTAGATAGGTAGATAGGTGATCGAAACCAATCCACCATAACTGTTGCTATTAGGCATGGATTAGAGAAACATCACAGTAGAAGTAGAGAAATCAGGATACGAAGAAGAACAAACCCTTGGTAATGCCTTAGAAATCGAAACTCTTCTCGATTTTTTATAATTTATAATTAGTGAAATATACCAAATGTAATTTAATTTAAACCTTCATCAGCAAAAGAAAAAATAAGGTTAAATATTGCAATTTTCGATTTATTACAATAAAATATTGATTTTTGAGTACAAGATCAATCTATAGTTAGATAATGAAGGTCATCCTATAACCTTTCGTATAAAAAAGTTCTCATAAGTTGATTAATCTTCAATTATGAATTAATCATTAATAATTTATAAAAATTGAATAACCAAATTTTCTACATAATCGATACCTGTACTCGTACTCTCTTGATAGAACCAAATTTTCAAATCTCCTAATTTACAAATTTTCTACAATAAAACTGAACAGTAAAAAACTGAATGTAAGGTTTAAAAAAATACTTTTATTGTTTTACAACAATTGTTTTGCCACACGCGAATTATCATATAAAAACTATTCTGCATTGACAAAAAATCCATTTCATTCACACTCGATTACAGATTGTAAATAGGTTATCGACTCATCAGGTTCAGGGAGCTTTAACGCGTCGCCGGAGACGGGGGCAGTCGGCAGCATCCTGTTACATTTCAGGAATGCAGATGTGAAACTGAACCTGATTCGTATTTTCGTTTCTTTTCCTCTATTTTTTCGCAATTTGCAAACAAGGTCTTTGGGTAGAGGTACGCACGTGTGTGCGGCGGAAATTACTTAATAAAGCGTCGCGGAACGGAGAGCGTTTATTTATTATTTTTTTGGTTTGTTGATAATTTCAGCGTGCGGAATCAGTGAATACACGAATTGAAATTTTGAAACTGCGATAAAAGGGTTGCCAGTGCATAAAAGAAATAATTAACAGGAAATTGGATTTTATATATATTTTCGATATTCTTAAAATTCAAATATATATGTAAGAAGATTTCAAACTGATAAGGTAAATAAAGCACTCGGTTTAAATTTTCACAGATTTAATAATAATAATTTATTTATTTTAAAAAAATGCATGAAAAATTCCTTTTATTATTAATTAAGAAAAGTAATTGTGTATCTTTATCTTGTAAACTCGCCATAATATATTTGCCTAGTAATGAGACGTAAGCACGTATTGTGCATTATACGTTATCCACCCACCAGTCTCGTTGTACTTAATGGAATCTCTAAGGAATTTTCTTCCGCGTGTTGCCCAATAACCTTTACCGATGTTGGTAGACTTGTAGGCAGCGTTGTAAGAACGATTAATCAGTCATTCCGAAATAAATTTCTATTCTTGTGCAATAAAACCATTATTCTATTATTTAAGGAAGAAGAAATTGTACTCGCATCACGTAATTATTTGATGAAGATACCAAAAATGAACAATTCGCAAAAGAGAAATATGACAATAAACTTATATGATCGTTGTTCTTGATGTAAACTTTTTGTTAGTAAAGTTTTTCTGTTGTCCAAGCACCATAAACAAATAATCTTGGTCAAAACATGGAATTAATTCAGTGCATTTATTTCTTTACAACTTTCATCGTGGATTATCTTAATTTGACAAATAAAGCACTAATAACCTTTCTTTACAATTTTATTTGACACTTTATTAACACTCAGTGTTAATCCAGTGATAATAGTCACTTTGTGTCCGAAATGTACATTTGGTAAATCAAATAAAATTGTAAAGAAAGGTTATTAGTGCTTTATTTGTCAAATTAATTTGATCTTAACGTAACTCAAGCAACCAATTTATTACGGTGGATTATCTTAACAGCAGTGTATAGATGAACTTGATTTAATTTTGTCGGCATTGACGCACCATCAAAATCTATTATACAGGGTCTGTTATGAAAGTAATGTGGATAAGCGGGCTAAAACGGGTCGGGAAATGTGATGAAGGGTTTGAGCTTCCAATGCAGCCGGTTACCAATTTATTCCGAGCAATTTGTCTAAGTGAAAAAACGTGCCATGGCGTGATGTATGTTTTTCCACTTTGGAGCGTTCACTTATACAGCGATGTGCAATCACGTATTGTGTTATTTCTAAATTCAAACGAAACATCCAAGAGGGCTCCAAGGATTATTGCATTTCAAGGTCACGGGAGATAGCATAAAGTGTTCAAGGACGAATCCCATTCTGGGCGCTGAAAAACGGCCAGATCCGACGAAAACGTGAACCGCGTGCGCGAATTTTTATGTTCCGAAGGTCGATTGAGCACCCAGCAAATCGCCGACATCCTACTTAACATATCCGCATTTGCGGTACATGGTATAGTGACCGAAGATCTTCAAATACGCAAGGTCTGTGCGAAGCCTGTGCCGAAAGTGTTGACGGAAAATCAGAATGAACTTTTGGATTGAATCAAATCAAATCAAATAAACAGGATTTTATCAACTCCTGGATGTTCGAACACAACCCAGAATGGAAAGGAAGAGCAGCGACTGGCATACAAAATCATCCCCCTACTCTAAGAAAGCCTTAATAAGGAAGCCTCGCATTATTATCTGTTTTGACGTCCGAGAAATCGTCCATTTTGAGTTTGTACCGCAGGAAGAAAATGTCAACTCAGCCTTTTATCTGCAGGTACTGAAGAGATTGAAACGCCAGATTGTGTGTTGAAAGTATATATCAAAAATAAAATCAGGCTCCACTATGACAATGTGCCACCCCCCTCCCAAGCACATGGTCATCATTGTTAACTATTTCTTTGCCTGTTTGATTTGCCACCCACTTGCAGTCAGGTTTTGCTTTTTTGAATTCCCAACTGAAGAGAGTTGAATACGAGAAAAGCATTAGGAATCTGTGAAAAGCATCCAAAAGCAACGTTACTAAGAGAACTTCTCATTGAGGAGTTTCAGGGTGCCTTCCAGGCATGACAGACACGTTTTCGTAGGTGTATTGATGGTTGGGGGGAGTGTATTGGAGAATTTTAAGCATTTATACCAGTACAAATAACAACTATATTTTTTACCAGCTAATGCACATTACTTTTATAATGAACCTTGTATATCGACAGTATAGGGAATTTAATTGTAGCCGTAGTTTCATTGATGATGATCTTCTTCTTCTTCTTCTATTCAGTGTCTCCCTTGGAGCTGATCAACATAGCAGTCCTTACTTTAAAGGCTGCGCGGAATTTCCTAAAGAATTACTTAATCTTTAAAAAAAACTTTCGAAATACTAAATTTCTTTGAAATGAGGATAATAATAATAATAATTTATTTCCCAACCTATACATAGATCTAATAACAGGGAAAAGTTATCAAACATAGAGACATATATAATAACATAAAAAGGACTAAATTATAATACATAATCATAATGATGGTTGCGACCGTTACTATGTGGTAATTCATAATGAACACTGAATAAAACACTTACTATGTTTTTAACCACTAAAATTTATTATAATATCACTTGATAATGACCGTCAAAAGTCGAAACTTAAGTCGTACACATTGTAATATATTTATGTATTATAATAAATTTTAGTGGTTAAAAACATAGTAAGTGTTTTATTCAGTGTTTATAATACATAATGTAGTTTTTTTTATGGCTATCGACCTGCAGTTTTTCAGGCTCCTTACATCGAATTATTTTCTAAAGATTGGCTATTTATGATTGGAATTAAAACTGCGAATTAATAATTTTTTCTTAGTGATTTAAAAAAAAACAAATTTCAAAACAAAATTGTTGTAGATTGACGAAATGTTTTCATATCTTTAAATTGTGAATTCTTTGCATCGAATTTAAATTGAGAATCTTAATATTTTAATCGTAATATTAAGTAGTTTCTAGAAGGAAGAAAGACACAGAATAATTTCTTAACTTTTTTACTACATTTAATTTTCCGAATACTTATTTTTTTTCTACCACCCTTATGAATTTAGACTGAGAAAAAATGTTTAATTATTTGATAAATTAAATTTCCTAAATACTAAATTTTCTATACTTCAATAGGCTTTTTATACATGAAATAAAACTTTTACCACTTCGAATTTCCTAAATATCGAATATTTTCTGCGCTAACTTTCTTCCAGATTGTTTTTTAGCATGAAATAAAAACTGAGAATTATATTTCTTAAAGTTTCAATAAATTATATTTTCCAATTGCTGAATACCAAATTATCTTCAAATTATTATTTTTTTCTTTAATCAAATTTTCTGTTGAATTCTCTACAGATTGATTTCTTGTGAACATAATTTTTGACTAGAAGTTTATATTATTTTTATACTTCGAATTTTATATCAATCGAACTTTCTGAATACTAGATTTTCGCCTTAACGAATTTTCTACAGATTGACATTTTGTCCAAAAAATTTAAATCAAAATATTATAATATAAGTAGCACTGCTGTATCATTTTTGTAACTTATTTTGTAACCTGTGGTGATTTTGTCTCATTTTGTTAAACTTAGGCTTAAGAAATGATAAACTGGTTGTATTTACATATGTATCTTTATACATTTAAATAAACAATAACAATTGTGTTTTTGTCAAAAATTTCTTTACACTTTATTTTCTAATGTTTAAATATATATTTCGTTTGCTACACTCATTATCAATAACTCTAAGTGTTTTGTAAATACAACTCCTTAAGTTTCTTTTATAAATCTAATAATTTCCTCTACAATAAGATTGGATTGTACATCGACTAAAAACAGACAATATTTTTTTTAAATCTTTTAAAATATTTTCTAAGAGCTAATTTTTTTCTACGTCGAATATTTCTAAAAATTAGTTTTTGTCTAGATTAAAATATTTAAAAAAAGAATTTATAAATATTTCAATGCATCGAATTATCGAAATAGTGCATTTTGAATACATCGAATTTTCTACAGATATCTTTTATACGAGGGTTGCCCGTAAATTAAATATGTAGAATAGGTCCGTATATAGAATTAAACTAAGAATATATTTGTTTTGATAACTCGTAATATTTAAATAGTAAATTTTCTTTACATGAAATTTTCTACAGATTGGTTTCTTGTGCATGGATTAAAAACTGAGAATACAATTTCTTAATCTTTTAATAAATCAATTTTATTTTACACTAAATATTCTCAACATCAATTTTTCTTCATAATGACATTTTATGCATGGAATAAAAACTGAGGATGAAATTTATTCTTTCAATAAATCAAGTTTTCTAAATACTGAATTTTCGTGCATTTAATTAAAACTAAAACTAGAATATTTAAAGCTCTCCATAATTTAAATTTCTAAATTCTGAACATTCTCTGCATTGAATTTTCTATGGATTGGCTTTTCGTGTATAGAATTAAAACTGAGAATGGAATTTCATAATCTTTCAATAAATCAAACCAACCGTCGAAGACAAATCACTCTATATCTCTCTATCTCTCTCTCTCTATTTCTCTATTTTTCTTTCAAAAATATCTTTCTAATCGAAATCGAAGTCATTTATTGTAAAGTAATTAATTATAAACATTTTCACACCATATTAATGAAAATGTCTTGTGTATAAAGAAGTTTCCGTAAATAAATAAATAAACTATACACCAGAAAATTCGTCTCAAAGAGACATTTTGAGTATTAAAAAAAATCAACTCAAAAATAGTTGAAACAATACAATATTGAAGACCTAAACCCAAAATTTAAGAAAAACAATTTTAGAATAAGCTTATTTTGTTTAATGTAGTAAGTAAATAATTGGGATGTTTGCAATTATAACTATATAAAACTTATTGTAAAAGAATTGGAGGATGGGTTAGAGGCCACCCACCCACCCTACATATACATAAAAACTTTGGCCAAAGTAATATGTTGAAATTTTTGAAATAACTCAAACTCAGTGCTCAGTTTTTCTGGAAACTAAAACAGTATTGATGATTGAAAAATTTATGTATATTTAGGATGGGTGGGTGGCCACTATCCCACCCTCCAATTCATTTAACATAAACGAGAGAAATCCCACCCACCCTACATATACATAAAAATTTAACCAAAAATACTAGTTTAAAAATTTTGGATTTATAAAAACTGAGTGCTGATGTTTTTGCTAGAAACTGAAACTAAAACGGTGATTGAAATGTAAATAAAGGGTCCCAAAATAAACGCAAGATTTTAATTAAATAGAAAACACAGTTTTTAGTCTTTAAATTGTGTTTTTTATTGATTCATGAAGTAATGGGTTTTCCAATAAGAGGTTTCATTTTGATATGTAAAAAGAACGAGTATATTTTAAGAGAAATCAATGGAGAATTATTTCATTGTAAAGAGAAAGGTATGCCATTAACGAAAACGATAAAACGATAACAGCCAAATGGCCGCCACAACTACGGTTGCAGCACTATATCTTTTTCATGAGATTTTCCATGACCAATTCCCACATTTGCGGCTGCATGTCCCGATAACCTCACGAATTCGATCTTTAAGGTTCAAGACCTCGGTTGTGGATCATTGGCATAGACCTTATCTTTCACGTGGGCCAAAGAAAAAAGTCTAAAGGTGTTGAATTGCAAGATCTCGGAGGCCAATTGTGATCACCTCTGCGAAATAACACGGCCAGGAAACTATTCTTGCAAAATTGCGATTGTTTCGTTGCTTCTGTGGCACGTAGCGCCGTCTTGTTGAAAATAAACGTCGTCCACATCAATATCTTCCAATTCCGGCCATAAAAATCATTAATCATAACTCGATTATGCAATCCATTCGCCGTAACGGTTGCACCAGCCTCATTTTTGAATAAGTAAGGTCCAATCACACCGCCAGTTCAAAAACCGCACCAAACAGTGACACGTTGAGGATGGAGAGGCTTTTGAATAAGCATTTTTGGATTTTCGTAGCTCTAAATGGGACAATTCTGCTTATTCGCGTAGTCTCTGAGGTGAAAATGAGCTTCATCACTGAAGATGATTTTTTGATGAAAATCCGGATCATTTTGATGCATTTCAAGGACCTAATCAGCAAACATACGGCGTTGCTGGTGATCGACCGGCTTGAGTTCTTGTGTTAACTGAACTTTAAAAGCATTCAAACCTAAGTCTTTATGCAAAATACGGTATAATGTCGTTTTTGGAATGTCTAATTCCAAAGATCGACGAGGAATCGACAAACCTGGGTTTTAGTCAACACTATTGGCTACACCAGCAATATTCTCAATTGTTCTTGAGCGACGCCCACGGTTTCGATTCTTCACATCACTAGTTGTCCCAACAGCTCAAGTTTTTTAACCAGTTTGACTATTGCTGGCCAAGAAGGTGCTTCACGACGACCCAAAAGTGCTTTAGTTTGGCGAACAAAATTTTCACCATTTCTATAGTGAATTTTAGTAATTTCAATGCTTTGGTGAAGCGTGTATCGTTGCATTTTTACTAATGGCGTAGTTTTTACTTGTTAAATGTCAAAAGATGTCAGCTGCAAAAGTTACAGCTGCCCAAATAGCGGACTATTCAAAATCAAACCTCTTATTGGAAAACCCTTTATGTAGAATAAGGTTATTTATAAAATAACACATAGAGCAAATGGCCTCCAAGGATTTGCTGGCACATACGCACTCTTTTTTCGAAATTTTCCTTGACTATTCTGAATAAATCTGGCTGAATTTCATTGATGCAGCGTTTACTTTCCTCCTGTAATGCACGGGTAGTTGTGGACTTGTTGATATAGACCTTTGACTTCAAATAAACCCATAAAAAGAAATCTAGTGGTGTTAAATCACACGATCTAAGGGGCCAATTTTGATCACCGAAACGCGACAGTACACGAACAGGAAATGTCTTATACAATCATTGAATTGTTTCACGGGCTGCGTCTTGTTGAAACCACTTATTTGCCATACCAATATGATCCAATTTCGGCAGAAAGAAGTGTGTGAGTACCAATCACAGTCACTGCTTGATAAGCAGATTTTCAAAAAATTATGATCCAATGATACCTCCACCCCAAAAACCGCACCATACAGTGACGCGTTGTAGATGCATTTGTTTTTCGACAATCACATGTGGGTCTTCTGAATAATAGCCGCCGGAAGAACACTAAGAAAGAATTATTCACGATAATAAGCTGAATGGGTAAGAGTGGAAGAACATCTCGAAGAAATGAACTCCGCCCGGGTCTCTTCAATTAAAATTATAGTTATAGCTTTCATAGTAGTATGTATTTTTAGATTTTATTTAGGAAGAGAAACAAAGCAAATAATAAATAAATTTAAAAAAACCAAAGAAGGCAATTTTGCCAATTAACAAAAACATCAATGTGAAAATGTGCTTCATCGCTTAGGATGATTTTGCTCGAAAAATTAGCATCCACTTTTTGCTATTCAATGATCCATTCAACGAGCTCATTTTGTTCTGCATAGATCATTAGTCATTAGGCTTCAGTTGTTGTCTTAACTGAATTTTGTAAGCATGGAGACACATTTTGTGAGTATGCGCTGTAGAGAGGTTCTTGAAATTTGCAATTCTTAACCACGACGCCGAAATGATGTTCTAAAATTTTCACCAAAACTCTTACTGACTTTTTCGATATTTTTGGATGACCAATATGTTTAGCATCTCCGACCGAGCCAGTCTCCCTAATTTTTTTTTCAATTAATCTCTTCACAGTTGAAGAATTTAAAATACTATTCCGACCATATTTTGTATGAAATTTTCTAACTGTGGCTTTAGTTTGAAATGTTGTTAAATAATGAATACACGTTGTTGTATCGTATCGTAATGCTACATTTTTAGTAACCCTAAACTCTTAGCCCTCAAATGGTTTTTTTTCAAGGCTGCTAACAATCTACTGCGTAAATGGCGGCAAATTCAAATATTGCGTTAATTTTAGGACACCCCTTTATTTTTGTAGGGTTGGTGGGTGGACTTTATCCTAACTTCCTGCTTCCTCATTGAAGCATTCAAAAATGACTTGAAATTTATTATTCATTACAAGTAATTAATTGAGATTTTTGCACTTAAAACTATATCAAAAACACTCGCTTATTGTAAAAGGATTGGAGGGTGGGATGGTGGCCACCCACCCACCCTACATATACATAAAAACTTAAGCCTAATTACTACGTTGAAATTTTTGAAATAATTCAAACTCAGTGCTGATGTTTTTCTGGAAACTAAAACAGTAATGATAATGAATGAATCAATGTATATGTAGGGAGGGTGGGTGGCCACTATCCTACCCTCCAATTTATTTGACATAAACGAGGGTTTGATTATAAAATTTGATGAAAACTTTATTTTAAAAATGAAAGAAAACTCTCTAAGGCGCCTAGGTTCTCTTCTAATTAGGTGATTGATGCCTTCCTATGGAATCTCATTCCAAGCAATTACTAACGCATTTCGAAGTGCTTCTAGAGTTTGAGGGGGGTGCTGCAAATTAAGGAGTCTTCGACCCATGATATCCCACGCATGCTGGAAATAAATCAGGTGACCTCGGTGGTCAGGGCAAAAAAATGATTTCAACGTACTCAAAGAAGTTCAGTGTGGCTCTTGCAATGTGTGGGCAAGCATTATCCTCCTGAAAAGTTGGATTTGGCAATGTCTGAAGATAGAATAGGAGATGAGGTTCCAGAATGTCTTTGATGTAACGCTGTGCGGTCATGTTGCCTCTAACGAAGGTTAGACAACATATTACTACAGTATCTAAACTTCTGTGCACCCTGTCCCTAATTTTTCTTTAAGTCCAAATATACTCCCTTTATCAAACCCAGAAAGTTGATGAAAATTTGCGCGTCTTTGCACCCTAGGCGTTGTAAAAGATATCAACAAAAGCTTCGAACAGCACTCTGCAAAATTAAAATCGTTACTACGGCAAAAATGTTAAATCCCACCTTGTAAACCAATAAATAAACAAGTTGAACTAAAAACAAAAACTTTATCCGATTTTTAATCGTTTCTTCTTTTCACCAAGATTTTATCAGAACAAAAATTATTCATATTGGGTATTAGAATTTCTATGCCACTTAGTATATTTAATGCTTAGATTTACTCAACAATTAAACTAATTTAAATCAATTAATTGCGTCTTTGATGAAAACGAAAATGTCTAATTCATAATTAACACTGTTGGAACAAATATGTTTCATTTCAATAAATACTTTTTGATGATACATTGCAGGTTTTGTATGGAACGAATTTGACAACACGTATGACATAATTTAGGAAGCGAAAATTGCCACATACGCCGTCCTTTACTCATGTAAATCAGGACATTTCCATATGTGTACATTTCAAATTGTAATTGCGGGCGTACGAGGTCAGTCGGGCCCCGGTAAATCAGTCCGATGGATTTTTGTTACGACCCAAAAATACACAACGGAATATTTTTGTTTTTTTCCAGACGTAAAAATATGTAAATAATATTAATAACGATTGATTGTAAAAAGTAAAGCAAGCACTAAATCCAAGTTCATTCATTCATTTTTGATATACTTAATAATTTAGTCTTAATTAAAATAAAACAACACAGTTGGAAGGGTTTCAGTTTTATTGTTAATAACTGTTACAGTTGCTTCATCAAGTAGATGTGTATTGATTAGTGTAATGATCAAATTAGAAGTTTTTTTCTTTGTTTTTTTGGCTTACTAACGATGCAATTAGAAGTAATTTAAATAGAATTAATATAGAAACCTGACACTATTTCAATTTGTATGTAATGTTTTATGACATCTTGAACTAAAGAATATTTATATATTAATTAGTGACATCTTGAACTAAATAATATTTTGATTTGATTGATTTGACTTAAAATTAATTCCAAGCTAATCAAGATATACCACAAAGTAAACGCCACTACCGTCAAAACATTTAATTTTTGAATAAAATTAATACTATCGTTGCTGCATTTTTGATGGAACATAATTAAAGGGGTGGATTTATAAATTAAAGTTTTGTTTCGTTTCATAATTCGTTCCAATTATGGAACGAAACAAGACTTTAGTTTATAAATCCACCCATTTAATTTTTGAATTCAATCTCAAGTTCTGTTGGTGGTATTCATAAGCAGGAAATGTTTTGTTTAAGTTATTTTTGATAACACATCGAATTTTTTTACGAAATTATTCTAGGAATTCTAATTTTGGTTTAATATAAGGAACCCGCGTTTACTGGCTAAGTAGGGGGCAAGCACGTGTTTGAGCAAGACTTAAATATTATAAACACATGTGCCACACGAATGCCACGACAAAGATAGTATTTATACATTTCTGTGTGTGAGTATGTGTGTGTGTGTGCGTGTAGCCGTTATTTCTTTTTTTGTACGATTCTGTAGAATCCAAGTTTGCTTCTTTTTTGCATGTGCAAAATTTTTCAACTTATTATTATAGCAAAAACTGATATAGAATGTAAAATAAACACTGTTTATTTCTTTTTGACTATAATTTCAGCAAATCAAAAGTTAAGGTAATTTTAAATTAAATTTTGCAAGTAAGTCGAATAAATTATTAATTTGTGAAACAAGCCAAGTGAATTTAATTTAATCTAAAACCTACATTAATACAATGTTTCACCAAGTGATTAATGAGAAACAAGTATATGATACATTTTATAGGTATGAAATAAGTCGTAAAAATAGAAGAAAATCAAGTAAATCTTAATTAGGGCTTTTCCCAGATTCGCTTTGTGAAATTGTAATGACCCTTTTTGGTGTAAAAAATTATCTTCGCCAAAACAATCAATAAAATATTTTGATTTGTTATTTTTTTTTATTTAAAAAGAGTGTAAATGTTCTTTAAGCCTAATAGAAATAGTATGAAGATGATTCGAAATGGCTATCATATTATATCGTCTTGCTCTGACCTACTGACCAAACGGGCGTGCAACGAGATAGAATTCGTCGCGATACGGACACAATCTGAGAGCACATGAAAAAAAATAAGTCCATAAAAATAATTGCAAACAGGATATTATTAATCGCTTCTGCAACAAAATGGGACCGCACGTAATCGGGCGAATTAATCGCGCCACGTCCTTATCGCCGATGCGTTAATGTGCATCGAGGATGTTTTCTTCCAAGATGTGTATTCCTGTTGTTGATCAAACAATCATAAACAGTGTTTACTGTTATTGCCAACGATCTGAACTAATTAATTGCCGTTCTCGATATACGCGAGGAATTTTATTTTCCGTTAATTAGAAACGTAATTCTACGATTTTACAATTATCGAAGGTCTTCTGGTGAATAAAAAAACGTTATCGAGTTATGTACAAGGTGTCCCGAAAGTTCAATTTATATTTTCAATTAGTAGATGCCCGAATTGCAAAACTTTCCTGATTATAACCATAGAGCGTAGTTTTAACAGGACGGAGTAACGTCTTTGCAAATTGATCTCCAGGAGAGGTGATAGAATTTGGTCCCGATGAAATCATGATTTAACCCTTATTGAATTTTTCCTGTATGGTTATCTCAAATCTAATATATAATATGGATTTTTAATCAATTCATCAAATCGAAAGTTTACGCGCAATTGAAAGAAAATATCCATCAGGAAAAAGCAGCCATGATAAGAAATTTTAGTGAACAAATGAGTACTGTGACGCAAAGATTAATATTTTTAAGAAATAAATTCCAAAAATGTATAATCTAATAAATAATTGCTTATTGCTTTTTTTTAATATAAATTTTCTTTTAGGAAACTATTTTTTTTTATCTTGACTTCCTCTTTTACTTCTTGTATTTACTTTAGTTTATTATTTGTGTCCGGTTGAATAATGCGGAAAGCAATATGGGAAATAACATCTTGGCAATGTTAATCGCAGGATAGAATTTTTGCGCAGTTGTTGTAGTAGTAGTAGTAGCTGCAGCAGGAACTGGTCGTTCGCTGAGAGGTGCGAGGAGGAGGAGGAGGGGACCGCGGAGGATTTGCTGCAGTTTGCGGCCGGTTGATGATGAGGAGCCAGCAGGAGAAGACGAGGGGCCGGGTGAGGAGAAGGGGGGCTATGTAGACGTTTAAGCGAAAGGGCGACGTGGTGGTGGTGTTGGGGGGGGGGGGGGCGAGAGAGAGGAAGGTGGACAGCGGGAAGTGCAAGTGCAGCGAACGCATTCAAGGCTGACTCTTGCATACCACCGCTGCGAAAACGTTTCGCGGTAAACGCGGGCTACGCTCGGCGACAGCACCGAGCTTTTAACCTAAAAACCCAGTTCACTTCGACGTGCATTCATGTATGTATGTGTGTGTGTGTATGTGTACTTGTTGCTCTCGCACCACGTCCAACATGCACTTTCGATTTCGTCCGATGGCTCCTTTCATTATCTCTTTAAATACTCTCCTTCCCCATGGTAATTAATTTATTTCGTCTGCAATGATAACGCTAATAATGTTTTTTTAACTCAGTATTATCTTCATAATTGCATAATTACACAATTTAATTCAATGATAATACATCACCATAACATTTATTAAATACAATACTTTAAGAAAAATTTAAGTTCCTAACTACATAACCTCAACTATTTCTATAAAATATTAAAAATACGTTTATTAGGAAGATATTTTGAAGTTTTAAACATAATTCCACCACAAATGATTTTTTTACAGACGTTTTGAATTACCAAGTACATTCGATTTTCTTCAATTTGAGTTAAGAGCGTCGCCATTTTGTTTCTGGCCAATAAACCTCAATTGTTTCTCTGGTATAATAAAAATACGTTCATTAGGAAGAGATTTTGTAGTTTTAAATATAATTCCACTTTGAACGATTTTTTTAAAGTCGTTTTTAACCACCAAGTACATTTCATTTTCTTCAATTTGAATTTAGAGCGTCGGAATTTTGTTTCTGACAAATAAACCTCATTTTTTCTATGGAATTATAAAAAAACGTTCATTAAAAAGAGATTTTGTAGTTTTAAACATAATTCCACTTTGAACGATTTTTTTAAAGTCGTTTTTAACCACCAAGTACATTTAATTTTCTTCACTTTCAATTTAGAGCGTCGCCATTTTGTTTCTAGCCAATAAACCTCAATTGTTTTTAAGGTATAATAAAAATACGTTCATTAGGAAGAGATTTTGAGGTTTTAAACATAATTCTACTTCAGATGATTTTTTTTACATTCGTTTTCAATCACCAAGTAAATTTGATTTTCTTCAATTTGAGTTTAGATTATCGCCATTTTGTTTCTGGCCAATAAACCTCAATTCTTTCTCTGGTATAATAAAAATACGTTCATTAGGGAGAGAGTTTAAAGTTTAATCGTAATGATCTCTTTCATATAAATATTACATAAGATCCTTGTGTATATGCTGAAATTGAAGTGTATGATAATTTTATTGATTAGAGGATTTAATAATAAACACCCATCCACCCCATATATTTTTTGAAAATTTCAGTCACAGACTCTGTTTAAGTTTCCAAAGATAATCTCAGTGTAATTGGATATATCCAAAAAACCTAAAACCAGAATAGTGGTTTATGTTATCAGGCATATGTAGGGTGGGTGGGTGGCCACTGTCACACCCTCCAATCAGTAAAACACGAGCCACTATTTTAACTGGAAATAAAATAATGAAAGAATATTTTTGTAACGACGTTAATAATTTCACATCTATAAAATGATTATTAATTTAATATGACTCTCACGTATGTTCTAAATACTGAAGGGCGGGATAGTCGCTCGTGTTTTATTTATTGGAGGGTGTGATAGTGGCCACCCACCCACCCTACATATTTTTTGAAAATTACAATTACAACCTTTGTTTAAGTTTCCAAAAATATTCGCAGTGTAATTGAATATAATCAAAAAAATTAAAAACAGAATGGTGGTTTTTGTTATCAGCCATATGTAGGGTGGTTGGGTGGCCACTATCACACCCTCCAATCAATAAAACACGAGCAACTATTTTTTCTGGAATTAAAATAATGAAAGAATAGTTTTGTAATGTGGATAATAATTTGACACACATAAAATAATTATTAATTCTATATGACCCTCACGTATGTTCTAGAAATTGGAGGGTAGGATGGGTGGCCACTATCCTACCCACCTTACATATATTTTAAAAATTTTGAAAATAATACCATTTCAACTTTTCAAATTGTAGAATTCAATTTTTATTTCTTCAAATTTGAGTTTTTAACGCTGCAATTTTGTTTCTAGCTGGAAAACCTCAATTTTTTAACTGAAATATTAAAGAGTTGTTTATTAAGAATGGAATTTGAAATTTTGAAAATAATCCTAATGCAGATGAAGTTTTTACAACTTTACAAATCGTCGAATTTATTTGATTTCTTCAAATTGAACGCCGCCATTTTGTTTCTACGTAGAACACATCGAATGAAATTTTCTTACATCACTTATTTCAAATTTCTAGAACTTTCCAGTAATTTTTAAAACATTCTCGTCTGAATTGGAGAATTTTCTTAGATTTTTTAACGATTTTGGTTCTAGATTTTTAAAATGTCCTCAAAATTTTAATGAGAAATTGTTATTTATGTTCTTGAAATTTGTAGCATATATGAAATATGTTTTTTCCTTATCTGAGATGTTTTTGTTAAAGTTGATACGTTTAAATAAATAAATATATAAATAAAGTTTAAATGAGAAATTCATTGAAAACGAGAAATTTTATAAAAATAATATAATAATATGATTCTAGATTTTATAATCTAAATGAGAAAATGATGAAATAATGTAAAAATCTGAGAGAAATTGGTGTATTTTTTTTTTCAAAAATTATGGTTTTCTGCAGTTTTATCTAAAATTTAAAAAAGTCCTTCAAACGTTCTAAAATTTTCTAGTATATTTCTAAAACTTTTTATTGTAGTTTTCCAGAAAAGTTTCTTCTTATGTCAACATAACAATAACAATAACAATTTTTAACCCAATTGTAAAAAAAATCATCAGAAATTCTAAAATTTTCAGTCTGAAAAACAAAAAAGATTTTATGTATTGTAATTTCTCATTGAGATTTCTAAAAATTTTGTCTTCAAATTACAAGTATAATGTTTCAAACATTTTTCATTAAGATTTTTACAGCTTTTCTTCGAATTTTCATTGATTTATATTCTCCATCTTTTACTGCCTTTAAATCATCTGTTATTGCTTGTTTAGAAAGTCTTTGTTAAGTTATTATAATTTATATTCATGTATTAATTGTATCATTAGTCATTTGTATTTTTACTTTCCCTATATGAAATATAGGGGAAGTATTGTGATCGTGATTTTTTTTTGAAATTTTTTTTTTGCGGAAATATCCGTTTTGAGGTCCCCTGAGTCCATTGCACTAATTTCTGGAAAAAAAATTTTTGTGTCTGTGTGTGTGTCTGTCTGTCTGTCTGTCTGTCTGTCCGTGGGTGCTGTATCTCAAAAACGAATGATCCGATTGAGATGAAACTTTAAACTTAAGGTTTTATCATTAAAAACTGGAACTGAAAAGCTTTTGGTAAACATTCGTAGACCGGAAGTGGATGTTTACTCGAGACGTTTTTTTGTTTTTTGGTAATATTTTTTTAAATATGAAAAATTTTAAAAAATGGTTCAAACAAAAGTTAAAGAGAATAAAAAATTGAACAAGTTTTATTTAAACATATTTTTCATAAAATTTTTAACTTTCGAGAGAAAAAATAAAAACTGAAAATTTAGATATTTTTTGACAATTGCTAATAAACTGTTGGAGTTACATGAAATTTATATAACAAATAATTGTAGAGAATTAAAAAATGAATAAATTATTAAGAATAGCCTTTTTGCGTAAATCTCATAGTTTTCGAGAAAAATATAGGGAAAGTACTATGATGGCCACATCACCATTTTTGTCATTGTATTCTAATCATTAATTTAAGTTTTAATGCTAATTTTAATCTATAATAATATGTATGTAATAAATAAATGAACACACAGGAATTTTTACTTCTAAATTGTAATAATTCGATTTGAGGATACGAAAAAGTTTGGAGCCTTATTTTTAAAATTTTCCAGTAATTTCTTTTCCATTCCAATAAACATTTTCATTATTTTGTCTTTAAGTTTGCGTTTTTAAGAGGTAGAACTCTTAAAAACGCAAACTTAAAGACAAAATAATAAAAATGTTTATTCATCAGATTCCAATAAGTTTAATTTATGATTCTAAAAATATAAAATTACTGAATTTCGGTTATTTGTACAACTGAGTACAAAATTTTGAACCGTTTAGAATTTCGTAGGATTTTCTCTCAACACAAATTATAAGAATTTCCTAGACGCCTTCAAAATTTTCGTACATACATTCTTATAAATTTTTTAAAGTTCTAAAAATCTGCAATAAAAAATAGTTTCAAAAGTTCTGTTAATTTTCAAAGGAAAATGTTTTACATCTTAATTTGTTTCCAAGTTTTTAATACTTTTCATGAATTTCTCTTTAAATTTATATAATGTTATAGAAAATTCCCCTAGATTTCTAGAATTTTTAAAGAAAAATTTCTTCAATTAATAATTAGAAAAAACACAAAACATTTCGTAAATCTAACTTGGGTTTTGTCTAATTATTAGTTTATTTTTTACAACGTAAAGGACTTTAATACATTTTTATTATTTCTTACATTATTTACTTCTAGAATTATCCAGTAATTTCTATAGCATGCTAGTTTAGTTTGGAGAATTTTCTTTAAGGATTTTTAACATTTTTTTCTTCATAATTTGAAAATAGTGAAGTGTTTTAATCCAGGACATTTTATCTAAAATTGAAAAAAATCCTTCAAAAGTTCTAATTTCTTTTGTAGTCCGTAGTCGAAAACTTTTTATTGTAGTAATAATGAAATAAAAACACGAAAATATTTCCTAAAGAGTACAAAAGAGTTTTATTTTTGTTGTAGATTTTTAACGAGATTTTTAGAATTTTTCTTCATTTTTTATCCTAAATTCCGAAGTTTAGTAATTTTATAATTTCTAAAAATTTTAAGATTTTACTTCACATTTCCAGAATTTTCCTTAAAGTTTGAGTTGAATTTTAAGAATTTTCTTTGCAAATTTAAGAAATTTATTTCACATTTCTTGAAATTTTCAGAATGAATTTTTAAATTAAATACTTATTGTACTTTCATTTTTTACTTTGTGTTTCTCTCATTTTTTTCCTTTGAAGGACTTTGAAACATTTCAAAAAGCGTTTCTACTATATAAATATAGTTTTCTTTTAGCATTTTCTTTAAAACATTTTTTCAAGAGTTCAAAGAATATTTATAGAAATTCCGATTCTGTTGATTTATAATTTTTGGATTTGTTTTTAAAGGTACAAAGAAATTTTCTAGAATTTCCTATTTTATTGATTTATATTATAGACTTTTACGCGTTTTCAGATTTTTTTCTTTAAGGATTTCTTAAAAATTTTCTTTCGTTTTTCTACAATTATCTAGCATTGTATTTTTTCAATCTTATTAAAATTTTGCCCCTTTAATTATATCAAATTTATCTAAGTGTCCAATCAATTTCTATTCAATTGCCAGCGTCGCCATCTTGTTTCTGGCCAACAAGCCTCAATTTTTTCTATGGTAAAATAAAAATACGTTCAATTAGTCTCCTTCGGATGATTTTTTACAGTCGTTTTCAATCACCAAGTACATTTAATTTTCTTCACTTTCAATTTAGAGCGTCGCCATTTTGTTTCTAGCCAATAAACCTCAATTGTTTTTATGGTATAACAAAAAAACGTTCATTAGGAAAAGATTTTGAAGTTTTAAACATAATTCTACTTCAGATGATTTTTTTACATTCGTTTTCAATCACCAAGTAAATTTGATTTACTTAAATTTGAGTTTAGAGTATCGCTATTTTGTTTCTGGCCAATAAACCTCAATTGTTCTCTAGTATAATAAAAATACGTTCATTAGAGAGAGAGATTAAAGTTTAATCGTAATGATCTCTTTCATATAAATATTATATAAGATCCTTGTGTATATGCTGAAATTGAAGTGTATGATAGTCGCTCGTATTTTATTGATTAGAGGATTTAATAATAAACACCCACCCACCCCACATATTTTTGAAAATTTAAGATACAGATTCTGTTTAAGTTCCCAAAGATAATCGCAGTGTAATTGGATATATCCAAAAAAACCTAAAACCAGAATAGTGGTTTATGTTATCAGGCATATGTAGGTTGGGTGGGTGGCCACTATCACACCCTCCAATCAGTAAAACACGAGCGACTATTTTAACTGGAAATAAAATAATGAAAGAATATTTTTGTAAAGAGGATAATAATTTCACATTTATAAAATGATTATTAATTTAATATGACTCACACGTATGTATTAAATACTGAAGGGTGGGATAGTCGCTCGTGTTTTATTGATTGGAGGGTATGATAGTGGCCACCCACCCACCCTACATATTTTTTGAAAATTTCAATCACAACCTTTGTTTAAGTTTCCAAAAATATTCACAGGGTAATTGAATATATTTAAAAAAATTAAAAACAAAATGGTGATTTTTGTTATCAGGCATATGTAGGGTGGGTGGGTGGCCACTATCATACCCTGAATTAATAAAACACGAGCAACTATTTTTTCTGGAATTAAAATAATGAAAGAATAGTTTTGTAATGTGGATAATAATTTGACACCCATAAAATAATTATTAATTCTATATGACCCTCACGTATGTTCTAGAAATTGGAGGGTAGAATAGTAGACACCCACCCACCCTACATATATTTTTAAAATTTTAATTACAACCTCTGTTTAAGTTCCCAAAAATAATCGTATTGTAATTGAATATATTTAAAAAAAATAAAAGCAGATTGGTGTTATGTTATGTTACAAAATTTATTTGTAATATTAAAAGGTATGATAGTGGCCACCCACCCATCTTACAATTGTTTGAATAATCTCAATTCCAATTCATAATGGTTTTGCTATAACTGTTAAATGGAGAATCAAATTACAATTTTTTATACCATTGAATTACATTTATGGAATAGAAGCGGACAAGACAAAAATCGAAATATAGATTGTCAATTGTTTTTCAGCCTTTTTTCTATAACTCTTGAATGGAGAATCCAATTTCAAAAATTCCTGTACCACTCAATCACATTTATGGAATATAAGTGGATAAGGCAAAAATCGAAAATTCGATTTTCAATTGTTTTTCAGTACTTTTGCGATAACTTTTGAATGGAGAAACCAATTTCAAAAATTCTTTTACCATTAAGCAATGTTTAAGAAAAGGAAGGGGTTAAAACAAAAATCTAAAATCCGATTTTCAATTGTTTTTTTTTTATTCTTTTTGCTATAACTCTTGAATGAAGAATCCAATTTCAAAAAAGCAATGTCTACGAAATAAAGAAGTTAAAACAAAAATCTAAAATTCGATGTTCAATTGTTTTTCAGTGTTTTGCTACAGTTCTTGAATGAAGAATCATTTTGCAAAAATTCTTATATAACTGAATTACATTTAGAAAATAGGAGTGGATAAGTCAAAAATCCAAAATTTTATTTTCAATTGTTTTCAGTCTTTTTGCTATAACTTTTGAATGGAGAGTCAAATTTCAAAAATGCTTGTACTCTTAAGCAATGTTTACGAAATAGAAGAGGTTACAGCAAAAATTTAAAATTCGATTTTCAATTGTTTTTCAGTTTTTGACTATAACTCTTGAATGGAGAATCCAATTTCAAAAAATTATACCATTGAATTGTATATAGAAAATAGAACTGGGTAAGCCAAAAATCCTAAATTCGATTTTCAATTGTTATTCAGTTTTTTGCTATAACTCTTGAATGAAGAATCCAATTTCAAAAAACTTTGTAATATTAAGCAATGTTTAAGAAGTAGAAGCGTATACGGTAAAAATCCAAAATTCCATTTTCAACTGTTTTTCATTTTTTTTTTTGCTATAACTTTTGAATGGAAAATCCAATTTTAAAAATTCTTGTACCATTAAACAATATTTCACATCAGATGATTTTTTTACAATTGCTTTCAATCACCAAGTACATTTGATTTTCTTCAGTTTGACTTTAGAGAGTTGGCATTTTGTTTCCGGCCAATAAACCTCAATTGTTTCTTTGGTATAATAAAAATACGTTTATTAGGAAGAGATTTTGTAGTTTTAAACATAATTCCACTTCAGATGTTTTTTTTTATAGTCATTTCACCAAGTACATTTGATTTGGTTCAATTTGAGTTTAGAGCGTCGCTATTTTGATTCTGGCCAATAAACCTCAATTTTTTCTATAGTATAATAAAAATAACTTTATTAAGAAGAGATTTTGAAGTTTTAAACATAATTCCACTCCAGTTGGTTTTTTTACAATCGTTTTTAATCACCAAGTACATTTGATTTTCTTCAATTTTAGTTTAGAGTGTCGCCAGTTTATTTCTAGTCAATGAATCTCAATTTTTTCTATGGTAAAATAAAAATACGTTCATTAGAAAGAGATTTTGAAATTTTAAAGATAATTCCTTTTCAGATGATTTTTTACAGTCGTTTTCAATAACCAAGTAAATTTGATTTTCTTCAATTTGAATTTAGAGCCTCGCCATTTTGTTTCTCAATTGTTTCACCGAAATATCAAAAATATATTCATTAGGGATGGATTTTGTTATTAAAAAACAATCCTAGTATAATCATAAAATTCTTCCAAAAATATTAATTCAAAATTTGAGTATTAAAAATGTCAATATTTTGCAATAAATTCGCATATGTGCAACAAAACCGTTTCCTAATGCGTACGCATAAACTATTCAAATAGTAAACATCAAGCGTAATATAAATACAATATTATCAGAAACACGTGTTATCATTTTGAAACCAAAAAAAAAAATGCCAGTGTTTCGCAATTACGTAGAACATTTAGTGGATGTTATCGCATCAGAACGAAACGAAAAAATTTTAAAAATTAATTTTATCTTTAAAACGGCATTAATTGCATAACTTTGATGGATTACTTTGTTGCGTATTATGTTAAACACATAACATACTAAATAGATTTTACAAAACAAACACAATTCAAATTTTGTGTAGTTGCAATAATATTATTTTTAAAACTATAATATAAATTAATTCAATCATTTTAAAAAACGTATTATTATTATTTTAGTGAAATAATTAAGGAGCAAAGTGGCAATTCTCAAAGATCAAATTGTAGGAAATAAAATTAGAAACATTTTTCAATAATTTTAGCAAAATTGTCACTTTGTGTTCGAAATGTAAATTTAGTTAATAAAAACAATTTTGTGAAGAAAGTACTAATATTTTGAATACAATTTACTATGATATTAAACTTATTGACGATTTTCAAAATTTCAAAATCATCCCCAACATACATATTAATTATTAATAAATAATTAGTTAATCCCATCCCATAAAAGAATTGAAGTTTTAGATTTTTTTTAAAAGTTACAATAGAAAATTTCTACAATTTTCAGTTCTGTTGTGTTAATTTATATTTATAAACACTTTTTACACTATTCCCGAATTTTTTCTTTGAGGAAACGTGGATATTAACTATATAACTGATAGATTTTATAACTTTTATTTAAAGGCATTGAATAATTTGTTCCTGTAAAATATATTTCTTTGGATAAAAGAAAAATTTAATTATTCTAATCCACTAATAACAATTGCAAAACATTATCATACATCGGCCAATCTTTCTACAAACAAATTACGTAACGATAAAACGATAAGAGACGTGAACAAACTAATTAAATTCGCAAATTCCTGCTAGCTGCCGCCACATAATAATAATAATAAAAATAATACAAAGGTCGTGGAAGTGCGAAACCAGTGCGTCCTGATAAAGTGATGCGATAACGACGCGCTTTCTTACACGAATTATCATCATCACTATTACGGGGGAAGGCAGCAGTAGAATAAAAATTGTACACGAGTTCCGTAACAGGAAAAGTGATAACCGTAAACATTTCCACGTGCTCTATCAAATTATTACGATAATGATGGCGCCTGATAACAATTGTAATTAAATACCTGTGCGTTATTGATTTCGTTTTTGGGCTATTTATATTTTGTTCATTAGTTGTTTACATAATTAAAATTATGTGATAACTTTAGAGAATTTTCATTTCATAATATTAATAACTATACTAAAAAAAATTTTTGATTAGTGTAACAGTTTTACAGGAATACGTATAACACTCTAATTATTTTGGCAATTCGGCGGGAATCTGTTCCTGTTACTGCGACCTAGAAGTGGTAATTAGGTCTTTGGATGATTTCCAGCTCGGGAGGGTTTCAAGGCGAGTGCGAAGCCTGGCGTTTCGTAGAACGTGAGATGAATGTCGTAAATATTAAATATATACAACAATTTCCTCTTCAAACATCGCAATCCGTGGAAACTAATCGAAAATCAATAATAATACGAGCCAACATGTATTTTTTTTCTTCTAGCTACAAAACCTTAAATGTTTTACTAGAATAATAAACATACGTTTAATTAATGAAATTCAAAAACGTTAATAACCAATTTTTCCAAATAAAGAATGTCTAGAAATTAAAATTTACTTAATTAAATCTTTAAAAAATTACCATCATTAAATAAAATCATTACTTTGGTTAACATACTCTACAGCATTAAGCTAGCGTACTCTTGACCTACCACAATAAACTGAACCTTGACCTGTAGCGTACTCCTGACCTGCCTTAATGCACAATCTATTGAGGTAGGTCAAGAGTACGTTAGGTCTTATTTATTGCAATAGATCTGTTAGATGCAATTATTTAAAAGTTTGTGTTTCTACAATTTAGATAGATGAAGTGAGAAATTGTAAAAATTCACTAATACTGTAAAACTCAAAAATTTTAGATCAAAAATTATTGCAATATTTTAAAATTTTCAAAAAAAATTCTGTAGATTTTTTATTTAAAATTCTCGAAGACAATTGTGTAGATTTAAAATTTCAAATGCTGATTTATGAATCCTCTATTCTACCCTCCAATCATTAAAACATAGCCGAATTTGTTTTGGAATTAAATTATTAAAATAAATCTATGTCCACAAGGAAATTTATAAACAAAACTATGAAGATAATTTAATAATATTTCTGATGAACCCTCGCGTATGTTTTATTGGTTGGAGGGTGTGTTAGAGGCCACCCACCCACCCTACATATGTTTTTAAACTTAAACTAAAACAGTGGATTATGTTTAAATTTTACACACTATCACAACAATTGTTTATTTTCATGTAAACTCAAACACAATCAGTGGATGATGTAATATTGCATATGTAGGGTGGGTGGGTGGCCTCTAACACACCCTCCAATCAAAAAAAACATACGCGAGGGTTATTTAGAAAAATTATTAAATTATATTTAAAGTTTTGTGTATAAATTTCCTTGTGGACATAGATTTATTTTATTAATTTAAATCCAAAAAGTCGTAAAATTCTTACAAGATAAAATAAAAATATTTTTAGAATTTTCCAGCATTTTCACAATAATGTGTTTTTGTGAATTTCAAAAATAAAAATCTATTGTCAAATAAAGACTGAAAAAAACTCTAGAGTAAAACTAGGAAAAAAATATCCGCAAAGAAAATTCTAGATAAAACTGACTGAAAAATTTAATATCTTAGAAAAAATCTTCTGAACTTTCTTTAGAATTTTTGAAGGAAAGTTTCGTATTCTAAAAGGAAAATACTGAATAATTATAGAAATCTGATAATATAGGACAAGAAATTATAAAACATTTCTCAAAAAATTTAAGAAAAAATAATGAATATTGGTAAAAATTGATGAAAATTTTAGAACCTTTAATGAAGGAAATTTTAAAAAATCTGAAGAAAATGCAGCTAGAAAATATTTATACTATGTAGAAAAACGTTCTGAAATATTTTAAAGCTTTTGAAGAAACTTGTACAAATCTGAAATTGATGGAAATTATAGAACCTTCTAATAAATATCTGAAGAAAAAATATTAAGCATGTAAACAAAAGTTTTAGAAATTTTAAACATTCGGAAAGAAAAGTTAACAGAAAATACCTATACAATAAAGCCAGAATCTGTGAAAGAATTTTGAAAGAGTTTAACTAAATTTTGAAATTTTGGAAGAGGGATTCATCAAAAGTCCTAAAAAACATGAGGAAAAAATTAAAATGCTATGTAATTCCTCTCCAAATTTGACAATTTTCCAACATTTTCTCTTTCAAATTGTAAAAACTTTCTTCGGAACTTTAAAATTTAGCTGTTCGGTTTTTTTTCTCAAATTTCTAAAAATTTTCCATGTATTTCTTGTCCAAAATTTACTTCCTTCTATGATTTAAGAACTTTAAAGCATTTAGAAGAGAAAGTTCTAAAAATCTTGAAGCAAAATCCTAGAACCCTCTAAGAAAACTCTTCAATTTAGACGAGTATGCTTTAGAAATTACTGAAAAGTTCTAGAAAATTGTAATAATGTTAGAAAACTGTATTTGAAAATTCTGAAACTCTACAAAAATCAATTTCATAATTTAGAAGAGAACATTCTGTAATAATACATCAATTTAGAAGAGGAATTCATTAAAAAAGTTCTAAAAATGCGTAAAACTTTCACAATTTGAGAAATACAATTGTAGAAGTCTGGAAAAGAAATAACTGAAAAATTCTAAAAAATTACAAGAAAAAATTAAGAAACTTTTGAAGGCATCTAAGAGTTCTTATAATTTGTCCTACCAAAATAATTCTAGAAACATTATTGAAACACTCTAAGAATCGAAAAGAATCGTAGAACACTTAAAATGCAAATTGGAAGAGAAAATAATTGAAGTGTCAACTATATTGAAAAATTGTAAAAATAATGTACATTTTTCGATCACTCAAAAACAAATGAATACAATTAGAAGTAAAATTGGAAGATAAATTACTAGAAAGTTGTAAAAATTAAAAAACATTATACTTGGAATTTCTAACAATTCTAAAAATATGAAACAAAAAAATTGTCATTAGAAACCTCGACGACAATTTTATCAATTTGCAAGAGAAAATATTGTGAAATTCTGAAAATCTAGAAAAATTTTGAAACCGTTTAAAAAAAGTGCCTAAAATTCGTAGTACTTTCGAAAAAATCTCTCAAATTTTGAACAAAAAACATTGCAATAAAATTCTAGAAATCTGGAAGAAACAATGTCAGATAATTTTGAAGGCATCTAAGAAAATTGTTATAATTTGTAGGAGAAAATTCTACCAAAATTCTAATAGTGGTTTATAATTCTAGAAACTTCAAGTGTAATTATTGAAACATTCTGAAAGAATTTTGGCAAAAAAAAACACTTTACAAATGATGAATTTAATATAAAAGAAATTACTGGAAAATTCTACAGATAATGCTGCAAATTTTTAGAAGGCTCGAAGCAAATTATTACAATTTAGAAGCAAAAATGCAGGAAAATTCTAGAAAACTACTCAATGGAAAATTACTAAAAAGTTATAATAATCTTGATCAACAATGTTCGAAACATTTTATTGAATACGGTAAATACTTTGCTCACTACACTTGATGAAATGAAAATAGAATATTATCTAATTTTGAAATAAGACACTTGTTTGGTTTCATATTGGTATATTCAGTTTCCTCACACGTGTTTCGGCCAATGACGACCATTCTCAAAGGAATTACAAAATTAACTGAAGTAAAAAATTAACAAAAAATTTTAGAAATCCGGATGAAAAATTACAATACAAAAAAAATCTAGAAGTTTCGATAACATACTAAAAATTCGAATATATATCTTGAATTTTGGAGGCGTTCAGTTCGTAGTAAATTTTTAATGAATAACAGAAAAACGTTTAACTTTTTTATACTACATTTTATAATAATATTTTTTATAAAAAGTAGTATAAAAAAGTTAAACGTTTTTCTGTTATTCATTCAAAATTCGTATATTTATGAGGAATTTTTATCAGTTTGGATAAAAATTGTTATGAAATATTATAACTTTTGAAGAAAAGTTTCTAGAAAATTTGAAAAGAAAATTTCCTTTTCAGTTTGTCACAATTTTCCAGTATTTTTTCCTTGGGATTATCAGAACTTTCTCCTATATTTCTAGAATATTATTTGCATTAAATTTCTAGAATTGTCAATTAATTTCTTATCAAAAGTTTGAAGATTTTAATTAACGATACAAACATTTTTAAAATCTTGAACCAAAGTCGTTAATAAATCTAACAAAACTCTCAAATTTAAACGAGAATGCATTAGAAATTACTGGTAAATTCTAGAAATTTGAAAATAAATATTGTGAGAAAACTTCGTTTAAAGACTTTGGAACTTTGGAATTTTTCATAATTTAGACGAGAAAATTCTTAACATTATATAAATTTAAAGAGGAATTGTGAAAAGTCCTAAAACATTGGAAAAATCGAAATGCTGGGTAATTCATGTTAAATTTCTACAATTTTCCAGCATTTTCTCTTTCTAGAATTTTTCATGAATTCCTTATACAAATTGTGAAGACTTCCTTAGACGATTTTTTTAAGCATTTAAAACAGAAATTATTGAAAAATCTTACAGCAAAAAAACTGGAAATGTAATTTAGACGAGAATGTTTTAGAAACTACTTGACATTTTTAGAAATTTGAAATAGATATTCTAGGAAAATTTCATTTAAAGATTCTGGAACTCTAAAAGAAAATTTTCGTAATTTAGACCAGCAAATTCTATAACATTATATAAATTTAGAAGAGAGATTCATCAACTTGGGAGAAACAATAAAAATTCTGGGTAATACTAAAAATCTTATCACTTTGATAAATTTTCGTAAGTGAAATACGAAAATTTACCAAAGTGATTAGAATATGAACTTTCAACAACTAACAACCTCAACTATTCAGTTACTAAAAATCTTGAAAAAAAAATACTGAAAAATTCTAAAAATTTAAAATTATAAAGTTATAAATTAGAAACCTCGAAGAAAATTCTGTCAAATTGCAAGAGAAAATGTTATGATTTTTTTAAATGCTAGAAGAAGAATTAGTGAAAAAGTTGCCTGAAAATTGTAGAACTTTTGAAGAAAACTTTCGAATTTGAGCAATTAAAATCTAAAAATCTGCAACGAAATTACTGGAAAACTGTAGACATTTGAAAGAAACAATGTAAGCAAATTTTGAAGGCATCTAAGAAAATTCTTATAATTTGTAGGAAAAAATTCCACGAAATTCTACAAGTGGTCAAAATTTTAGAAACTTAAAGAGGAATTATTGAAGGATTTTAAGAATTTAAAAGAATCCAAAAGGACTTTAATACATTTTTTATTTATCGTAAAATCATGAAAAACGCAAATTCAAAGAGAAAATTTGAAACAAAAAATACCGAAAAAATTTTAGAATTCACAATGAGATATTACAACGTAAAAATCTAGAGACTGAAGAGTCAATTTGGATTTATATTGCTAAAATATTAAAACTTTTGAAGAGAAGTTGGAAAAGTTTAGAAAGCAAAATACTAGAACTCTCTAAAAAAATAGAACTTTGATAGAAATAAAGTTAATAGAATTTGTTGGAAAATTGGAAAGTGCAGGAAAGCAATCGAAGTGAATGAAATTTAAATATATATGTAGGGTGGGTGGGTGGCCACTGGTCCACCCTCCAATCAGTAAAACCATAAGAGAAATTGTTTTGAATCAATAGAAAACTTTATAAACAATTTATTTTAAATAAACATGTTCATTCAATTTCAATAATAATAATAATTTTTAAATATTTCACCACTTGAATGAATGAACCTATAGTCATTTCTTTGTATGTTTTAATAATTGGAGGGTAAGTTAGAAACCACCCACCCACTTTATAAATGCAATACACATTATTCAATAATAGACTTACTCATTTCAATAAAATCATAGTATTTTTATTGTTGATAATTGTTTGAAACTAAACGTAGATTGTAGTTTGAGTTCCAATGTATATGTAGGATGGGTGGGTGGCCTCGAATCTACCCTCCAATTATTTTACCATAAGCGAGTGTTTTTCTATAAATAAATTGAACTCAGGTACAAACATTCACTTGATTAATTCCGACCATTATTTCAACAGTTATAACGAAAACAATGAAAAACAATTGAAAATCGAAATTATTATTTTTATTGGATGTGAATATTTTTGGTAATTATAATCGATTGGTAAAAGAATTTTTAAAATCTGATGATTCGTTCAAGAATTATCTTCAAAAATTTGTAAAACAATTAAAATTATAATTTTGTTTATTGGTCTAAACTAAATCCATCAGATGAGTACAAAGTATTGGTGAAACTATTTACAAATTCCGATCATTATTTCAAGAGTTATGACGAAAACAATAAAAAACAATTGAAAATCGTAATTCTTATTTTTTTTGGATGTATATATTTTTGGTAATTATAATCGATTGGTGAAAGAATTTTTTAAATCTGATCATTCGTTCAAGAGTTATCATCAAACATATGAAAAACAATTGAAACTAGAATTTTGTTTTTTGGTCTAAAATAAATCCATTAGATGAGTGCAACATATTGTTGAAATTATTTTCAAATTTTCATCACTCTTTCAAGAATTATGAGGAAAACAATGAAAAACAATTGAAATTATTTTTACAGTTATGACGAAAATAATGAAAAACAATTGAAAATCGAAATTCTTATTTTTATTGGACGTGGATGTATTTGGTAATTATAATCGACTGGTAAAAGAATTTTTGAAATCTGATCATTATTTGAAGAGTTATCTTCAAAAATATGAAAAACAATTGAAATTTGTTTTTGGTCTAAACTAAATCCAATAAAAAACAATTGAAAATCGAAATTCTTATTTTAATTGGATGTGTATATTTTTGGTAATTGTAATCGATTGATGAAAGAATTTTTGAAATCTGTTCATTCGTTCAAGAGTTATCTTCAAAAATATGAAAAACAATTGAAATTGGAATTTTGTTTTTTGGTCTAAACTAAATCGATTAGATGAGTACAACGTATTGGTGAAATTATTTTCAAATTTTCATCACTCTTTCAAGAATTATGAGGAAAACAATGAAAAACAATTGAAAATAGAATTCATTTCTTAATTCAATGTGAATAAGTGAATATTTTTTTTAATTTCGCGTAGCGCCAATTTATTTACATACATGATCTACGCACTTTCCTCCCAGTGTAATATAAAAGGAAAACTAATCAATTTTTAAAATTCAAACTTCTTTTACAAATTGTAAAAAAATATTTGCACTAGAAATATTTTCAAAACTCTAAAATCTATCAAAAATTAACATAACTTTTAATATTCCAGTAAAACAATTGAGGTTTTGAGGTTAGAAACAAAATGGCAACGTTGGGAACTTAAATTTAAAAAAAAATCAAAAGCTTTCGATGATTGAAAAAATTGTAAAAAAAATCATCTGCACTTTTTTATTTTCAATTTAAATTTCGAGCAGCCCTATTTAATTTTGAGCAAACGATATATCAATTATGTCAAGAAAGTATAGTCTAAATAGATTTTAACAAAAATTACTTTTCATTTTCATTTATATTCTTAGGATTTTCCCTGAGGCAAAAAAAATATTTTAGTATTTTGATTTTAAAAAAAAATGTTTTAATTTATTTACGGAATATTACGTTTAAATTATCTCCTCTAATATTCCTACACAAGTTCAAGGTCATGACAGGACGATAACAAAAATTATTTCGCCGCCGCGCATTTCGCAATTTTTAAATTTTTTTTGTATGTCGGATGTAAATTCGACCGAAAATTATTCCGCCGAACATTCTAATTAATTAACTAATCCGTCTCTGTGCGCGTGTAATTACCTAACGTGCATTTTCATGCTACAACAATTTAAATGTTAAAAGAGGTCAGTCATGGACGCAAACAGAATAATTTAATGAAGCGATAACGCGGATTTATCGCCGGTTTCGCGACATTACGTTTTAATAATAATAATATTATTAATAGAATAATTAGTTTATGCTCAATGTAGCTATTGGTAAACGATTAATCGGTGCTTATGCATCTCAATTAGCAATTTGTTGGGTAATGTTGAAATTATTTTGCAAATATTTTGTTATGTTCCGATGAGGTAATCGATTGAAATTTTTGTTACATTTATTAAATACGGACTGTATTTTTTAAGCATAGTGTTATCTGCGATCATATAACTTGTTGATGACTTCTCTCGTTATTTGTCAATACTGTAAATTAGTCCAAAGTTGCTAATTGTGTTTTCAAAGTTGAAAATATCGTACATCAGTTTAAGTAACAATATTTTGGAACATTAAAGCGTTTTTAGGAAGTTTAAATCGAAATGATTTTTTTCTTAACAGAAGATGAGTTTGATGTTGACTGTCAATTGTTGACCAACGTTTTCAAATTTTATTTTTAAGGTAGTGATGTTAAGAAGGTGCTAGATTAAAGCTATAGGTTGATGTATGGCTTTTAATCTAATATCTTTTTAACATCACGACCTTATAAAATTTGGAGGTCAATTGACGGTCAACATCAAACTCATCTCCTGTTAAGAATAATCTCTGAAACGAATAAAGCATTATGATTAAAAATAATGAAACGTTGTTGTTTCTGATTATATGTTCGAGTACGCAAAGAGTATTATTTAAATACTATTGACAGGTTGTTGGTTATTGTAAAAATGAATTTTAGAAAAAAACGTTATACGAGGGATAGTAGGATAGCAGGATAGGCGATTTTTGCACCGTGCGGAGCTCTGGCGAATAGAGTGACCGCCGGATGTGTGCTAACATGTTCAGTTGTATTTCAGCTCTTAATGTACAAAGTTACGTCTCACATATATTGGCTGTGATGTTTTTTTGGGTGTTTATAATGTTCAAGAAACTGAAGAACACCACCAGTTGTGTAGTTATGGCTGTGATTAGATTCCTCGTCATCATCATCATTACAATTTTTATCCTGAGATGTGTATTTCGTAGGTTCTTCAATAATCTAAGGATTTCAATTAATAGAAACGTCTTCTGAACAAATTACTCCATCAATATAGGAAGTGACCAACCAATAGTTCAAGGATGACGAATCGATTCCAATTGGAGGAGGAGTCACTTCATCTGCGTTCGTTTCACTGTCGTTTTCGATGGACGGACGCGACAAAGGCGAAGACGACAAAAGTGACTTTCTCTCCGTGAAATGGATAGGAAAGAGAGACGGAAAGAGAGACCAGGAAGTGTACTGGCTTTTTACGCCGCACACTCTAGAATTGCGTGCGCCCGCAGTCTTTAGTCTAGTCTGGCTAGCGTAAACTAGAAACTAGATTGTTATTTATAACCGGGAGTGGAGTCAAGTTCACTCGTTCAGCGTTCTGTCATGCTTCGCGGTTCACGTTTCGATTTTCTTTTTTACTAAATAGAGCGGCAGATATATTTTAATGTTCGCCAGTTTTTAATTAGTTTAAACGCCTCACGTGCGAGCTGGCCAATGTTGGTAAACACGGCATTGGGAAGGTGAAACTTTATGCATTTATTTATAATTTTTTTCCTAGTATTATAAACAATCAATTAAAATTATAAATTGATACATCCATCCAACCTGAATACAAATATTACGCCTCTAGTTCGATTCCTGCAGCATCGTCCTACTAAACATTAATTGTGGTTTTATGTACAAGTTTTAAAATTAAAATTAAAACAATAAAGTATAATAGAACATTGAACAGGAATGTGTAAGGAAATCCATACTCGTGTACAGATAAGGCAAACACGTCCATAATTAATGAATTACAGGAAAAGGCTTTGAATATTTCGAATCGTTCACATACTCGATTTTATATGCATTCGGTTATTCTAAAATTTGCAAAAAAATCATCAGCACTAGGATTATTTTCAAAATTTCAAAATCCATCCCTAATAAACCTAGCTTCAATATTCCAGTCAAAAAATTGAAGTTATTTAGTTAGAAACAAAATGGCGACACTCAAAACTCAAATTTGAGGAAGTCAAATGCATTCGATGATTTAAATAGTTGTAAAATCTGCATCTGCACTAGGATTATTTTCAAAATTTCAAAATTCATCCCTAATAAACATATATTCAATATTCTAGTCAAAAAACTGAAGTTATTTAGTTAGAAACAAAATGGCGACGCTCAAAACTCAAATTTGAGGAAGTCAAATGCATTCGATGATTTGAATAGTTGTAAAATCTGCATCTGCACTGAGATTATTTTCAAAATTTCAAAATCCATCCCTAATAAACATATCTTCAATATTCTAGTCAAAAAACTGAAGTTATTTAGTTAGAAACAAAATGGCGACACTCGAAACTCAAATTTGAGGAAGTCAAATGCATTCGATGATTTGAATAGTTGTAAAATCTGCATCTGCACTGAGATTATTTTCAAAATTTCAAAATCCATCCCTAATAAACATATCTTCAATATTACAGTCAAAAAATTGATTTTATTTAGTTAGAAACAAAATGGCGACGCTCAAAACTCAAATTTAAAGAAATCAAATGCTTTCATTGATTAGAAAAATTGTAAAAATTTCATCTGCACTGGGATTATTTTCAAAATTACAAAATTCATCCGTAATAAACGTGTTTTTAATATTCCAGTTGAAAAATTGAAGTTTTCCAGCTAAAAACAAATTTGGCGGCCTTCAAAACTCAAATTTGAGAAAATAAAATCCATTCCATAACTGAAAACATTGTAAAAAAAATCATCTGATAATGGGATTATTGTCAAAACTTCAAAATCTATCCCTAATAAACGTATCATTAATATAAAAATTAGGTTTTTTTAGCTAGAGACAATCAAAACTTTTATAAAATTCATTTTAATTTTAATCAAAAATAGAAATAGAGCAAACGTTGTTTTTTTTTCTTTCTATTTAAAATTACTGAACTAATCTGAAACAGTAGTAAACTAGGCCGGTCTGGAATTCCTGGCAGATGTTTTACGGCGGCGTCAATCACGTTCGCATTGGTCAGTGCGAAAAATTCCGGTTTGCACAATTTATATAGTGGCGAGCAATAAAATCCTTTCATCCGCTTCATAATTTTTACTTTACATCTTCTAAGAATAATAATAAAAAAATGGTAATAAAACGAGCCAATTATTTCACACCGATCGCGGAAATTTTTACTTTTGTGCGGAATAAAATTTCGGACGATCTCGTTATGCCAATAAATAAAATTACCCGACAATTAATTCCGATCGAAAGCAAAATATATTCACGCTATTTAATAAGCCCTGACCACATTCCAATTTTATCGAATTCCCATTACGGAATGTGGAAATACTTAACGTGCCATTATTTGCATCGCCCGAATGTACATATTTCGTGTATTGATTGTGTTCGAATAATGTTTGAAAATTTTACATAAAGTACACAAATTAATCGTTATATTTATATAATTTTTATTCGTAATTTATTTTTTATGATTAGGAGGTGGGTTGTGTAATAAAAAAAATATTTTTGTACATATAACTAACAACTTATTATATTCACTATTTGTTTTGAGTTATGTGAAGTAATAATCACTAATAAAACACGATTTAAATTAGTGAAGAAAGGAAATCAAATCGTGTTTTATTAACAACTTATTAAATAAATCCTTTTATAAAACTATTAAAATTATATCTACTTACATTATTAATAACACCAGTTATAGTATAACTTGTTAATGTCTTTTACAATAAAACATTTTATTCACCTCACTTTATCGTGATAAAAGTTCCGCACAAACTAATATGGAATTGACACCAACTGTTATATTAATGTATTGGTGATAAGAAATCGAAATCCACAAAAAAACGTCGGTCTTACTCATAACGCAGGTAAAGAATCTGTATATGATTACACACGGAAACAGGTACAAAAAAATGCGGACGATTTAATTTCTTATCAACAGCATTCCGATATTCGTCAACACTTATTTGATATCGGTGATTAATAAGCTGCAAAAAAGGGTTGTCTTGAAAATGTTTATCGGCATGATTCTTCTATTTTAAAATCAAATATTTTAATATATAATGTTCAATTGTTTCAATAGAATATCAAAATAATTAGAAAATATTTTCTAATTATTAGTTAAATTTCTACAACGTAAAGGACTTATATATTTTTAGAATATCAAAAATTTCGTTTATTAAGGATACATTTTAAAATTTTAAAGATAATTTCAGTGCTAATATTTTTTTAAAAAATTTTTAAATCACGAATTTACCCTTATTCGATTGTTTCGAATTTTAAAGTTTGGAATATAATCACAGTGCGAATAATTTTTAATATAAACTGTACTAAAAAGAAATTCATTATTTTTGCATGAAATTGAAGGCTTTAATTGTCATAATTAGAATGATCTGATTTAAGTCAAATAACATTTAGTTTTTTTATTAATATTTCTGACATCATTAAAATCGGTTTTTATTACTTATTAAAATTTTAACAAAATGATGCTACGTATTTTACTCATTGGAGGGTGGGATAGTGACCACCAAACCACCCTACATATACATATTAATACAAATTCAGATACGTTGATATTCCTGGCCTTGCACTCACAAATTTGTTTAATTTTGCTAAGATAAATATTATACAGGGTGTTCAATTTAAGTTCACTTTGAAATCACTGCTTTTACTTCATTGAACATGTATTTGAAAATCTTATTTCTTTTTTTTTTAAATCTGTCAATTTTTAATTTATAAAATTGTTTTCGTTGAAATCTATTTCATCTACTGTAATTAGTTTAAATAGAATTCTTAATTTTAAATCGTTTTCTTTATTCAGCTATTTTCAACTACCCTCATTTAATATTTCATTTCTTTAGAATTATTCGAATGCGTCAACCTAGCGTACTCTTGACCTACCTCAATAATCTGTACGTTGACCTGTAGCGTACTCCTGACCTGCCTTAATGTGCGATCCATTGGGGTAGGTCAAGAGTACGCTAGGAAAATTTTTAATGTTTGCGATTAATCTGGAATTTACTAGGGGTTAAAATTTGTTAATAATTAAGTGTGTAAATTTTTTAAACTCTTTTTAAGCAGGTTTTAAAGTCTGTATTAGAATTTTCAGCTTTTAAGAGTAACAGCTTAAAAACTGTTTTGATTTTTTTCCAAAAAGTATAATAAATAATTTGTTGAAAAATATTTGAAAATTTTGTAACGCAAAAGGATATATTTATATTTCATTAGTTAAAACATTATTGTAAAATAAAAGATACATTATTGCAAGATAGAATAAGAAAAGTTTTTAGAAAACTCCGCTAAAATACACCAGAAATTCGGTTTTTGTCAAAACAGAAGTGAAGAATTATTTTAAAATTGGAAATATTTTTACTTAATCTTTATCTGAAAGAAAAAAAGCGATTGCAGAAATTCAATTAAAAATATATTCTTATCTAAAAATTAAAAAGGTGAGAAAATCCTAAAATTAAAACGGCTAAAAAATAAATGTTTCCCAATAAAAAGAGTTAAGAATGTGTAAGAATTTATTAAAACAAACAACTGTAATTAAAACAATAAGTTTAAGAACAGTTATACAAAAAATAAAAACAACAATTGATCAAAACGAAACAGTTGAAAAAAAGCATTAAATAAATTTTGATTAATATGATGAAATTTGAAAATATAACTAAACGCCTTATTTTTTTAATATAAGTTATTTTTCATCTACCATCTGTCAACTGCTCCATCTCTCAAGTGTCATCTGTTACCTAAGATTTGCAATTTGTCTTATGACATCTGTCATTTGTAAAATTCGTTTGACATCTGTTATCTGTTAACTTTCATCTATTATCTGCCTCTATCATCTGTTGACATCTGTTAACTTATATTTGTTATTTATTGTTTGTCATTTGATCTGTCATATTTCGATTATTATCTATCATTTACCCTCTGTTATCTTCTAACTTTTATCTGTCAACTATCATCTGCAAAACTGCTATAGTTGGTAGCAAACTGTCATCTTTCATCTATCATCTATCATTTGCTATCTTTCATCTGTAAACTGCTATCTATCATTTGCCATCTGTCATTCTCTATCTTTTATTTGTCAACTATCACCTGTTGTCTTAGATAATAATTATTATTATTAATACTGCACTCAAATTTCAATATTTTATTTTGTATAATACTAATAATGTTTATTTCTAAAAGGTGAAAATAAGCATCTAAATGCTAAATATATGTATCTGAAGCTGGTGTTATATGAACAGCGGAAGAGAGGATTTGGGTTTGAGTGGAAGAACACCTACAAGCGTGAACTCCGCCCGTCAGCATGGTGTTAAAATTATATGTATGTTTTTTTTTTCATCAATTTTCTAAATATCTATATTATAACCAAGTATTCATAAAGCTTAAATGAAGATAAAGATAAAGATATACATAGCATATAAAATTACATACATATATATAATTTAGAAATGTGTCAATGTTAAACGTTTGAAAACCCTGAAGAAAATGCATTTTGGTTTCAAAAATGTAAAAAATGTACGGTTCCATATGTAATAGTAGTGTTTTCATTTCTTGTTTAAATTTAAATACGTCTGTATTATTCCTATATCGTATGTCACCGTTCATCTAAGATTTTCCATGTTATCTGCTATCTTTTATCTGTCAACTCTTCTCTATTTAGATCCATCTGTCAACTATCATTTGTTATCTTAGATTTATAATTTGTCTTATGTCATCTATCATCTATATATTTCATTTGTCGTCTCTCAAATGTCACTTGCCATTAATCATCCGCTCTGTGACATCTGCTATCTATTATCTAGCATCTGTTAACTGTCTTCTGTTATTTGTAATTTACCGTAGGTCATCTGTAATCTGAAAGGATCATGTCATCTGTCATGTTTCATCCATTATCTCTCCTCTGATATGTGCTATTTTTATCTATCAATTGTCATTTCTCAACCATCAACTACATTTCCCATCTGTAACTTTTCAACTGTCATCTAGCATCTGCTATCTATTATCTATTATCTTAGATTTGTTAGATTAATTATTATCTATATAAATAAATGTATTTTCATCAGGATAGCACGCAATTTTGCCAAAATGTATGGAGTATGCATTAATTCATGCGGTTTTCTAAGAGAGGTCGCTACTAGCATTATTTCGCGTCGTGTTAATGCGTGACTACATTCATTTGAAAGCTACTGTCATTGCGCGTCTTTTTCACTATATGTAAACAACATTTTTTTCTATTCATTTGAACATGTCGAACTTTGTGCCAGAAAAAGTGTTTTTGCGGGGAGTTCTTCTTCATTACTTCAACATGAAGAAAAGTGCTACCGAAAGTCATCGTATTTAAGTAGAGGTTTATGGTGACCATGCTCTTGCTGAAAGAACGTGCCAGAAGTGGTTTGCACGGTTTAAAAGTGGCGATTTCAACTTAGAAGACGATGAACGACCCGGACAGCCAAAAAGGTTTGAAGATCAAGAATTGGAGGCATTGCTTGATGAAGATGCGTGCCAAACGCAAAAAGATCTTGCAAAATCATTGGGAGTTGATCAAGCAATCATATCCAGACGTTTAAAATCATCGGGATTCATCCAAAAGCTTGGAAATTTGGTCAAGAGACATCGAACGCCGATTCTCCATGTCGGAAATGTTGCTTCAACGCCACAGAAAGAAGTCATTTTTGCATCGGATTGTTATTGGTGATGAAAAATGAATTCATTACGATAACACCAAGCGCAAGAAATCGTATGTGAAGCCCGGCCAACCATCAACATCCACAGCAAAGCCGAATATCCATGACGGCAATGTAATGCTCTGTATTTGGTGGGATCTGAAGGGTGTGTTGTATTATGAGCTGTTGAAATCGGGTCAGACGATCAAAGGGGACATCTCACAATTAATTTGTTTGAAGAGAGCGATTGTGGAAAAACGACCAGAATTTTCCATCATGACAACGTTCGGCCACATGTTTCAAGACAGGTTCAAAACTATTTGGAAAACAGTGGGTGGGAAGTTCTACCTCACCCGCCTTATAGCCCAGACACAGCCCCTTCTGATTACTACTTGTTCAGATCAATGCAGAATGCCCTCATCGGAATACGCTTCATTTCACAACAGGGTATCAAAAATTGGCTCGATTCATTCTTCACCACCAAGCCGGAGAAGTTTTTTTGGGATGGAATCCACAAACTGCCAGAAAGATGGGCAAATTTTGTAGCTTCCGATGGACAATACTTTAATCATTGAGTGTATAACCATTTTTTCACAATAAAGCCTTAATTTTCGAAAAAAAAAACGCATGATTTAATGCATACTCCTGTACATTAAGATCATACGTTTAAATTCCTCACGATGTACTTACTACATACATACACTTTTATTTACTTGAATGACGAATGAATATTTATGGAGGGTGGATGGTTGGCCACTATCCTACCCTAAAATTTCTTTATCATTAACAAGGGCTGTAATAAAAATAATCTATTAAAAAAGATAGGCAAAATTGTTGTATTTTCTTGTAAAATTTTAGCTAAGTTATTAAGCGTGTTTTACTGTTTGAAGGGTGGGATAGTAGTCACCCACCCACCCTACATATGAACTAAAAATACATTAAAATCCCACTTTTATGTTCTTGGCAACAAACTCACTAATTTCTTTTATGTTGCTTGAAATTTAATGAGTATTGGTGATTGAAGGACAAATGTATATGTAGGGTGGGTGGGAGGCCACTATCCCATCCTCCAATTTCTTTAATTTACACAAAGCAAAGTATTTTATTTAAAATTAATGCAAAATTGTTATTGTAATTTTTGTAAAATTTTAGCCAAATTGTTTAGCGTGTTTTGTTAATTAAAGGGTGGAATAGAGGCCACCCACCCACCCTACATATACATTTAATATACATTCAGAACCCTCGTTTAGGTTTTCGGCAACATACTCACTAATTTCTTTTATTTTACTTGAAACTTAACGAGTAATAGTGAATGAAGAATAATTGTATATGTAGGGTGGGTGGGTGGCCACTATTCCACCCTCTAATTTCTTTATCATTAACATGGACTGTAATAAAAATAATCTAATAAAAGAAAAGTGTTTACTATAAAAATTATGCAAAATTGATTTTTAAATTCTCATAAAATTTTAGCAAAATTATTTCGCGTGTTTTACTAACTGAAGGGAGGGATAGTGGCCACCCACCCACCCTACATATTTCAATAAATATACACTAATATTCTACGTTTATATTTCTGATGTCATACTTACAAATTTAGTTTAATTTGCTTGAAATTTAAGGAGTAATAATGACTGAAAAATAAATTAATATGTAGGGTGGGTGGGTGTCCACTATCTCCAATGTCTTTATTATAAACGAGGATTGTATTAAAATTTAATTTAAACAAAGGAACGTATTTACCTTAAAATTAATGCAAAATTGTTTTTGTAATTTTTATTAAATTTTAGCCAAATTGTTTAGCGTGTTTTATTGTTTAAAGGGTGGGATAGAGGTCACCCACCCACCCTACATATCCATGTAATATACATTCAGAACCCTCGTTTAGGTTTCCGGCAACAAACTCACTAATTTCTTCTATTTCGTTTGAAACTTAACGAATATTAGTGATTGAAGTATAAATGTATATGCAGGGTGGGTGGGTGGCCATTATCCTATCCTCTAATTTCTTTATTATAATTGAGAGTTGTATTAAGAATTAATTTATATAAAGCGAATTATTTACTTGAAAATCCACGCAAAATTGTTATTGAATTTTTTGTAAATTTTTAGCCAAATTATTTAGCGTATTTAAATGATTAAAGGATGGGATAGTGGCCGCCCACCCATCCTACATATATTAATAAATACACTAATTTTCTACGTTTATATTCCTGACGTCACATTCATAAATTTAGTTTATTTTGCTGAAAACTTACAGAGTGATATAACTGAATAAATAAATATGTAGGGTGGGTTGGTGTTCACTATCCCGCACTTCAATTTCTTTCTTTCTAAACGAGGGATATATTAAAAATTAATTTACACAAAGTTAAGTATTTACCTTAAAATTAAATCAAAATTGTTTTTGTAATTTTTGTTAAATTTTAACCAAATTGTTTAGCGTGTTTAATTAATTAAAGGGTGGGATAGAGGCCCCCCACCCACCCTACATATACATTTAATACACATTCAGAACCCTCGTTTAGGTTTTTGGCAACAAACTCACTAATTTCTTTTATTTCGTTTGAAACTTAACGAATATTAGTGATTGAAGTATAAATGTATATGTACGGTGGGTGGATGGCCACTATCCCACCCTACAATTTCTTTATTACAAACGAGGCTTGTATTAAGAATTAATTTTCAGAGAGCAAAGTATTTACTTGAAAATCCATGCAAAATTATTTTTGTTGTTTTTGTTAAATTTTAGCCAAATTGTTTAGCATGTTTTACTGATTAAAAGGTGAGATAGTGGCCACCCACCCATCCTACATATATATTTAAAATACACTCAAAACCCTCGTTTATGTTCCCGACAACAAACTCGGTAATTTCTTTAATTTCACTTGAAACTTAACGAGTAATAGTAAATGAAGAATAATTGTATATGCAGGGTGGGTGGGTGTCCACAAATCCATCTACCAATTTCTTTGTCATTAACAAAGGTTGTAATATAAATAATCCGAAAAATAAAAGTATTTACTTTACAAAAATTATGTAAAATTGATTTTTTAAATCTCATAAAATTTTAGCAAAATTATTTGGTGTGTTTTACTAATTGAAGGGTGGTATAGTGGACACCCACCCACCCTACATATTTGAATAAATATACACTAATATTTTACGTTTATGTTTCTGACGTCATACTCATAATTTTAGTTTATTTTGCTTGAAACTTAAATGGTAATAATGACTGGAAAATAAATTTATATGTAGGATGGGTGGGTGTCCACCGATTTCATTATTATAAACGAGGGTTGTATTAAAATTTAATTTAAAGAAAGCAACGTATTTATCTTAAAATCAATGCAAAATTGTTTTTGTAATTTTTGTAAAGTTTTAGGCAAATTTTGAAGCGTGTTTATTAATTGAAGGGTGGGATAGTGGCCACCCACCCACCCTACATATACATATAACCATTCATTCAGATCATACCTTCTATATTACTGACGTCATCCTCAAATTCCTTTTATTATTTTCTTAAATTTATAGAGTGATAATGATTGATGAATAGATGTATATGTAGGGTGGGTGGGTGGCTTCTATCCCAACCTTTAATTCTTTTAACATTAGCGAGTGTTGCATTGAAAATAATTTATGTATTTAATAAATCTTGTTTTGCGTCGTTATAATTTTAAACAAAAATATCTCACACTCTTTTTACAATTGAATTTTTCAATCAATTATTATAAAGTGGAATTTGTATTAATTATTTATTTTTATATTTCAGGTAAGAGTATCCTCCAAGAGTTTAATTGAGTGAAGGTAATACAGTAAGTAATATTAATATCGTACCCAGGATGGATAGAAGATATTAAATTTAAGTAAACTGGCTTAGATTTTAGTTTAAAAATTTCTAATAAAGATAATATTACAATATAAAAATAATGTGTTCTAAAATGTATCAAAAGTGTTGTTGATACTATTGAAAGAACATCAACAGATAGGTGATATTTTAGAGATGTTAAAATTGATTTGTCTGTTTATTTATGTATTGTATTCTTTGGACTTCTTTCTTAAAAGCACATATAATAATACTTGTCTATAGGGGAAAAATTTGTATGTATGATTTTAGATCAATTGTTTTTACTTATATGAAATATAGTTTTATATAAGTAAAAACAAATAAATTGAACAAAAATCATACATAAAATTTTGGTTCTTCCACTCAAACCTTTGTTGCACCATTATGTTATGAAGCTGGTATCATCTTCTACATCCATAAACATTTATATTTTTCTTCATATTGGTTTATTTGTCCTTATGATTGGAGGAACTTATTAGCAGTTAATATCAGCATGATAGATATATAAATGAAGAGTTACAAGTAAAAACAACATGTTTTCATTGTTGAACCATAACATATTGGAAAATAATTACCCTTCAATCAAAAACAAACATTCAAAAAGGTGTATTAAATCAAAATTTAATTATAAGACAGAGGCGAACAAATAATATTCATAATAATTAGAAAAACACGAAAACATTTCGTAAATCCACAACAAATGAATCTTATTAAGATTTGTATTAGTTAATTTTCTACAGCGTAAAGGACGTTAATACATTTTTATAAAATATATTTCAATTATATTTGTAATTTCAATTCAGTGCATAAAATTTAACTGTAATCAATCTCTTAGCATAATTTACAATTACGTCGCCACGAGCAAACAATCAACAAATTACCAATGCTCGTTCACAGTTATAAGGCGATAAAAAAATAAGCGGTGCGCGTTATTAAAATCATAACAGCAATTAAGCAGTAACAGTAAACCGAGGAAGGTATTTCTCCGCAGTAAACGCGGAAGGCGTAACCGCGTAATGTATTTCTTTTTTCTCTTTCTTAATGCGATTTAAATGTATTATACACCAATTGTCGACCTTCGGTACGTTCAGATATTACGTTATAGATAGCCGAAGAAAGTGCACCGGAACAACGCAGTTTTTCCCCGAGCACCTGTTTGCGTGCGCCATTCATTAAAATTCCGAATACGAAAATAATGAAAATAAAATTTAAAAAAAAAGGAGACGTAATGAATTATTGATAGCTCGGACATCAATTTCGACAAGGTCGAATCTTAAATTATAGGAAATATATGTTAAAAAAATCTTAAAACTATAAAATCTATTTATAATTAATGTATTTTTAATATGCAAGTGAAATAATTATAGTTTTTAAATAATAGCTAAATATTAAAAAGGAAGAAGGAAATTAAATGCATTCAGTGATGGAAAAATTATTCGCATTTGGATTACTTTAGAAATCTATGCTTAATAAACGTATTTTTAAATAATAAAATATATTACAATCATTCAGTTCGTTGTATAAAATTAACTAATAATTTAAAAATACGAAAACATTTCGCCAATCTGCAACAGATTTTCGTATTTTTAAATTATTAGTATTTTTAAATGTTACAGTTTTTATGAAGAAAAACAAAATTAACTTACGGTTTGAGAATGGTACGTCAATGTATTGAAAAGATTGGTCATATAAATTAGTCATATAAAAAAATACCTGTTATACAAAATAAAGTGAAAATTGTGTTTAATTTGTAAAATGAAGATGCTTGAAATTTAAATTAAAGAAAATCAATTGTATTTAGCTGAAAGACCATAAGTCGATGTCTAATGAAGAAGAAGAGACACAGCATAAAAATTGTTATATCGTAATATTGTAATACTATCTTTCAATTGCATTTGATGGTTTAGAAAATTATAAAATAATATTAATCTAAACTGTGTGATTATTTAAAATAGGAGTATTTTTATTATTCCCCTAATATGAAATTAATTAATTCGTTCAGGTATTTTCATAATAAACGAAAACCCGCTACCCCTCGAGACACTAATATACTCTAATTTATGTTTAAAACTTATTATTATTAGATTTAACATCAACGCATGGGGGCGAGGTGTATTATTACTAAATTGTTTTCTCGCTACCGGCTAATGTAAACTAATACCGGGGGCTCATTAGCTCAGAACGGTTGGATAATGAGGGAAAGAGCTTTCATCACCTTCACTTTGTCATTATAAAAACTAAATCCGTTTTATTTTATTATAATATTATTTAAACTATTAACATTTAAAAAAAAAATGAAGCATTAATATTACCACCACCCTTGTGTGGTGAATGTGTAAGGGATGAGCTTAAAACCCTCGCGTATCGCCTTAATATACATGACCGTCCATTTAGGGTCTGAAGGAAGTGATGTTAGGTTGGTGAGGGTCACGAGGTCACTAGTGGTAAAAGTTTGCTGTCCACGGTGGAAACCGGTACCCTTTTTCAATCTACGATTACCGGTTTTCACACGAATTTCCCACCTTTCGGATGGACGGACGTGCGTTATATTTAATCCATCAAATGTTGAATAATTTATGAATTTAATCGAAAATTATTTGCGTAAGAAAAATAGGGAGAAAGTCACATATTTATATTATAGTTATAATAATATTAGAAATCCATGGCGCTAATTACGCGCCACGCATTTGTCGTACCGTTGATGATGATGATCAGACAGATCGATTGCGATTTTTGGAAATTGCCAGTGTTTAATTACAGCATTAGGTGAAAGTTATTTCCTACGCATTAACTAATGACCGATTCAATAAGGAAGCAACGAAATTAAGACACGTAAACCACGCACGGAATTAATACGTATTCCATCTGAGTCATCACCTTATCTGTTTACGATTATTACACTTATAAACAGACCGATTGATTAATTAATCAGTGAATTGGTGATATAATGAATTATGAAATTATACATTTGGAAATTTTCGTCGATATTTATAATGGTGTTCCAAAATTCAAAATTTTAATTAAATTTAAAAAATTTATTTTTTGTACCGCCTTGTTGAAATCACATGTCATTCACAACAATATCAACCAATTGAAATAAAAAGAACTAGGTCACCCAGTATTAATAACATTCCAGGCATTATCAGCGCAAAATCGAAAAGAAATTCAATAATTTGGTGATCCTGAAGATAACATAAAAACAAAAGCTACAGTTTCGAAATTTGTAAAAATTACTAAAATCCGCATTAAAAATGTATATCTTAAAAATCTGTACTAAATATAATCAATAAATTTTGTGATAATAACCTTTAAATACAGAGAAAGTTTTATAACAAATTTCATTAATTTATCATCTCCATTATAAATATAAAAACAAAAGCTATCGACTCAAAATTTTTCAAAAAATTTTATTCTGGGAAAATATTTATTACGCACAGTCACAATATTTTGTAATAATAACCTCTAAACAGAGAGGAAATTTGATAAAGAAATTCAATAATTTAGTGGTCCTGAAAATAATCTAAAAACAAAAGCTTGCATCTTAAAACTTTTCAAAATAACCAAAAATCATATCCAAGATTTATACCATGAAATTTTTTACCAGATATAATCACTAAATTTTGTGATAATAACCTTCAAACAAAAAGAGAGAAAAGAAAGTTTTATAAGAAATATCATTAATTATCGTTATAAATATAAAAACAAAAGCTATCGACTTTAAATTTAACAAAATAATCAAAAAACACATGTAAGATGTATTCTATGAAAATATCTGCCACGTACAATCATTAAATTTTATAATATTCACCTCTAAACACATAGGAAATTTTGTGAAAACAATTAATAAATTCGTGGTTGAAAAAAACAGAATTAAAAAAAAATACTGACTTGGAAATGATCAAAATCATCAAAATCAGAATTAAGATTTATCCCAAACAATTATGTACCACATACAATCACCAAATTTTATGATAATCACCTCTAAAAAGTGAAGATATACAGGGTGACTGACGAAAAACCTTTGGTGCTGTATCTTGCTTATTTTTGATCCGATTTGAATAAATAAAACATCAAATTAAATTATTTTTAAAAGACTTTAATATGAACTGTACTGATATTTTTTTTGCATCCAGTTTTTGACAAAAGACGATCAACTTTTTTTTTCAATTTGCACTGTATATATATTTTGTACTGATCCGCAAGGAGATTTTTTTCTGAATCTAAAATTGTAAACGATTTTATCCATTCATCAAACCAAAGTCGAGAAATTGAGGATTAAAAAAAAAATTAAAAATCAAATACCCATAGTAAACAATATACAGAGCCTATTCCAAATGTCAAAAGTGACAGTGTCAGTCATTGGTACAATACTGCAATGATTTTTAATAATTTCATAATAAAAATGTTGCAAGATTTCAAAAACTGAAAAACTATTTCTGTAGAAGCACACAATTCTAGTACAGTGTTTGAAATATTGCAACATTTTAATTATGTAATAATTAAAAATCGTTGCAGTATTGTATCAATGGCTGTCACTGTCACTTTTGAAATTTAAAATAGGGTCTGTATATTGTTTACAATGGATACTTGACTTTTTATTTATTTTTTTAATCCTCAATTTCTCGACTTAAGTTTGATGTATGGATAAATTTGTCTACAATTTTATATTCAGAAAATAAATCTCCTTGCGAATCAATAAAAATATATATACAGTGCAATTTAAAAAAAAATGTTGATCGTATTTTGTCAAAAACTGGGTGCGAGAAAAAATAACAGTTCAGATCCTATGAAAGTCTTTTAAAAATGGTTTAATTTGATGTTTTATTTATTAAAATCGGATAAAAAATAAGCGAGATACAGCACCAAAAGTTTTTCGTCAGTCACCCTGTATCATAAGAAAATTCAAAAAATTAATTTCTCTATTTTAAATATATAAACAAAAGCTATCGACTTAAAATTACTAAAAATAATTAAAAACATATTCTGCATTTATTTTATGATAATATTAATCACATATAATCACTATATTTTGTGATAACCATCTATAAACAGAAATGAAATTTTACAAAGAAATTCAATAATTTAGTGATTCTGAAAAAAAAACAACATAAAACCAAAAGCAAAAGTAACACCCAAAATGTAATATGTATACCAAGAAAATCTGTATGAGATATAATCACTAAATTTTGTGATAATAAGTATTTAAGGCAAAAACTATCCACCTTAAATTTATATTAAAATTTTAATCGTGGATCCTCTTTAGGTATATTGAAAATTTTATGCATAACGTTTGTTGATGTTTTAATGATTGGAGGGTGGGATAGTGGCCACCCACCCACCCTACATATACATTTTAACATCATCCACTACCACGCTTTTATTTTCCAAAAATCTACAACAGCATTTGTGATGATGATGTCGTGCAACTTCAAATCAGTGTTTTAGTTTTAGTTTCCTTGTATATGTAGGGTGGGTGGGTGGCCACTATCCCACCCTCCAATCATTAAAACATAATCAAGGGTTTTAGTTTGTAATCAATTACAGAAAAAAAAAACTCACCCCAAAAATAATTATATCATATATAATCTCAAAGTTATAATTATAACTTTTGCAAGACGAAGAAGAGTTTACAGTTGATAGCTAAAAATTGATAGATGATTTTTCAGTTGATGACGACTGCCATTTAGTAGTTAGATGCTTTATGTTTGATAGATAATAACTTATAAATGATGACTGCTACTTGGTAAACAACAGATAACAGATTAATTATAAAAAATGTTTAGTTTATTTTATTTCAACGTTCTCTGTTCCAATTGAGAAGGATGACAGCTGTTTTAAAGGTCAAGATGACTTGAAGGTCAATACAGATCATTCGAATGACAAGGTCATTTAATTGTCAAGGTCATTTAGATGTCAAAGTTATCGCTTCTCGGCCAAAGGCTGAGATCAAAGTGTAGTAGATGTCAAAGTCATTTAAATGTCAAGATCATTTGAATGTCATGTTCATTTGTATGCCAAGGACATTTGAAGTTCAAGGTCGTTCAAGTTCAAAGTCATTTGAATGTCAAAATCATTTGAATGTCTTGGTCATTTGTATGCCAAGGACATTTAAAGTTCAAGGTCGTTCAAGTTCAAGATAATTTGAATGTCATGGTCATGTATATGTCAAGGACATTTGAAGTTCAAGGTCGTTCAAGTTCAAGATCATTTGAATGTCATGGTCATTTGTATGTCAAGGACATTTGAAGTTCAAGGTCGTTCAAGTTCAAGATCATTTGAATGTCATGGTCATTTGTATGTCAAGGACATTTGAAGTTCAAGGTCGCTCAAGTTCAAGGCTCTGTGAATGTCAAGGTCAAAAACCTCTTCTGACCTCAAACTTGCCGATTCTAGAATCTCATCACGAACTTTAAGGTCTAGAAGGTTCTAGATTCGGCTGTAGTCCTCTTGCAAGACAGTGGTGAACAAATTATAGATGGCAGTACACTGATAACTGAAGACATATTACCGAAGGTATATGACAGAATTGGACATTTGGTGGTTGACGAAAACTATTGCAGAAAATAAATACAAGAAAGTAGAAGAGAGCAATAAGCAAGAAACAACAACAGTGAACAAATTATATGATACATGGTGTTAAGTGATTCAAAAACACAACAAATTGAGAGTGATAACGAAGTAACCTCCGCTTTGTTGTCTGTTTTAAATGTCCACGTTCCAGACCCAAAACCCGTTCGCCTTGGGAAATATGACCCCACTCGATCCCCTAGTAGCCGACCCATTAAATTGCGGCTTGGTAATGAGGAGTTAGTCAAAACTGCCATCCGTAACTGTCAAAAACTCAAGTTGAATGATAATTTTAAGTCTGTCAATATTTCCCTTGATCGTACTCCTGCACAAATTGAGTTTTACCGTAATACTAAAAATGAATTAACCCAGAGAACAGCTGCAGGTGAACGAGGACTTAAGATTAAATATATTAGAGGGTTACCCACTATTATTAACACATCGGAAAACTGAACCGGCCCAACATTACCGATAATACTACAATCAACATCTACTACCAAAATACCCGGGGTCTCCGAACCAAAACACATGATCTCTACACTGCATCGCTTAATATAGACTTTGATATTATTGCTCTGACTGAAACTTGGCTGAATGATTCCATACAAGATAGTGAACTACTGCCATCCGACTTTCAAATATTCAGGTGCGATCGACAACGTGATGTCACTGGACGTTCGTTAGGCGGAGGGGTTCTTGCTGCTGTCCCTGACCATATATTCTGCGAAGCACTTGATGTTACAGCCTTTACAAACTTAGTTCCACTTGTGGATATAGTTGCTTGCAAATGTATATTTAACAGATTTTTATTTTATATTGTTGTACTTTATATTCCACCTGATCTTTCGACCGATTTATTGTCTGAACTATTTGAACTGTTGGAACTTTTTTTACTTGACAAACAGGTTTTGCTCATAGGTGACTTTAACGTACCGCAATTTACCTCTTCTGCTACTATGCCATCCTCTTCACCTAAATTAAACTCTCTACTAAATTTTATTACCACATTAAAGTTAAAACAATGTAATACTGTTCCTAATATTAATGGTAGATTACTCGATCTAGTTCTCACTAACATGTTTACTAATACTTTAGTTGAACGAGAGTTGATGCCCTTAGTTCCTGAAGATGCTCATCACCCTGCACTAGTTATACATTCTCAATTACTCCCATTCTCTAATTCTAATTCGGCACGATTCCCAACGAATAACAACAAATTGTATAACTTTCGCAAAGCAAACTATCCCAAACTATATAACTTACTACAGTCAGTTGACTGGTCTTTTCTTGAAACTTATACCGATGTAAATGTTGCGCTTAATGCATTCTACTCATTGATTTATGATTTACTTGATGAAACAGTTCCTTCACGACTTATTTAGCGAAACTTGAGCAAGAAATGAAAAATAATCCTAAGTCACTTTGGAATTTTATACATGCTAAAAATGGCACTACAAGAATTCCCTCTCAATTGTGCAATGGTAATACAACACTCAATAAACCTGATGAAATTGTAAATTCATTTGCTGATGCCTTCCGCAATGTTTACTCCCCTTCATCAAATGCAACCTTCACAGAACCATCTGCATATACTATTCCCTTTAATTTTACTCCTTTCAGCGAGACTGACATTATTAATAGTATTAATAAGCTCAAAAATAACAACACTGCTGGTGATGATCAATTACCCAGTTTTTTCATTAAAGATTGTAAATACATATTTGTCAAACCTCTATTAACTATTTTCAATTTGGCAGTTCTTACTCAGACATTTCAGCAAATGTGGAAATGTGCGCGTCTGAGCCCTGTACACAAAAAGGGTGATAAAACCAATATCAGCAATTACCGACCAATTGCTATTCTCTCAAACTTTTCTAAAGTGTTCGAACAAATGTTGTACACTCCCTTATATTGTCATATAAGAACTTTAATTTCGCCATGCCAACATGGTTTTATGAAGGGTAGGTCTACAGTTACCAACCTTGCAATCATCACTCAACATATAAGTGATTCCATTGAAAATCGAACTCAAATGGACGTAATCTACACCGATTTTTCTCGTGCATTTGATTGTATTGACCACAATATCTTGCTGAATAAACTTGCGGAATTTGGTCTCAGCACTGATACTATTAATTTTTTTCGTTCATACTTGTATGGTAGAACTAACTATGTACACTATAATGGATATAAGTCTTATACATTTACTTCATTGGCTGGGGTACCTCAGGGATCTAACCTTGGTCCGCTTTTATTCATCATGTTTATTAACGATCTAATTTCCTCTTTGTCTTGCCACGTTTTAGCATATGCGGATGACTTGAAAATTTTCTCAAATGTTTGTAATTTGCACGACTCACTGAAGCTCCAAGATAATCTTGATCTCATTTCTAGGTGGTGTACTAATAATAAATTGAACTTGAATATCAGTAAATGTGCTACTGTTATATTCTCTCGTGTTTCGCGCGTAAACTTCAGCTATAATATCAATGGCTATCCCCTACAACGGCTTACAGAGATCAGAGATTTGGGCGTACTCTTTGACTCTCAGATAACTTTTGTTAAACACATAAATGATTTATATTCATCTGCTTCCAAAATGTTGGGTTTCATTATGCGTACTTGTAAATATTTTAATGATAGTGATGTAATTAAATGCCTTTATTCGGCTTTTGTACGAAGTCGTTTAGAATACGCTTCGTCAATTTGGTACCCCCACTTTGTGTATTTATCACTACTAATTGAAAGGATACAACGTCGCTTCCTAAAATATCTGAGTTTCAAGGAGGACAAAACTTTCCCTGAAAGAGGTATAGAATATGAGCAGCTACTCCATCGTCATCTTCTAAACTCTCTGTCTAGTCGCAGAGATGTAAACAGTGCGTCACTGATGTACAAATTAATTCACAATGACATTGATTGCCCAGATCTTTTATCAATGGTGAAGTTTTCCGTTCCTAGGCTTACCTCGCGGCACACAAACCCTACTTTTTTCATCCCCACATCGAGGTCCGTTACTATGTCTAAGTCGCCGATCCATCATATGAGTAAAAATGCTAATACCAAGTTTCACGATATATTTATCTAATATATTATATATATATATCTAATTTATAGACATTTCTTTGCCTTTATTTCTTCCTCCTTCTTCTTTCCATTTTTATACATGTATGATTAGTTTTTATTTATTATTATCTTAATGAATTAATTGTTTACTTTTTACTTTTGTACTTAATGTTGTCCTGTAATTGGTTTATCTGTTGGGCAAATAAATTTATTATTATTATTATTATTATTATTATTAAGTGACTCGGGGAATAAAATTAACCACATATACTAGAGCGAAAATGATGAAAAATTATTATAAAAGTCTTCAAATGGCCAAGATGCAGGCCATCAAAGTTAAGAAATTTCAAAATATTTTTCGAAATATTTTCTGATCACTTTGGTAAGTTTATATGTTCATATATTTTCAATTCTGTTCGTGGTGCTGCAATTTGATACAGCCTAAACTAACATCAAGTAAATTTCTTAGGCAATTTATGTAAACAACTGTTTTATCAAGAATAAAAATTACTACTATTACTATTTATTACTATCACTTCGGATCGCAGGAAACATGCTATACAGGGTGTTCCTAAAATTTATTTGCTCAGAACTTGTTTGCTCATAAATTTACATATACTCTTCCACATTATAATAGAAAATTTATTTTAGAAACTGATAAAAGTGGCCGTTTTTGAGTTATAAGCAAAAGTGTTAGTCTCTGTTTTTAATCGTAACAAATAAAAAACGAAAAATCATTGGAAAAATCTGAATCGGCGATTACAGTTGAAAAACGAATCGAGCAGTCAACTTGCCTATGACGTTTAAAGAAAGTAAAACAAATTTAATTTTTCGTTAGTTTTTAGTTCCCTTATAACATTTTCTATGTATACGACATTTGTACAACACTGGTTGCAAGATTTTTTAAAAGCCAAAACAACAATCATTTGATTTTTTGGTCGTAACTCTAGAACGAAAGGTCAGCTTTTAAAAAATCTTGCAACCAGAGTTTACAAATGTCGTATTGAATTGAATTTACGTTTTTAACTTTGACAATAAGTATGCAACTTTTGTGAACCGACAGCGTAAGATTTTTTAAAATTCGATCTTTCGTTCTAGAGTTATGGCCAAAAGACGAAAAACAAATGAAAATCGAATTTTCGCTTTTAACTTCTACAATAAATATACATTTGTAAACCCTGAGTGCAAGAATTTTTTAAATCCATTTAAATTCATTCAAAAGTTATAACTAATAAAGGAAAAACAATTGAAAATCGAATTTTCGTTTCTAATGTTTACAATAAGTATGTAACATTTGTGAACCATCAGTGCTAGAAATTTTAAAATTTGATCTTTTGTTCTAGAGTCATGGCCAAAAAATGAAAACAAATGAAAAACGAATTTTCGTTTTCAATATTTACAATAAGTATGCGAAAATTGTGGACCATCAAAGCAAGAAGTTTCAAAATTCGATTTTTCGTTCTAGATTTATGGCAGAAAAACGAAAAACAAATGAAAATCGAATTTTCGTTTTTAACATCTACAATAAGTATGCGATATTTGTGAACCATCAGTGCAAGAATTTTTAAAATCCGACCTTTCGTTCAAGAGTTATGGCAAAAAAATGAAAAACAAATGAAAATCGAATTTTCTTTTTTAATTTCTACAATAAGTTTACAATATTTGTAAATCTTGGGTGCAAGAATTTTTAAAATCTGATCTTTAGTTTAAAAGTTATGTTCAAAAAAAGGAAAACAAATGAAAATCGAATTTTTGTTTTTAACTTCTACAATAAATTTACAACATTAGTAAACCCTGAGTGCAAGAATTTTTAAAATCCGACCTTTCATTCAAGAGTTATGGCCAAAAGAAGAAAAACAAATGAAAATCGAATCTTTGTTTTTAACATGTACAATAAGAATGCGATATTTGTGAACGATCAGTGCAAGAATTTTTCAAATTCGATCTTTCGTTTAAAAGTTATGACGAAGAAACAAAAAACAAATGAAAATCGAATTTTCTTTTTTAATTTCTACAAAGAGTATACGACATTTGTGAACCATAAGTGCAAAAATTTTTAAAATTCGATCTTTAGTTCTATAATTACGGTCAAAAAAACAATGAATTTCGAATTTTCGTTTTCAACGTTTACAACAAGCATACGACATTAGTGAACTATGAATGCAAGAGTTTTTAAAAATCGAGTTTTCGTTTAAGAGTTATGACCAAAAAAAAGGAAAACAAATGAAAATCGAATTTTCGTTTTTAACATCTACAAAAAATATACAACATTTGTAAACCCTGGATGCAAGAATTTTTAAAATCCGACATTTCGTTTTGGAGTTATGGCCAAAAAGTGAAAAACAATTGAAAATCAAATTTTCGTTTTTAACGTTAACGATAAGTATGCGATATTTGTGAACGATCAGCTCAAGAAATTTTAAAATTCGAACTTTCATTCTAGAGTTATGGCCGAAAAAAGAAAAACAAATGAAAATCGATTTTTTGTTTTTAATGTTTACAATAAGTACGCAACATTTGTGAATCATTAGTTCGGGAATTTTTCAAATTTGATCTTTCGTTTAAGAGTAATGATCAAAAAAAGAAAAATCTCAATTACAGTTATTAAAATATTCAAAGAGTGATAAAAATAAATTTTCTATTAAAATGTTGAAGAATGCATGTAAATTTACGAGCAAACAAAACAATTTGTTTGTCCTCTTTGTAGAGAATTAAATGCCAAATGTTTTATAACATTGTTTTGTCTTATTCATGTGTTTTGATTTTTTTTGACATTCAAGTGTTGATTTGTTTTTTTCAATAAACCAAGCGGTGTTTTAGATTTAAGTTCGATGTATATGTAGGGTGGGTGGGTGGCCTCTAACACACCCTCCAACCAGTAAAACATACGAGAGGGTTTTGATGAATTAATAATAATCATTATTTCGTAATTAATTGCTATGATTTTTTTGTGTTAATTAATTGTGAAATGTTTGATGTTGTAGTGGAGTTCATTAATTATATTATTGATTATGTGCAACCACACGAAAGATAAAAGTGTAAAATTCGCAGCAGTATTTGAACGCGCTGTGCCGCAGAGATAAGTCGATAGACGCCCACGCGGAAGCGTTTGTTTACAACAATTTAACATTAGAGACGTTAGCTATATCTAATATCATACCTAACCTTACCCAATGCCCGCACACATACAGCCGCACACACAGACGAACGCGCGCACGAACACACCGACGTGACGTCCTATTGAAAGTGAATGCCGCCGAGGAGCGCCGATTCGGCCCGAACCAGCAGATATCTGAGTCACTAGGCCATCGAGAATTCTACAGTCTACTCTAGTGTATGGGTTTCGCTCTGGACGCGTGGACGTATCGCTCTCACCCTCAAATGAAACTCTTGCCGTACACGCGCGCACCCTTTATCACACACACACACTTGCCGAAGTGCGAAGACACCCTCTTTACCTTTTATCAGTGAACTTGTGCTTCTTGAAGTGATGGACTAAACAAAATAAAAAAACTATTTAATTTATTTCCCCAAAAACAATCGTAATATTAATCCGGTTTAAAGAAAATTAAGTGATGATACTGCAGCACCCGTCCAGCACTCTGGAGGTACGCAACATGCTTCTCCAAGGAGTTCCTCCGGGGTTGGCTTCGCCGGCGCGCAGCAGGTCTCCCGTGTCCATCAAGGTGGAGGAGGAGAAATGCGTGACCACCACGATAGACATTGACAACGACAACGACGACGACTGTGTGCCCCTGGATTTGAGTGTTAACGGTGGTAGACTGAGTCCGGCCCTTCGCGAAAGGGACTCCGGCACGGAGAGCGACGACTCGGGCGGAAGATGCACTCCGGATGGCCCGGATTACAAGGCCTACAAGAAGAGCCTCATGAAACGCTATTGTAAGTGTCGCTCTTTCACACAAAAATTTATCTCCATTAAATTGACAAAGAAAATTAATTAATAAACTTGGAATAAAAACACTAATACTTTCTTCAGAAATAATTTCTTATTTGTGAAGGTGTTAATATAATTATTCCAAGTTTACGACGAGAATTGTTTCGACACATAGTGGCCTCATCAGGCAGCCTTCTCAATCCAATATCCAACAAAATATTAGTTTAAGAAAACCGTAATTATAAAGAAGACACGATTATTTTGTTTTACCACTTTATTTATTTTTGAATAAACAAAGTAATCATCTCTCTTTCTTCATTATATCCAAGATTTTAATTTGTGATGTAAAGTAAACGCCTCGACAATTAAATATTTAAAGACCTAATTATTCTTTCTCCAATGAAAAATATTAAATTGCTAAATATTCTGAACTTTTATATAAATAAAACTATTTAATCACTTTCAAATATATTGTAAAACGCTACAATTGTTTCGTCACACTGTGGCTTCTTCAGGCGAAGAAATATTCTGAACCTCTTTCTAAATAAGTATTAAATTAAATTAATAAAGAATATGTTAGTCTACAGTTTATATAAGGAAACTTAACGTTAGAATCATTTGGTTTTTATTGTTTCATAATTAATTTTTACACGTTTATACAACTTTCCTGACTAGTTGCACTTACACGATCATTTTCAAAGAAGCTATTAAAAACTTCTATTTGAAGCTTTATGTATAAATTTAAGAGGATTATCAACTGGACAAAAAATAAGAATAAGAATAATAAATTTAGTTAGTGTTAAAGGTAATTAATTTCTACCTTAAATTACTGCACATTAAATTAAATACACAGAAAAAAATGTGTTTAAATATGGATTACCATCTAGTAACGATTACAGCCATCCTGAAGTGAAAAAAATAATGAACGAGATTTTCTTGTATAAATTTTACACATATTACCCAGTGAAACGTTTCAAAATAAATTACTTAGTTACTTCTTGCAACTATATGTTATTACCTATATAGATATAAGGTCATCTAGCAAATAAGTCGTGCCTGAATAAAAATTGAAAGTCTAAGTCAAAAAAATTAATAAAATATTGAGAATATTGTTAATTGATAAGGCGTTAAGATGTTAAACAAATGAATATTAAATTGTATATAGTCGTATCTTTTATTAAATAAACATAGTTTTTTTATAAATATTTTAAAAAAATTAAAAAAATCAATATAACAAAATAATGAGCTTTATTATAAATTAATTAAAATCTATTTCTATACGTTATATAACATTTTTACAATAATTATCTGTGGTTAAAACACAGTAAATTATTTGCATCGTCTAAAAAAACATTATAAATCCTCTCAGAATATGTCATCATTATTGTTGAATAATTTCATAAAAACTAGTTTTAAATTTTATGCTCTATAAGTAAAAAAATAATTTCGCTTCATACATTATATAAAAATTAAAATCCAATAATTTTTAACGTTAACTCATTCTTATCGAATCCGTCACAATCGTAATCCCTTCAATTCGCTATTGCCGCGTAAATGTTTTTAAGCTTGTTAAACTGTTAAATTGAACGATAAAGAAAGCATACGAGCATGAAATATTGGCATTTACATTATTTTATTTTCTTAATATTATAATATCCTAATAATACAATTTAAAAATTATGTATGTAATTAAAATCTAATCTGCAGTAGCCACAATGTGGTGAAGGAATTTTTACCTAAAAACACTTTAAAATAAATAATTGGCGAAGAAAAACACTTGTTATGTTCCATATTAAGTATATTTTAAGATTATTAATCTTAAAAATTTAAATATAAGTTTTATGTTTTAAATTTAAATATATATGTAGAGTGGGTAGATGTTTTCGAATCTACCCTCCAAATAAATCATACGTGAGTTTTTGCATGAGTTTATCATTCATTTTTAAAGATTTGATTTTTTATTTTTCTAATAAACTGCTTAAAATTTTTATTAATTATTTTATAGAATCCTCACGTATGTTTTATCAAACAGAAAGTGGAATAGAGGCCACCCACCCACCCTACATATACATTTAATTTCAATCACTATCCTGCTTTGGTTTCCAAAAATAAATCCAAACAATTTTAGCGTTAACAGTCTGAAAGCTATAAAATTGAAATAGTTTATATCTTATAAATGTAAGGTGGGTGGTTAGCCACTATCCCTAAAATGAATAGAACATAGACAAGGATTTAATTAAAAATAATTGAATTAAGCAAATAATTTTATGGGTGATTATAAAATTATAATTAAGTGTATTAATTTGAAAAAGTATTTACGAAGATTTTATTTTTTTAAGAAGTATTAGAGGTCACCCACCCACTCTACATAAATATTTTACTTTTTTGACTAAATCTTCTTAAAATAACAAAAAAACTATATTTTTAGTACAAGAAATCTTGTAAAATTAACAATAATTCGTAACTTAAATTTAAATGTAAATATAAGGTGGGTGGGAGTCTTCTAATCCACTAGTCCTTTAAGAAAAATTTAAAGTCACTCACCCACCCTAAATAAATATGTTACTTCATTCACTAAATCTTCTTTGAATACCAAAAAAATATAATATTTTTACTACAAGAAATCTTGAAACCTCAACAGTAGTCTGTGACTTTAGTTTAAATGTATATGTAGGGTGGGTGGGTGTCCTCGAACCCACCCTCCAATTCTTTTATCATAAACACGGATATCAATAAGAATAAACTACAAAATAAACTCAACATTGATGTAATAAATCATGCGAAATTATTAGTATCTTGATTAATTAATTTTGTATACTTTTCTTCTATATTCTACTGGTTGAAGGGTGGAATAGAGGCCACCCACCCATCATACATATATGCATATTATTCTAGTAAACTTTTTGCTAACTTTAAAAGCTTTTCAAGTTTGAAATTGATATTAAAAAGTTGAAGTTTAACCCTTAATAACCGAATAGATCATCTAAGAACAAAACAGAGAAGAAACTTTAGAAAATCCTAATAAAATTCAATCCAAGTCGAACTTTAAAAGCTAAAACTGAAGTTTGAAAAAATTCAAAATCTTTCCAAAAATATAGCCTTTGTTGACTAGATACATTGTTTAAGAATAAACGGGAAAGAAACCTAATAAAAGCTTGATTTTTCTGAAAGCTCTTCGAAATTGAAACTGAGGTTAAAAATTCTTACTAGGTCTTAAAAATTACAATTCTTACTAATTAAGAAGAACATTCTTCAAGAGTAAACTCCGCCTTTCAGCTTGCTGGCGAAATTATTTGTACGGTTTTGTTTACATTTCGAATTATTTTTATAAAGCAAGTCTGATTAAGTGCCAATAAATAAATAAATAAATAGATGGACTATCTGAAGACAAATAGTCAAAAAACTTTAGATAGATAATAACAATAATAAACGTCTTTATTTTCTCAAAACATTTGGCGAAGATTAGCCATTAAGACTACCCTACCACTTAAAAGTCTGATATTTGAAAATGTAAATTTAGTCAAACTTTAAAAGCTCTTCGGAGTTGAAAACAAGGTTAAAAAATCAAAAATTTACTTCGCAAATGTATGTCTTTAAGGCTAGATGGATTGTTTTGAGAACAAACAGACAAAAAACTTTAGAAAAACCTAATAAAAGTCTGATATTCGAAAATCTAATTTAGTAGACTAATTTAGTAGACTTTTGAAGCTTCTTGGAGTTGAAACTGAAGTAAAACAATCTTATAATTTCTAAATATTAACATAATGTTTCACCAAGTGATTAATGAGAAACAATTATATGATATATTATAATTTCTTTTCTTGTTGAATTGGGTTCTCGTTTATTACGTCATGAAACATTTTTAATATTAAGGGTTTAATTGAAAACACAGTTAAATTCATTTTTTAGGAATATAACTGTGTTTTCAATTAAGTAATATTAACCTTCACGTACTCAAGTAACTACATTAAATATTAAGGGTTGTTTACACCAACCAACACTTATAATCTCTTCATTAGATAACTGGATGGATTATCCATTATATTATTATAAGGACAAACAGACAAAAATCTGCAAAACAACGTAATAAATAAAAGTCTAATATTTAACCGAATTTAGACCAAATTTATAAGCATTTTGGAGAAGAAACTCAAGTTAGGAATTTCTTAGAACCACTCAAAAGAGTAACCATTGATGACTGGATAGATTATCTAAGGACCAATAGAATTTGTTTTTTTTTAAATAATTTTTAAAGCACCTAATAAAAGTCTGTTATTGAAAATCTAATTTAAAAATTGAAACTGAGTGTAAAAAAAAATCTTAAAATCTCTTTAACAATTGACTCCTCGACTAAATGGATTATATGAAGACAAACTGACAAAAAAAGCTTCTGATATTTTTTAGAAGAATGTAATAAAAATCCGATATTTGAAAATCTAATTTTGCCAAACTTTTAGATGTTCTTTGGGGTTAATACTGAAGTTAAAAAAATCTTAAAATAAGAAGTGTAGCCTTTAATGAATTAATGTTCTTAAGAATTGACACAGGTTAAAAAATGCGTAGAATCCTTTAAAAAATGTAGACCTTAGCTAAATGGATTATCTGAGGACAAACAAAAAAATACAAAAATATAATAAAATTTTGGTAATTTTTTAGAAAAGTTTATAACATTCAATTTATTTATTACACTATTACGATATTAAAAATATTTAAAAATAGAATTATTCCCAAACTTTAAAAGTTCTTTTGAGGTTAAAAAATTCTTTAAATCATTTACAAAAGGTAGCTCTTTATAAATTGATAGATTATTTAAGTAGAAACAGACGAAAAAACTTTATAACGGAGTAATAAAATTCTGATATTATTTCAAAATCATTAATTTTGAAGTTCACATTAAAAAGTTATTATAATCTTTTTAAAAGTGAAGCCGTTAATGATATTGAATCGATTACCTAAGAAGGGTCAACGGAAGAAGTGAAAATGCAGCATTGGGCTGGAGAGGAAGAACATTCTGCCGAGTGAACTACCTTACGTCAAAATTATAAGTACATATTTTTATCTATCCATTTGTAATAAATTTATTTATTGTAAGGAAAACAAAGCATTAAATACAAATACAAATAATATATTTAAAAAAAAACTTTCGAAATAAAATTCCTAAAACTTAAAGACTACTGATCGATAGCCAATGGAAAAACAAGAATAGAAGAAGTAAGAAGAAGTAGTTATTGTCGTATTATCAGATGTAACATTATCTTGCAATAAAGATGTTTATCTCTTCAAATTCTTATATTTAAAAATCAAAATTAGTCGAACTTTCGAAATTCTTCATTGGTAAAACTAAGATTAAAAAAGTGTTAAAATCTCTTCAGAATTGTAATTTTTTAATTATCAAATATACTTATATGCATAGAAGTTTAAACTAAGTAGAGTGTTCAGATTAAAAGATAATAGATTGTGGTGTTTATGTGTGTTGACATAATTTCAAATTCATTTACCATACACACAAGGGTTTCGATTAAAATTAATTACAAAAAGCGAATATTTACTTGGAATACATTTGAGTTTTATGTTTTATAGGTTGGAAATAATTCAATTAAACCTTTGTATATGTTTTACTCATTGGAGGGTGGGTTAGAGGACACCCACCCACCCTACATATATATATAAAACTTAACCTAAGATACTAGTTTACAGTTTTTGGCATTATTAAAACTGAGTGCTAGTGTTTTTGCTAGAAACTTGGGTGTCCACTATCCTAACTTCCAATCATTAAAACATTCAAAAGTGAGTAGTTGGAATTTATTTTTCATCACACGCTTATTTTCTGAAAAATAGAAATTAAATAATTTCGATTTTTGAACTTAAAACTATATCAAAAATACTCGCTTATTGGGGTTGGAGGGTGGGATAGAGGCCACCCACATGTACATAAAAACTTTACCTAAAATACTAGTTTTAAAGTTTTGACATTATTAAAACTCAGTAATGATGTTTTTGTCAAAAAATGTAAACAATAACGATAATTGAAGCATAAATATATATGTAGGGTGTGTGGGTGGCCACTATCGTAACTTCCAATCATTGAAACATTCAAAAATATGTTCTTAGAATGTATTATTATTCTATTCACGAGCTTATTTTGTGTAATGTAGAAAATAAATCATTTCAATGTTTGCATTTAAAACTATATCAAAAACACTCGCTTATTGTATAAGTATTGGAGGGTGGGATAGTGGACACCCACCCACCCTACATATACATGAAAACTTAAACCTAATTACTACGTTGAAATTTTTGAAATAATTCAAACTCAGTGCTGATGTTTTTCTGGAAACTAAAACACTAACGATGATTGAAATATCAAGGGTGGGTGGGTGGCCTCTATCCCACCTTCCAATTGATTTACAATAAGCGAGTGTTTTTAATATAGTTTTAAATGCAAAATCCTAATTATTTACTTGCTACGTTATATAAAATAAGCTTGTGATGAATAATAAATTCCAACAACTTACTTTTGAATGTTTTAATGATTGGAAGTTAGGATAGTGGCCACCCACCCACCCTACATATACATTTATACTTTAACCATGATTATTGTTTAAGTTTCTAGCAAAAACATCAGCACTCAGTATTAATAATGCCAAAAACTTTAAACTACTATTTTAGGTAATGTTTTTATGTATATGTAGGGTGGGTGGGGGGCCTCTAACACACCCTCCAATTCTTTTATCATAAACAAGGGTTTCTATTGAAATAAATTAAACACAAACGAAGATTTACTTAATTAATTATGTATAATTATTACTATTATGAATAATTTATTTTGTAAAATCTTTTTCTTTACTTTATTGGTTGAAGGGTGGGTTAACAGAGAATGTGCAGTTGAAATCAGGGATTACGGATAAAAGGGAGAGCGATTAAGTTACAATATGCGGGCTACTAATTGGGTCCATTATACAATCAGGCATGAAAATTTGTTGTGTGGTTATATTTTAAGTTATTCTTTCGTTAACAAAAAACAAATAATAACTGTAATGAGAATAAGTGTGAGATAATAAATTATGTAATCCCTAAGTAGGCCTTGCGTCGTGGACTATATGATTTTAATGAAAAAAAAAACTGGGTGAGTGGAAAAAGTGGTAGCGCGACTTATTTACCCCCGCACACACACACGTAATAAATTTATTAATATCCGTCGGGATTGAAATCACCGTTAAACCGAACCTCCCCGCAGACCAGACCGACTCCTACGCGCGTCGAAGCCCCTGCACAAAACCCCCGGGCCGACGCGGGCGGCCGCACCCCCGCCATTACATCACGTTACTAGGTCAGGGTCGTGAAACGCCTTCCTAAAAGATTCCGTAATCGATTCCTATCTCGCGTTTCCCTTTTCATTTATGGATGACGACAGAAAATATTCACACACACATATATATATAAAACAAAATTAAACAAGTGAGAATTATTACAAAGAATAGTTGCGACCGTTACTACATGGTAATTCATACTTAGACTGAATGGAAAAAAGAATTTAATTATTTGTGGTTAAATAATAGTGAATTTTTCAATCCAGTGTAAGAGAAAATTACGTAGATACCTTATTCGTAAATCAAAGAGTTTAATTTTTTCATAGTCATGACCTTTTTGATGTTTTGATGCTATTAAAATGAAAATATAACGGTCGCTACCATAATTTTCATGAAAATATAACATTTTTATACTATTTAATTTTTAGATTTATACATGGAGGTGTTTAATGAATAACAAATAAGGCTTTATTTGTAAAGTTCTGTATATAATCGATTTTTTTTAATTTATGGATGCCGCCTATTGCCACGGTTTGTCCTCCTTTCAATATTTACGACGTTCCCATTGTAGGCGAGGAGAGGATAATCAGGAAGTGGAAGTGTGGAAGTGGGTTGGTTTTCGTTCTGGTCGACGATCAATCCGTCGATAAATGTGGGTGGTTTGGGGCGCGAGGGTGGCGCATCGTTACATTTTTAATTTGTGAAGAGCCTTCGTTATTTCCCTGATTGCGAGGATTTATAATATTCAAAGGCGTGTAATAATCATTCCCCGGGCCCGGACAGGTAACAAAAAAAATGTAGGTGAGCAAAGGGTTGAGAGAGGGATTTTATTTGTGTGTGTGTGAGTGTGTGACCGGTCTCGATCTACCTGCGTCTGCTTTAATAGAGGGAGGAAAATCGTCGATATATATATGTATGTATATATTTAGCTTTCTATCTCTGTTCCCACAGACGCGAGTGAAACTTGCAATTTCTCGTTTCTCGAATGCACTTTTCTAATGCGTAAAGAGCGAGATGGAAAAAGAGAAGAGAAGACATCGCTTACGGTACATCCGTGACCCAATTCGGTACAGTTACCTTTTTTTTTTGCTTCCACTTTTCATTAATGTATAATTTCCTGAAACCTTAGATTCGGGGAGGTGTAACAGAAGCAGGTAGACACCTTTATGTACCGTTTGTGTTCACGTTACGAGGGTGGATTTCTCTGAGGCTGAAAAAAGAACGCGGCAATTTTTTTCCTTCTTCTTCCTTTAATGTGTACCGTTAGATCGACATGTGTTGAATTTATAAAGGGAAAAAAAAATATTATTTTCGCTTGATTTATCTAATAATTTAATCCAAGATCAAAAGAAATTTAAATTCAACAATATCAAGAAAACTATAACTCACATTTATAAATGTCATTAACATTTTTTAATTTCGAAAGTAAAATTAATAAAATTTCATATAACAAATTTTTTTTTAATGATCAAATTTTAATTTTTGAAAATCCAAATATTTAGAAAAGTATGAGTCAGATTTATTAATGTCATTAACATTTTTTAATCGTAAAAGTAAGCTTTATAATAATTTATTAATAATAATTTTAATATAATGAAAAAAAAAATTAATGATCAAATTTTGAAAATTTTAACAATGAATAATTTGAAAAGTGTAAGTCTGATTTAAAAATGCCATTAGTATTTTTTAATCCTGTGACTGAAGTTTATTAAATGGTCTTATTAAATTATTAATATTGCCAAACCAAATTATAGTGTTCAATTTTTGAAAATTTAAAACCTCAATATCTAAAAAACTATACAATCGATTTAAAAGTGTTATAAATATTTTTGAATCCTTAAAATGAACTTTATAAAATGGCTTTAATTAAATCACAATTCAGAATTGTAATTCACAATTACAGTAAAAAAAATTGATGATCAATTTTTGAAAATTTTAATGATTAATATTTATAAGAATTCTAAGTCTGATTTAAAATTGTCATGAGTATTTTTTAATTAGAAAAATTTTTGTAATACAATGACCTTAATAAAATTTTAATATTCCAAAAAAAATGTAATGATCACGATTTTTTAATTTTAACAATCAAAATCTATAAAACTATAAGTCTGCTTTATGATATTGTCGTAATAATAAAATTTTAATATAAAGAAAAAAAAAATAATGTTCAATTTTTGAAAATTTTAACATTAAATAATTTGAAATGTATAAATTGAATTTAAAAATACCATTAGTATTTTTAAATCCAAAAACTGAACTTTACACAATGGTTTTATTTAAATATTAATATTGCGAAACCAAATTTTAGTGTTCAATTTTTGAAAATTTAAAAGCTCAATATCTTAAAATCTATAATTCCAATTTTAAAGTATTATAAGCATTTTTTAATCCTAAAAGTGAACTTTATAAAATGGCTTCAATGAAATTTCACAATAACAAAAAAAAAATAGTGATCAATTTTAAAAAAAAAATACATTTATTAATATCTGGAAAATTATAAGCCAGATTTCAAAATGTCGTTAATAATTTTTAATCCTTAAAGTGAATTTTATAAGTTAGTGTTAATAAATTTTTATTTTACCAAAAAAAAATCATCAATTTTTGAAAATTTTAATGATTAATACATCTTTATAAGAATTCTAAATCTGATTTAAAAATATCATAAGTATTTTTAAATAGAAAAATTATCGTTATATAATGTCTTCAATAAAATTTGAATATTCCAAAAAAAAAATTAATGATTAATTTTATTTTTTAAATTTTGACAATCAAAATCTATAAAACTATCAGTCCGATTCATGAATTAACATGTTTTAATAATAAAAGTAAGCTTTATAATATTGTCTTAATAAAATTTTAATATAACGAAAAAAATTTTTTAGTGATCAATTTTTGAAATTTTTAACATTAAATAATTTTAAAAGTATAAGTTGAATTTTAAAATGCCATTAGTATTTTGTAATCCTGCAACTGAACTTTACAAAATGGTCTTATTTAAAAATTAATATTGCGAATACAAATTTTAATGATACATTTTTGAAAATTTAAAACCTCAATATCTTAAAAACTATACATCCGATTTAAAAGTATTATAAACATTTTTTAATCCTTAAAGAGTATTTTATAAAAAGGCTTTACTAAAATTTCACAATTACTATAAAAAAAATAATGATCAATTTTTGAAAATTTTAATGATCAATATTTCTAAGAATTCTAAGTCTGATTTAAAATTGTCATAAGTATTTTTTTATTCGGAAAACTATCGTTATGCAATGGCCTTAATAAAATTTAAATATTAAATAAAAAAGTAATGATCACGATTTTTAAATTTTGACAATCAAAGTCTATAAAACTATCAATCCAATTTCTTAATGTCATTAACATTCTTTAATCGTAAATGTAACTTTTATAATATTGTCTTAAAAAAATTTTAATATAACGAAAACATTTTTTTAGTGATTTTGAAAATTTTAACAATGCATAATTTGATAAGCATAAGTTGGATTTAAAAATACAAATAAATATATATTACAAATACAAATAAATATATATTAGTATTTTTTAGTCCTGCAAATGAATTTTATAAAATAATCTTGTTAAAATATTAATATTGCGAAATTAAATTTTAATGATTAATTTTTAAAAATTTAAATCCTCAATATCTTAAAAACTATACATCTGATTCAAAAGTGTTATAAACATTTTTTAATCCTTAAAGTGAACCTTATAAAATAGCTTTGATAAAATAATTAATTATCACTTGAATTTGGAGGCGTTCACTTCGTAGTACATTTTTAATGAATAACAGAAAAACCTTTTTATACTACTTTTTATAAAAAGTAGTATAAAAAAGTTAAACGTTTTTCTGTTATTAATTAATTATCAATTTTATATTTTTTTCAATAATCAATATCTTTAAAAATATAAGTCTAATGTACATCAGACATTAACATTTTTTAATTCCAAAATTAAACCTCAAATAATTGTCTTAATATAGTTTTAACTTTACAAAAAAAATAAAATAATGATCAATTTTTGATTTTTTTAATGATTTAATATCTCGAAAACTTTAAGTCTGAGTGAAAACCGTCATAAACATTTTTTTATTCTAAATATGAATATTATAAAATGGTTTTAATAAAATTTTAAAATTGCAAAGTAAAAAAACGTGACCATTTTTAAATTATTTCTTTTTTAAATAATAAATATCTCAAAAAGTGAAATGAAAAAACTTTAGAAAAATTTTTTGATCCTGAAAGTGAATTTTATAAAATGGCGTTAGTAAAATTTCAATATTTTCAAAAAAAATATATATATTTAAAAAAAATATTTAATCATTAATATCTTGAAAACTATAGATCCGATTGAAAACTATCATTAGCATTTTCAAACCCTAAAAATATACTTTATAAAATGGATTCAATAAAATTTCACTATACAATTTTTTTAAATTAATTTTTCAAAATTTTTAACATTTGCAATATCTGAAAAACTATAAGCCAGATTTAAAAACGTCTTTAATATTTTTTAATCCTTAAACTGAATTTTATAAGTTTGTGTTAATAAAAATTTTATTTTACTAAAAAAAAAATGATGATCATTTTTTGAAAATTTTAATGTTCGATATTTTAAAAACTATAGGTCCAATTTACATATTTTAATCCTATATTAATACTTTATTCAATAACCTTAACAAATATTTAAATATGCAAGAAAAATATTATGAAAACCTGAAATTTTTAAATATTAAAAATACGAACACTGAATAAAACACTTACTATGTTTTATTCAGTGTTCATTATGAATTACCACATAGTAACGGTCGCAACCATCATTATGATTAAAAATACGATTAAAACATTTCATAAACATGTTTTAACGCTAAATGTGATCTGAAAATTTGAACGATCAATTTAATAATTAATTAAAGTATATAAAATGAAATTAATAACATTTCGACTCATAATTTTTTTGTAAATAACTGTTAAAAGTGAAAAAAATTGGCATAACAGTGCGGATTAAAGATTGAATGGAAGGATGCGCGAAACCGTTGGACGAAAAAAGTGAAATGAAAACGAAAGAGAGCGCGCAGAGTGTCGGTTCACTCTCCCTTTCATAAATCGCTGCTGCTGCTGCTGCTGCTGTCGTTCCTCCTGCTGCTCACCGGTCCTGGTGACGTCACGGCGCGGCGGTCCCATTGATCGGCGTGACGTCACGCCCGACTCAACCGGCGTCGGGTTGAGGCGCGCGCGATCGATTATCCGAAAAATCGACGGTTCGAACGTGCCAAACGTCCGAACCGTCGATGTCACGAAAAACGATGATCGCCTCTCCACTCACCCTCTGCCGCGCACCGCTTCCGCCAGACACTACCACTCGACAATGAGAGCCGTCATGAATTATTAATATTAACCGATGGAATATTCAACAGGCCGCTAAGAATTATACACGTTTCGGTTTTCGTATATATGGGAGAGAGAGGGCGGATTTTTTTCTCCATCTGGGTGGAGAGGGTGTGACCGGAAGGCAGGAGAAAAAAATTGAGAAGAAGTACTGTTAATCGCGGGGGTGGGCCGTACAAAAGCACCGTTACGGGTGTAAATTCTGAATCGTCACTTTTAATCCATTTCCTGTATTTAAAATCGAACAATTGTTATTATATAAAAGTTGCGATGCAAATATCAGTGTGTGTGTATGGTTAAAAAGTGATTACACATTCCCAGAGCCATTGTCCGATTGTTTTCCTGTTATTTCCATCAGACAAGGTCAAGATTATTGTTGACCGAAACTACACTCGCTGCACACGGCTTATTTACATCGAGACGGACATTTCCGGATCTCTAACCACCCTCCTTCAACCACCATGACGCCACCATATTTTCATCTTCAAATGGCTACAAATTATCGCTCATGATTGCAGCAACTACGCCCAATCCCATCGATTGAATAAACAAAATGCAAACCAGACTGTAACTGTACTTCCTGCATATTTTGCACAATCTAAACGTTATTAATATTGTAATGCGAGTAACTGTATCGCAATAATGTAATTATGTAAACACGTTCCACAGTTACACATATTTTAAACGGTCGGTAATTGCAGTGCCGGGTTTCGCTGGAGATCGAAGGTGATTTCTTCGGAGGAAATAAGTGAACGCAAATATTTATACCATTACACCTTCCACTTGCTTTATAATAATAACAAACAATCTACATGCGGATCGTGTATAAATTTTATTGATAATTGATCTTCATATACGCGGGCGAATCAAATATAAACAGGAATTTAGTTTTAAAAAAAACTAGTATGTAAAAATAAAAACACTTTGTAACTTTGTTTGTATATCACTATTTATGTTTTGTTAACTATGTATGTATTATTATCAAAAAAATTACTATACTTAATTTTTCTACATTTTCTCTGCTTTTATGTACACATTTTCCCATGCCATTATCTTTATAGTCGCGTTGATTGTTGAGGCACTTATATTTTGAAAATCCATTAACACTTAATATAATAATAATAGTAAACTATTGATGATTTCCAACTTTTTATTTTACTCACTACAGTGTAGCGAAACAATTCTAGTGAGTAAAATAAAAAGTTGAAAATCATCAATAGTTTACTATTATTATTATATTAAGTAAGAATGTAGTCGGTTGTGTCTTCAGTCAATTGCGCACAATTTTTACAAGGCACATTCTTCGATAATGGCATCAAGAAACTTCCGCTTCGCTGGGAAAAATGTGTACATAAAAGCAGAGACTATGTAGAAAAATAAATACATTAATACATACATACTTGTTTTTAATTAAATTCCGGTTTATATTTGATTCACCCACGTATTGTAGAGTTCTTATAGTTGTAGTTGCAGTTATGTTTTGGCCATCGACCACTTGGTCCTTCCGCTGTGTTATTTGTGTATAAGTACGTGTATAATTGTAGAGTTTTAACATGAATTCAATATTCAAACACAATTTTATATTTGTACGGTAGATACTTTATTCATTGCACTTTTATATACGTCTTAAAATAAATTTTAAAAAAATATGTTTCTTTGTTATTATTTATATTGTCTTGATAAGTTATTATCTTCAATTGAATTAAAGTAAATTAAGTTTTGCGCGCACTAAACTGAACTAATTAAGTAATAATTGCGACGGTCGGCCGAAGAGGGGGTTGAAGGCCGACCGACCATTCCGCCGCCGCGGCACAAACAGCAATTATATTTATCACCCGTTTCCGCCCGGGTGAAACACTTCCGCCATTTAACAGCCGAACGGAACGCACAAATCTTCCCAGACCGAAAACGTCGTAAAAACGTTTAAACGATTTCTCAGAAAATTTCCACATTAAATTTTCACGCTCGATAACAAATTTATCAATTAATATTTCAATATTGCCAATGAAAAGGAAAACTTTGTTGTGGTCGGTGTTATTTTCCAACGTATTTACGAAAAGTTTTCGATTCGACTATTAATTAAAACTTGAACCAAAACAAGTAAGCCAAATAAAAAAATATGTATACAAAGAATCGGAAAATCGCAAAATAAGTCTTTGTGTAATTAGGGATGATTTTAAATTCATTAATTAGTAAAAGTTTTATCTGTATTCATAATTCTAAAGGAATCTGTTTTTTAAATGAATTTTAATATTTCCTGACAATTTTTTAACCAAGCGAAATGAAATGAAAGTTTTAATCATTGAAAAAAATACTTTAAATAAAATTATTCCGTCAAATTTTAAGGATTTAAAAATAAACGCACACTATAAAAAAAGACATTTAATTTATTATTATTAAATAAAATATTTTATATTATGTAGTATTAAATCTGCGTTCAGTGTGGAGATAAAGTTATACATTATCTCCTCTATTAATAAAAATGTTTAAAGTATATCGTACAGTAAATGCAGTAAATATTTTTTTTGCAATTAGATGTTGTAAACGTATCATTTTTTTAAATAAAACCCTCGTTTGTGTTAAAAAAATGAAGGGTGGGATAGTGGCCACCCACCCACCCTACATATGCATTGAATTTTTAATCATTATTACTGTTTTAGTTTCCAAAAAAAAACATCAGTACTAAGTTTGAATTATTTCAAAAATTTCAACATAGTAATGGGGCTTAAGTTTTCCTGTATATGTAGGGTGGGTGGGTGGCCTCTATCCACCTTCCAATTCTTTAACAATAAGCGAGTGTTTTTGATATAGTTTTTAAGTGAAAAAATTCAAATTATTTACTTGCTACATTACACAAAATAAGCTTATCATGAAAAATAAATTCCATTAACTCACTTTTGAATGTTTTAATGATTGAAAGTTAGGATAGTGGTCACCCATCCACCCTACATATACATTTATACTTCAATCATTATTATTGGTTAAGTTTCTAGAGAAAACATCAGCACTCGGCTTTAATAATTTCAAAAATTTTAATCTAGCTTTTATGTATATGTAGGGTGGGTGGGTGTCCACTATCGTAACTTTCAATCATTAAAACATTCAAAAGTGAGTCAATGGAATTTATTTTTCATGACAAGCTTATTTTGTGTAATGTAGCAAGTAAATCATTCGGATTTTTGCATTTAAAGTGTATGAAAACACTCGCTTATTGTAAAGGGATTAGAAGGTGAGTTAGAGGCCACCCACCCACCCTACATATACATAGAAACTTAAGCCTAATTACTACGTTAAAATTTTTGACATTCTTCAATCTTGGTACTGATGTTTTTTTTTGAAACTAAAACAGTAATGTTGATTGAAAATTCAATGTATATGTAGGGTGGGTGGGTGGCCTCTATCCCACTCTCCAATCCATTTAACATAAACGAGGGTTTTATTTAAAAAAATTGATTGGTTTACAAAATATAATTGTAAAATAAAAATATATACTTTTCGCATAATTACCTTTAATTAGTCATCTATTTATATCTATTTTTAATATTTATATTATTTATTGTAATTTATTGTAGATTAGTTGCGTATATTTATGTATATATATGTATGTATATATGTATATGTATGCCAGTATATGTATTAATTAGGACTTGTGTAAACTAAATTGTATGTGCACAAATATATTATTAATTTTGTGTTAAATTTCAGTGTTGATGTATTTTGTGTAATGTAACAAGTAAATAATTGAGATGATTGCACTTAAAACTATATCAAAAACGTTCGCTTCTTATAAATGGATTGTAGGGTGGGTTAGAGGCCACCCACCCACCCTACAAATACGTAAAAACTAAAGCCTAATTACTACGTTGAAATTTTTGAAATAATTCAAACTCAGTGCTGTTGTTTTTTCAGGAAACTGAAACAGTAATGATGATTATAATATCAATGTATATGTAGGGTGGGTGGGTGGCCACTATCCAATTCATTTAACATAAACGAGGGTTTGATTAAAAAAAATGATTCGAGTGCTGATGTTATTGTTAATTTTTTAATCAAATCCTCGTTTATGTTAAATAAATTTGAGGGTGGGATAGTGGCCACCCACCCACCCTACATATACATTGATTTCTCAATCAACATCACTGTTTTAGTTTCCAGAAAAACAACAGCTCTGAGTTTGAATTATTTTAAAAATTTCAACGAAGCAATTACGCTTATGTTTTTATGCATATGTAGGGTGGGTGGGTGGCCTCTAACCCACCATTCAATCCCTTCACAATAAGCGAGTGTTTTTGATATAATTTTAACTGCAAAATCCCAATTAGCGATTTATAATATCACACAAAATAAATCTATCATCAATAAATTAAATAAATTTTTGATAATTTTGAATCATTGGAAAATAGGCTAGCGGACACCCACCCACCCTACATATACATTGAATTTTCAATCATTATTACTGTTTTAGTTTCCAAAAAAAACATCAGCACTAAGTTTGAATAATTTCAAAAATTTTAACGTAGTAATTAGATTTAAGTTTTCATGTATATGTAGGGTGGGTGGGTGGCCTCTAATCCACCCTCCAATCCTTTTGTAATAAGCGAGTGTTTCTGATATAGTTTTAAGAGCAAACATTTTAATTATTTAATTGTTATATTACACTGAAATTTAATAAATACAAAATAATGCGAGAAGTATATATTTTTATTTTACAATTATATTTCGTAAACCAATCAATTTTTTAAATCAAACCCTCCTTTATGTTAAATGGATTAGAGGGTGGCTTAGAGGCCACCCACCCACCCTACATATAAATTGATATTACACTCATTATTACTGTTTTAGTTTCCAGAAAAACGTCAGCACTGAGTTTGTATTATTTCAAATACCTCAACGTAGTGATTAGGCTTAATTTTCTATGTATATGTAGGGTGGGTGGGTGGCCTCGAACCCACTCTCCAATCCCTTTGCAATAAGCGAGTGTTTTTATATAACTTTAAGTGCAGAAGTCCGAATGATTTACTTACTACATTACACAAAATAAGCTTTTGATGAATAATAAATTTCAACAACTTACTTATGAATGTTTCAACGATTGGAAATTAGGATAATGGTCATCCACCCACCCTACATATACATTTGTACTTCAATCATTGTCATTGTTTAAGTTTCTAGCAAAAACATCAACACTCAGTTTTAATAAAATCAAAAAACTAGTAGTTTAGATAAAGTTTTTACGTATGTGTAGGGTGGGTGGGTGGCCTCTAACCCACCCTCCAATTCCATTACCATTAAACACAATTTTAATAAAAAGTTAATAGTATTAAGCATAATTCCCGTTGGAGAATTTTAATCATACGACAAAAACAACAAGAAAATATTTAAAAAATCGAATATTAAGGGTTTTAACCAAAAATAATGTATTATTTATGAATTGTAGTGAATTTTTCATATCATTGTAAATTGAATTTTCTTGAACGTTTCAATGATTATATAAATTAAATTCTTGTGTATGATTGTAGATTTTTAAAAACCCCAATTCATTCGAAAGAAACTTTTACGATACGTTGACAAAAAAAAATTATATTCATAATTCAGCAGCATTTTGCGGGAGGAAGGAGCGTAGAAAAAAGTCGTAATTAAATCCTTTATTGTCGTGCCGTTAATTGAATCCTGGGCGTGGGGAGAGCAGTCGTAATTAAAATCTCCGCCGAAATTTGGGAATGAAAAGAACGAGCGGAGGAAGAGATTGTGTTGATGATGATGATGAAAGTCGCACCGAATAATGGATGTTGTGGGTGTTAACAACAAAAAAAAACATGACTGGATTTATTAATTTTGTTTTGTTGTTAAAAAGTAATTTGTAACTGTGATATTTAGATTTAGAGTTCAATGCTTTCTCAACTTCTCATGATTGACTATTAGCGATAGAGATGTTCTGGTAGACCTAGAATTATACGGGGTGGTCAAGAATGGTAACTAAGACTGCTTGCGTTACGTAATCGTCACGACACTTCGAGGTGCCTTTGTTGCAGCAATAGGTTAATCTAAGAGTTCTTGTCATGGGCCTTTATGCGTTTCGTACGTTTTGGGTGCTAACGATGACTCCGTTGCACAAAGCTCGTCGCTTGGAATGGTGTCAAGCCAGATTCAATTGGAATGTAGAGTGGAACTTTATTTGCTTTAGTGATGAGTTCAGATTCTACTTGGGACGTAGACGTGTCCGTTGATTTCGCGATGAAAGGCAAAATGTAGAGTCTTAGAAGGGCACACAGTTAATACCCCTGGCATCATAGTATGGGGCGCTATATGTCTTGGAAGTAGGTCTTCCCTGGTGTTCATTAGAAGCTCAACGGTATATTGTTGAAGTTCTACAACCTGTTGCAATACAATACATTGAGATTTTCCCAAACGACATCTTTTGGGAAGACTTTATACAAAATTCTGGCGTAGAGCTTTTAGATTGGCCTGCAAGATCCCTTGATTTATCACCAATAGAACATGTATGGGATAGCATTGTAACAACACTTCAGCGATTTCCACAGCCACCAAACTTTAGACCGATTGCGCATCTGTGTATAACAGGCCTGGGACCGCATAACACAAGAAGACATCGACCACTTGATTCGGTCTAAACCTCGCCGACTTAAAGAGTGATATAACAACATTATTGAATTTTTAACAGTACTTTCTATTCAACCTGCACCAAATTGTAATTTCTGATCATAAATTTAATACAAAAATATTTCAAACATTTTTCTTTCCGGGTGTTGCATTACTTTTGAACTCCACTGTACATTCCTCCGGTGAAATTTTTTAATAATTACGTTTTAAAGACTCAAAATTACTAATCCGTTGGGATACATCATCGCTCAAATTTCAAATGTAAATTTTAGATAATAATCGTGCGCACGTTTCAAAATAATTAATAATTACAGATTTGAATCGATGAAAGGAAAAATTCAAGCAATCGTGGCAATCAAATCATTATCAAGCAGCTGATAGATTAGGTCCCGTGCCTGACACAAATAAGCACGCGGTGCAGATGTAAACAGTTCAGATAAAGTAGGGAAAAACAAACTATTGATTGATGCAACCCAGCAGCTCTGTTTGCGCAACTGTTTGTTTAATACCTGTGCGTGCATTATCAAAAGTGATACAATTGAATTATAAGGAATTTTCGGTGGAGAATTTATAAGCATTTGTATTCGCAAAGGACTTTTATTATGATTTTATGTTTAAAATTTTAAAATTCTTATTCTAACAATATTCAAAAAGTTAACGGTGGAGGTTTCTACTTCGTTATACATTATTCTTGAATATTCAAAATTCCTAATGATTCATTTATCTGAATCGGTTTCTAACATCATTGCACAATTCGATAAATACCTGCATTAATGATTAGCCTTTTTTCTCTTATTTCACGTGTAATTTACAAACACCCAAGTCTTTTGCAATAGTTGGCCAGAAGCAATTGATTATCCGCACATGCAAACCATACGTATTCGGGTTTTTTTTTCTTACAAATTTCGCAACGCGTTTTTTCTAGCAACAATCGCGACCCACATTTTTTTATCCGGTGGTTTGATCAGTGATTAAACCGAGTTTTTCCTGTGACACGAATACAAATTTTTGATGGGTTGAATTATTAGAATAAATCCATTTTTTATGAGATTAAAATTGAATGAACAACCTTTAAAATTCTCGATTATAACTTCAACTATTACAATCAAAATTTCTGGAGATTAAATTATTTACTTAAAATGAATTTATTGATATAAAATCCAAACTTATTAGATACAATTTATTGAAAGGTTTATATAAACCAAATGAATTTTAATATTCACTTGTTTGGTTGTTGAAGTAAAACACTTATTGCTTTTTTGAAAACGCAACAATTGTTTCGCCACACTGTGGTTTCTTCAGGCGAAGAAATGGTAACAATAAAAGTTTGTGGCAGGTGGGGGTAAGGGGGTTGGGGTATTATTCTTTAAGAGATTGATGTTTAGTAGTGGTGACCGATTGATGTCCGTTTGATTGGTTAGCAGAAAGCCTGTGTTTTTCTTTTATTTTATAATATATTGAATTTTAATAATAAATCTTTTATTAACATAATGTTTCACCAAGTAATCAGTGAGAAACAAGTACTTGATATAGGTAAAATTTAAAGTTAAAATTTTGGATGTTGACATTAAGATCTTTAGGTGTGCAGAACGTGATGTTCGAGTTTTGCAACATTTGCCAAAAAATGTGTTGTTCCATTTTTTTTGTCTGTTATTTCCAAGTAGTTAATTCCCCGCCTGCCAAATAGGCGCTAAAATTAGACCGCCCAACATCCTGGTTTTCGAAAAAATACACCAACTGAGTGAGTATTGGCGTTATCCAGGAAGCGCCGTATTGTTGAATAATTGTGTTATTGTTGAAAATGGAAACGGAAACAATGATGGACGTAACCTTGGACTGTCGCTTTCACTGAAGAAATATTTTGGCAACGCGCACGAGGTTATCGAGGTGTGTTTTCAGGAAAATAACACACACACACATACATGCAGAAAGACTCGTGCAACTCGTTTATACGTGTATACGTGTATGTATTCACAGACGATGACCTACATGCATTTTAATGCTCGCTCTTTATAACCTGTTGTTATATAATTATTGTTGTGGGTGTCGTTAACGAAATTTCGTAACGCCGCGATTTATTCCGCAGAGAAGAAACCGAAGAAGAGGGAAAAAATGTCGGTGCTGGATTCGGTGCAATTGCACCCACGATGACGGTAAATCACACTGTTTTGTATGTGCATCGTCGTCGTCGAAGCCGTAAATTGCTCGACCCAGTTTAACACATTTATATTTTTTTTTTTTGCAATCGAAATTTCGTGACGACGCCCAGACATAACAACGCAACGTTTAAAATCTGGAGTTTATTACGATAACATGATTATATCGATAAAATATTAACACTTTCGCAAACTGTTTATCCAATTTAAATATACTTTATTAAGTAAAAATTGCTCGTAATATTTTATTCAAAACTGAAGGATAATCCACACTAATCTTTAATAGTCTGATTTCTTAAAGCACCATAAAATATATGAGGATAATTAAATGTCACAAAACTGAGGAACATTTTACTAATTATGAAAATCATACTCTTTAGGTTGTAGCTCTTTAGTATTGTTTTTTTATCAAGGAACGAAATTGGTAATAAATGGAAAGGTATAACTGTTCTGCAAATATTTTTCTCTTGAAGCGATTTTTCCACCAACAAAATTGTGCGTCATGAACAGGAACAGTTGGTAATTACTTGGTACCAGGTCCAGATTATAAAGTGGATGCATAAGAACTTTCCAACCAAGCTCCCGGAGTTTCTGGCGAGTCACTATCGATGTGTTGTCCTGTTGAAACACAATTCCTCTTCTGTTGGCCAAAGCTGGCCACTTTTGAGCGATTGCTTCCTTTAGACGGTCCAATTATTAACAGTACAGTTTCGAGTTAAGAGTTTTGCCGTAGGAGAGCAACTCATAGTAGATAATTCCCTGCCAAACCCATCAAACATACAGCAAAACCTTCCTAACCTTCAATCGTCGCTTGGCCACCATTTTCGCAGGCTCATCGTTATTCGACCACGACCGTTTTCATTTGACGTTGTCGTAAGTGATCTACTTTTCATCATCAGTCACCAACCACTTTACAAATGGGTCGATTTTGTTGGGATTCAGCAGCGATTCGTAGATGAAAATCGATTTATAAGGTTTTTTGCTCAAATGGTTTCAAACGGGTTTTTAAGCAACCCTTAGCTCTTGATCAATCAAAACAGTGCTTACATGACAATGTCCATGATTTATATAATCGACAATTGGCCTTTCAGTCCATGGTGCATCTTTGATATTGAAATTACCGAAACGGAATCAACGAAACCAAAATTGCGCTTTTATATAATGAACTGATTGATTTAATCTTTCTTTCCATTATTAATTGTAGAATATAAATTCAAACAAGAAAAATCCAAACAACTCGTTTACATCGTTATACATCCAAACAATTTCAAGTGCGACAATAGACACTATACAATTATAATAACTATTATTATTACTAGGATGCACTTGTCCTGATCCAATTCCGATAGACTAATAAAACGCAGCCGGCGGCTACGATAAGATTCAACTTGACCCGTTTAAATAGTTAAATTGTTTTCGTTCCGTGCATAACGTACAGCAAACACACATACGCGTATACTCCCATATATTTCCATTCAATTTTTATTTGACCCTAAACGCGTTCACCATCTATTTACAATTCTAATTGCGATCGCGGCCAATTAAATCATTAATCATAATCGTATGGATTTTGAATAATTAATAATAAATCGTTTTTAATTTCCAATGAACTTAAAACATGTGTAAGGTGGGTGGGTGTCCACTATTCCACCCTCAATTTCTTATAATATAAATTTACTTCATATTGAAGTTAAAGATGTATTTTTATTATTAATAGCAAAAGCTAAACTTCGTATAATTTAATAATGGTTAGAAGTATGTTGTAGAAATTGGAAGGTAGGATACTTTATTGGTATCACACAGAAATTGATTTATTTTGTGACTATAGTTTAAACTTGAATTGGTAATACAATGTATTAAAGTCCTTTAGTTCATTGTAGAAAATAGAGTCTAGATAGTGAGTAAGTTGATGTTTCGAAAAATTAGTGTGAATAAGGTGTAGATGCAAATGAGGCACAATTAGCGCCAATTAATTAATTACATATAATTCCCCTCCGGTTGATGGAAAAAGTAAACATGAATTTCATTCGCTGCCAATCGCCTAGTCGTGTGGTGTAAACGCCTTGACCCGAATTTGCGGGAAAATAAACAGAAACAGACTGACTGACTGAGTGACTACTTCAGAAATAAAAATTTATTTCAATCCGATATTTGGCAACGCATTCGTGATTTCGTGCGTGCTGTGGTCTTCATTGTCTTCTTCCTGTCTAAGGATTTAATCATTGATAAGATGTGGAATTATAAAGTTTTATATTACTTGAAAAATCATTAATTGAATGGTTTTCTTTCACTTCATAAAACACTCTAGTAAAAAGTAAAAGCTGCTTATTTATTAGATAACATCATGATGATAATTAAACACCTTTTCCCCTTTGTTTATAGACTATACAGCTACAGTAAAGTCTGTTTATGTTTAGCAGCTTCTAGTTAATACAATGACCAAGACGCACCCACGCACCCTCAACAACATCCTCCTCCTCCTCCTCCTGTCTTCCAATTAACAAACAATAAGCGTTATCCTCTTAAACCTAAAGCATAATTTTTTCTATTCATCGTCGCCGCTTTTGACACCTGATGTTCTATTACGAAACGTGTGTGATAATAGTTGCCGAAAACCGAGACCGAATGATGTCAGCAGCAGCCGGTTTGTTAGCGTAGAAACGAGGTATGTAGGTCGACGTTCACTTGTTCGAAGATATCACGTGAGAAATTGTTTGTGTGTGTGTGTGTGTTTGTGTGCGGCTAGGAGGAATGAGAAGGAAAAAAAATCGATTAAACGCTACACGCTTTCCTTCACGACGACGACGAAACGCATCAAATGTTATTTTCGGATTTAAAAATTATTTATTTATTAACTTTATAAGATCTATTAAAAAAATAAACAGAAACATACAATTAGAAACGATTTGGGAAAACGTTTTGACCAGGTGAGAGAGTTGATGTTGGCAATGGCATCACGTTGTTGTGTTGATGATACCGGGAGAAAAATTATATTAACGTGTTAGCTAAAAATTTGGTTTGGAGCCAAGTGTCTGATACGTTTTTGCTTCTTCAAAAAAAAATTACTTTCCTGCCCTTGAAAGATTTATTGGGAAAAAGGTGATGATGTAGAATTGAAACAAATACACCAATAATAAAAATAGTGAAGAAAGTTTCTAAGGGTTTTGATCGAAATACCAATAATTAATAAAAATGTATTAAAGTCTAATGAAGAAAAACACTTGTTATGTTCCATATTTTTATTTTCAGTTTGCTGACACGCGTTTCGAACTTTGCAGGTCATTTTCAAAGGTAAAAGTAAAATATTACCTTTGATAATGTACTGCAAAGTTCAAAACCCGTGTCAGGAATTTGAAAATAAAGATATGGAACATAACAAGTGCTTTTCTTCATCAAACTTATACATTCGGTTCCATCAAGAATGTAGCATAACAAGCATTACCTATTGTATTAAAGTCCTTTACGTTGAAGAAAATTAACTAATAATTGGACCAATTATACTAATCATTGTTTAATTTGTTTAAAATGACGAGGACCACGTGGTCGATAACTAATCACTACTAATAATGATACTAAAAAATATGATTGATTATTTCTTAACGCACTTTTATACTAAAAAAGTTGCATTTTGTTTTTAATTTAAACATTTAGTTCTTGAAGAAATATTTATTACTAATAATTCACAACTAGATTAATAATAATAAATACATCTTTGGTAGCAGAGCAATTCCAAAACCGATTTATTATCATCATCCCCGAGACAAACTCGACACTTATCTCCCCCGGGGCGCAATTCGCTTCTTCCTCGGAACAGAACGTGCGTGCAGACCGCTATTCAAAAGCTCTCTTACACACGCACACACACACACACACACACACCACCGACCCCTTTTCACTCGCACCGGATAAACTCGAGGCCTCTGCGACCATTCATCTTTGATAAAGTCGTCGCCTGTCCGAACGCCCGTGATTTATACAATTACACTAAGCGAGATATCCAGATTTCAAAAGGGGTTGTGGGAATCTTTGGGGTAATTTACAGTTAATGAAGAAAATTAAAAAAAGAAAAATAAAAAACGGGAAAATCACGAAGAAAATAAACACTAAAAAAGAAGAAATATAGTAAGTAAACTTTAGATTTGAGATAACACCACGTGGAAAAAGTCCATAAGGGTTAAATCAGGATTGGGTGGATACCAATTTATGTCTAGGGAAAATTACATGAATTCGTGGCAGAGACGTTGCTCCATCCTGCTAGAATGATGTCATTTCAATATAGATAAGAAAATTATACAATTCAACTACTAATATCCAGGCCAACATCCGTATTTTTTTTTTTTGAAACTAAAACACTAATGGTAATTGAAATTAAATTGTATATGTAGGGTGGGTGGGTATACTCTAACCCACCATACATCCATTAAAACATATTCATAATTTTCCTTTAATAAGTTTTTAAATTTAAAAACTATTTATTTATTATGTACATTATGATCTGCACCTCATATATATATACATACATCTTTATTTGGACAAACATAGTAAATAACAATAATAACAATCAATATGAAACAAATATATGGTGTTAGTCTGTCTGGGCTATAGACCTGCGGTCTTTCTGCCCTCTGCACCTTATTACACTATAAAATCCTCGCGAATGACGTATAAATTGGAGGGTGGGATAGTGGACACCCACCCACCCTACATATATGCTTTAACTTCAATCACCATCACTGTTAAAGTTTCTAAAAACATAGTAGAATTAGTGGAAAAAGTTGTTGAATTAAAAATTATTGTTTTAGTTTAATTTAAAATAAATATCTCCACTAACACTACTATGTCTTTAAAAACTTTAACAGTGATGGTGATTGAAGTTAATGAATATATGTAGGGTGGGTGGGTGGCCACTATCTCACCCTCCAATTCCTATATCATAAACATAATTAATATTGAGTTAAAAAAGTATTAACTCGGCTTATATTTATTATTTATAACAAACAATTAAACTTCTTATGGTTAAAAACTATTTAATGAATCATAGAAGTATGTTATAGAAATATTATAGAAATAGTGGCCACCCACCCACCCTACATATTTCTTAAAAATTTATACTGTAACAGTAGTTTTTAATTCAACAACTGTCTCCACTAATAGTGCTGTGTTTTTCTTAGAAACCTTAACAGTGATAGTGAATATAAGTAAAAAGTATATGTAGGGTGGGTGGGTGGCTACTATCTAACCCTCCAATTTCTATAACATACTTTTATCATTCATTAAATAACTTTTAACTACAAGAAGTTTAATTGTTTGTAAACACTTAAACACTTAACTAACGCACTTACTATGTTTTAACCACTAAAAAATTATGTAATATATATATATATATATATATATATATATATATATCAAAAACCCGCGACTTAAGTTTCGACGGTTTAATGTCATTATCAATTAATTGTTTGTTATTAATAAAAAATATAACTTTTTATCTTCAATATGAACTACGTTTATATTATTAAAACTGAAGGGTGGGATAGTGGTCACCCACCCACTGTACCTATACATTTGAACTTAACGTATATCACAACTGTTTTACTTTTAAACTCTAACTTCAAAACTACTGTTACTTTTTATTTTTTGGAAACTAAAATTATCTCGTTTATTTAAGTAATAAATGAAAAAAAAAACACTCTTTAAATAATTAAGAAAATATTTAGTGAAGCTTAGGGGCGTGTTTTAATGATTGGAGGGTGGATAGAGGCCACCCACCCACCCTACATATACATTTAAACATAATATACAACCCTATTTTTTGGTTTTTGAACATTAACTATTAGTCTACTGTTGTTTTTCTAGAAACTTTAAAAGTTATAGCGAAGTAAGTTCAAAAGTTATATGTAGGGTGGGTGGGTGGCCTCTATGCACCCTCCAATCATTAAAGATACTTTTTAGGCTTACTTTTTTAAATATAAGAATAATTTTCTTTATTGCATGCATAAACAATATAGCATTTTGATGTAAAAAATAGACAATATTTTTAATATAAAACTGAAGGGTTGGATAGTGGAAACCCACCAACCATATATATAAATTTAAATTTAATCTAAAATAGTATTATTTTATTTTAAAAACGAACAATAACATTGAATGATGTTAATTTTTGGAAACTAATTTACTGGCAATTATTATACATTTTAAAATATATGTTGGGTGGGTGTCCATTATTCCACCCTCCAATTTCTACAAAATAAACATAGTGAACTTTAGAGTAATCAAGGTTTAATCGAGCTCATTTAAGTAATGAATTAAAAAATAATATTTTAAAAATATTTTGTGAAACTTAGGAGTATGTTTTACAGGTTGTAGGGTGGGATAGTGGCCACCCACCCACCCTACATATACATTTAAACATAATCTACAACACTATATTTTTGTTCATGAACATCGACTATTAAACTACTGTATTTTTTTCTGGAAACTTAAAAAGTAACAGTGATTTAAATAAAAATATATATGTAGGGTGGGTGGGTGGCCACTATCTCACCCTACAACCAGTAAAACATACTCCTAAGTTTCATTGAATATATTTTAAATATAAATATATAGAAACTGTTTTCTTTAATTATTATATAAACAGACTAGTTACCTAAGTAATCAAAGCTTGATAAAACTTATTTAAGTAACAAATTACGAACACTCTTTTAATAAATAAAAATATTCAATGAAAGTTAGGAGTATGTTCTATTGGTTGGAGGGTGGATAGAGGCCACCCACCCACCCTACATATACAATTAAACTTAATACACAACACTATTTTTTGTTCTTGAAAATGTATTATAAAATTGCTGTAGTTTTTCCTGGCAACTTAAAAAGTAACCGTGATTTAATTAAAAAGGTATGTAGGGTGGGTGGGTGGCCTCTATCCACCCTCCAATCATTGCAACACACTCCTAAGATTCACAGAATACTCCTTTGTTTATTACATGAATAAACTATTGTACACTTTTCACACACTATTTATATTATTAAAATTAGAGGAAGATGGTAAAAACCCACCCAACTTACACATAAAATTAAACTCAATCCAAAATACTACTATGTTATTTCTAAACAACAATAACGCTGATGTTTACAATTTCTGGAAACTAATTCACTGACAGTGATTATAATTGTAATGTATATGTAGGGTGGGTGGGTGGCCACTATCCCACCATCCAACCAGTAAAACATACTCCTAAGTTTCACTGAATATTTTTTTAATATAGAAACTGTTGTCTTTAATTCTTATATATAAACAGACTAGTTAACTTAAAAGGAATCAAAGTGTAATCAAACTCATTTTAATAAATAAAAATATTAATTGAAACTTGAGGAGTATGTTTTACTGATTAGAGGGTGGATAGAGGCCACCCACCCACCCTACATATACAAAATTAATTTAATGTACAACAGTGCTGTTTTGTTTTTAGACATCAACGATTGAACTACTGTTGTTTTTCCTGGCAACTTAAAAAGTAACAGTGTTTTAAATAAAAATGTATATGTAGGGCGGGTGGGTGGCCTCTATCTACTCTTCAACCATTGGAACACACTCTTAAGATTCACTGAATAAATTTTAAATTATAAGAAGAGTTTCCTTTACTTATTATGTTCATGAATAAACCATAGTGCACTTTGCACACATTATTTCTATTATAAAAATTAGAAGATGAAATAATCAAAAACAAAAAAATTAATAAAATTAAATTCAATCTAAAATACTACTATTGTATTTTTAAACATCAACAATAACACTGATGTTTATAATTTCTGGAAACTAATTCACTGACAGTGATTAAAATTTTAATGTATATATAGGGTGGGTGGGTGGCCACTATCCCACCCTCTAATTTCTACAATATAAACGTAGTTAACTTAAAAGTAATTAAAGTTTGATCAAACTTATTTAAGTGACAAATAAAGAACACTCTTTTAATAAATAAAATTATTCAATGAAACTTAGGAGTATGTTCTAATGGTTGGAGGGTGGATAGAGGCCACCCACCCACCCTACATATACAAAATAACCTTAATGTACAACACTGTTTTTTGTTTTTGAACATTTACTATAAAATTGCTGTAGTTATTCCAGGCAACATTAAAAGTATCAGTGATTTAAATAAAAATGTATATGTAAGGTGGGTGGGTGGCCTCTATTTACCCTCCAACAAGTGAAATACACTCCTAAGATTCACTGAATAAATTTTAAATTAAATAAGGAGAGTTTCCTTTGTTTATTTCGTAAATAAACTATTGTGCATTTTGCACACAATATTTATATTATAAAAATTAGAGGGTGAGATAGTGAAAACACACCCATTTTATACATAAAATTAACTTCAATCTAAAATACTACTAATTTATTTTTAAACATCAACAATAGTGCTGATGTTTATTTTTTTGAAACTAATTCTCAGACAGTGATTACAATTTCATTTTATATGTAGGTTGGGTGGGTGACCACTATCTCACCCTTCAATTTCTATTATATAAACGCAGTGAACTTTAGTGTAAGCAAAATTTAGCCGAGTTTAATTAAGTAAAAAATAAAGAACAAACTTTTAATGATTAAAATTTATTCAGTGAATTTTAGGAGTGTATTCCAATGGTTGGAGGGTGGATAGAGGCCACCCACCCACCCTACATATACAAAAAATTTAATCTACAACACTGTTTTTTTGTTATTGAACATCAACTATTAAACTACTTTTTATTTTTCTGGAAACTTAAAAAGTTAAGCGATATAAGTTAAAATGTATATGTAGGGCGGGTGGGTGGTCTCTATCCACCCTCCAATCGTTAAACATACTTCTTAGTTTTGCTGAATATATTTTAAACTATAAAAAAATATTTTATATATTACATGCATAAGCTATAGTATTCGAGGTAAAAAATAAATAATATTTTTATTATAAAAACTGAAGGATTGGATAGTAAAAACCCACCCAGTTTACATTTAAATTTAAACCAAACCTAAAATAGTACTATTTTATATTTGTACATCACAATAATGTTGATGGATATTTTCTTAGAAACTAAATCACTGACAGTGACTAAAATTTCATTGTACATGTAGGGTGGGTGGGTGGCCACTATCCCACCCTCCAATTAATAAAACATACTCCTAAGCTTTACTGAATTTTTTTTTTTAAATATAGTAGTTGTTATCTTTAATTAGTGCATAAATAAATTCTTTTATGCTGGATGTTTCTAAATGAATATCGAGAAGGTGGGAAGTACCAATTATAGTTGCTTCTTCAAATAAATAAAATAACGAAAACAATACATAACCCTATATTTCATATAGGGAAAGTGAAAAAGCTCTTAAAGTTTCGGCCGAGATATTGCAACTGTCCAATCTCGTGAGGATTTTCAGACATTATTAGTACATATTAGTTTTCACGTGTCTGTTTTCTGGTAATTAATGGCCATTTTTACTACTAGCGCCCTCTAGCGGACACACGTACAAACAAACAGAACTATTTGAAAATAAATCAAACACTTTTCACTTTGTTTTACCACAATATTATCTACATGATCATCACAATCACAATACAAGGACAAAAAACGATTTACTACAAATACAAATAAGATTACAAAAATCAAAAATGGGACAAAATTATTATGGTATAAAATTGTTGTCAATGAATACTAGAATATTGCCAATTCGACAATTTAAAATTAAAATTAAAAAATACCTCATTGAAAGAGCTCCATACAACTTTGATGATTTTATTGCAAACAATGATATTGACAACATAGTAAATAGTGTTTTATTTATTTTTATCAAAATGTACCACCAAGTAAACGCTGACAATATTCAAAATGAACTATTTGAGTTGCTCTTTCATTACTTGCATTAATTATGATTTTAAATTTTACGTAATAACTACAACAAAGCGTTAAAACCCCGATATTCATTTAGAAACACTTGGAATGTATAAAATTTAAGGATGGGATAATATCGTTGTTGATTGTATTGAAACAAGTAATAAAAGAGATGATTACATCTTTTCATCCACGGCTCACTTTCTATATGTGCACAACAAGTATATCGAGAGAGCGGTGGGTGTAAACAGGAAGGACGTCACCACGACGACGACGACGACGAGTGAAACTTGCGGTTAGACAAAAGCGCTAATTACACTCCCAAATACCGGACTTGCATCACATTCAGAACATTCAGACGCACGAGAACGAAAATGAAAAGAAAAGAAAAACCCAACGGCGATATGAATTATTCATTCCGTGCATCGTGCAGCGCCATGAAATCATGTCTAAAGACTAAATAATAACGATCGTTGAGTAATTATTTCTGAATATTTAAAATTATTATTAGATAATGAAAAACACTATTTTTAAATATTTAATTTATTGTTAATTAATTATTAATTTTGAAGTTAATGAAATTTATGTATTAATTGTAATTAACTTTTAATTGTTTTTTTAAATATAGTTTTTTTCTTTTTTCCCTAGACTACTAGGGCCATTAGCCGCTTAAGTTCTTCATAACTTTGTTCTTTTTGCTTATAACATATTTACAAAAGAATGCATAAATTAATGACACACGTACAATAAATTTAGACAGCAATAATCACGGGTGGAGTAATTATTATTAGTAATTATTGTTTGATAAATACAGACCAGTTTCGCGTTTTATCTCCCTCGTCGTAGCAGTGATTATATATTTGTTAGAATTGATTTATAAAGATTTTTAATTAAATCTGATATGATTAAATTTCGAACTTGAAAGTGGAACGTCGGCCGTTTTCCCGGCGCGTTTCTAACAGATTGCCGTTTTTACTCGTCCATTTCCACCGGTTAATCGATTTCATCTCGCCGGTAATTAGTGTCATTACCTTATTGAGAGATTCGCAAGAAAGTGAAACACGCTCGGATGGATGCCCGGACGGAGAGTAGAAAATGAAAATTTAAGTGTGTAATTTGATTTCAATTATTCAATTGAATATTATTATTAATTGTGTTTAATCTGTTATAAATTTACGAAATCCTTCGAAGTGTTGTAGGTAGTAGCATCACGCACCGTCGTCGATAATTCACACTGTATCAATGTGTTTTTGTAAACAAGGTGTATTTCGGGCAGTCCAATTTCAAAATCGCAGATTTACAGATTGGTTTGCGCAAGCCAATTGGTTGCGCAAATTTTATAAATCCTCAAAATTCGCCACGGCTATTTTTATGTACGGGCGCGACATTGCAAAATTAATTACGTAGGAATTTTTTTTTCTTCATTTCGTTTATTCCGGACGTCCTATTTACAACAATCATCAAGAAATTTTATAAACAGAAAATTTATCATTTGTTATAAGATATTAATTTAAAAATACGAAAACATTTCGTGACAACAATGAGTCTTACAAAGATTAAGATAGTTTCTTTAATTGAATGTGTTAATTTATGATTAATCAAATAGTACTCTTGATTACTTATTTTTATTCTTTGATGATCAAATAATTTTAGATTAAAAAAAATCTCATCATTACACTTGCCATACTGAAATTATCCACCGTCGTTTTGAAGATAGGTATTTTTATAAGGAATAATTTTTTTATGTGCGTTTTTTTTTATATATACATTTCGTAAGATTAAATTGGTACACATAGACGACGCCGTTCTATAAATGCGCCATCGTGAGCGTCGCCGGATCCGGGTCCGCACCGAGCGTGGGCGGGCGTGACCCGGAGCGTCGCGACGTTGACCCTGTGGAAGGACGCTAGTAGAACGTCTAGCCGTATCGACCAAAAACCCCACCCGTTCGAACACCCATGAAAGTGAAAGCGTTACCCTGTTTACGACATACTGGACGGGGGATGATGGTGCTGAGGAGGATGATGATGATGATGATATATTGCTCCTTCAAAATTCCATCCGTTTTGATGGGAACAATGGCTCGCACCAGACATTCGCAATATGGGGGAAAAAATAAAATCCCCCTCTCGCACCAATCGATGAACAACGAGAGTGCACGGGGGGTTATTGTTAAAGGTTAAAGCGTGTTCATTTTCATTTAGATCCTTGTTGGAGATATGCAAACCTAATGAAAAATGAACGAACATCATACTTAGTCACCGTAATGTAAAGGTTAAAGGAAAATACATAGTTTATTTTTAACCAACCCAAAGATCCTGAAAACGAAAAAAAAAAATTAAAATATTCTTAATGTTTATTTATAAAGGCTGCAATTACCCTTTTTTAAATACGTTCATTAAAAAACGCAAAAAGTTTACGTATATTTTTATGCGACATCAAAAAAGGGAAAAAATAAATTTTAATGATAAATCTACACATGCATTGGTCTAAAGTACAAACACACACATCAAGTATGAAAAAAATTATATACTTATTACACATAAAAAATAAAGCCTTTCCATATTTTTTTACAGAATAAAATTGTAATAATAAGATCGCAACAATGGCAATCATAAGTTTATCAACAGCACTCGAATAGTAAAAGTGATAATGCGTACGCGTATGTAGATAGTTAACGATAAAGTGTGTTAGTGGAACACTTGTTTAACAAGCCGCAGACATGCATCTCTCTCACTTGAATGCAACGCATACAATCGTCGATACTGGAGGTACCCCAGATTACTATTACGAAACCCCGTACATTTCGCTCTCTTTCTCTCTCTCTAACCCTTTAAAGAGGAAAAAACTGAACGACACCGCTAGAATCATTATTTGATCAGCACTTGAACTTTACGGCTGGGAAAAGCGCGTCACGCGCTTTCCGCTCTTACATAAGTCAAACTTTGAGTAACCGGCGCAATTTGGGTTAAGGCTAACTGGTACAAAAATTAAATCCTTACGTACGCTCGTCGATTATGTAACCGTGCGCGCCGCGCACACAAACATTTAAATTTATCTACTAAACACAGTTTTAATTAATTCGTTCAAAATGCACCTCTCTCAAATTAAATGTTTATTTATTACTCGACCGCGCCGTTTATTTATTTATTTTTTTTGCGATTGATGATGACGATGATGTAATTTGTTGTTTACCAGCACGACCTGTATGTGTGTGTGTTTGTGTGCGTACCAGATTCGTCGGACGACGGTGTCTCGGAGCTCTGATCTATGAGAGAGAGACCCATTTGGGTCAAGGGGACTTTCCCTTCCGGCCGGTAGTTGCGCACCTCGCCGACAGGGAGAAAGAGAGAGACGAAGATAGCGTATTTTATATTGCATTTCCTTCCTATTGTCCAGACCGAAAAAAGAACAGGATTTAATTGCCTAGAAATCAAATGAGTCGTTACTGCGTGTAACACAATTAAGAATCCGTAAATTCCAAACGTTATTGGAATGTCTATCTTCTTTATATCTATTTCTACAATAAAAATAATTAAATACTTCGTTGTTTGTGTTACAATAACTGGAGGGTGGGATAGTCGCCACCCACCCACCCTACATATACATTGAAATTTAAATTTCAACACTACGTTCTTACGTAATAAAATTAACATCAACACTGCGCTTATTTTATAGAAAATAAACGAAAAACAAAGATTTAAGTAAAAAAAAATATTATGTATGTAGAAAGGGTTAGTGGATACTGTCCCACCCTTCAATTAGTAACATAATTTAAACTTTTTGGTGTATAAATTTTAAAATATATTCAATAAATTTTTACACACAAGTTATGTTATTAAAATTGGACAATCACAATTGACACTTGACAGATAATAATTGACAATTAATAGTTCAATGACATTTAGTATATAACAGTTAAAAAACAATTGACAGTTGGCAGTTAATTAATAGTTGACACTTTACAATTGGTATTCGATATAAAACAGTTAAGAATTTACACACTATTAACATTTGATATTTATCAGTAAACATTTGACATATGATGGTTGGCAGTTGACAGTAGACATTTTATAATTGATAATCAACACATGACATTTGCTAATTGATATTTGACATATTATAGTTAAGTTGAAACACAATTGAGAAATGGCAAAATATGGTTGAGAATGTATAGTTAACAATAAACAGTTGGTATATGACATATTATAGTTGAAAATTGACATTAAAGTGATTAGCAATTGATAGTTAAAAATCGACAGTTAACACTTGTCGGCTAGTATCTGACATACAACATTTGCAAACAATTAACAGTTATCAGTTGATAGAACTTATAAAGACATTCTAAATGTTTTAAACTTGAACTTCACCAAAATCTCAAATACGCTGGGTTTTTAATTGCCATAAATTATTTTTCAGATTTTCGGAATTTGTTAAATTTTTTTTAAGATTATAAAACTTTCTAAAAATTTACACCTAGATTTCTAACACTCTTCAGCAATTGCTTTATTGGAATATTTTTAAAATTTAAACTCTAAGCTATGAGGAATTTACATACTAGATTGGACAATATAAAATTAACAGTTGGAAGTTGGTTATTACTGGTCAACAATGGACATTGTATTTAACAAATGATAATTGAAATTAAAAAAATTGTTAGTCTACAATTGACAGTAGACAATTGATATTTGCAGCTTACATTTGGTGTATATCAATTGAGTATTGACACATAATTAAAGTTGGCGGTTAATATTAGACAATTGACATTTGTCATGACATATGATAGTTAATAGTTGAAACATAATTGAGGTTTATATTATATTTGCCAATTGAGAGTTCGTAGTTGATAGTTAACAATTAACAATTGACATTTAAAAAAAATGGAACATTACATATGATAGTTGACAATTAACATAAAATTAACGATTGGCAATTGCTAGTTGAAAATCGACAGTTGGTATTTAATATATACGAGTTGGGAATTAACAGCTATTAATTGTTGACAGTTGATATCTGACAGTGACACTTGATAAATGACACTTAAGACATAATTCACAATCAACAGTTGTATGTTGGTAATTGGCAATTTATATTTAAGATATTGTCAATTAATATATGACACTTAAGACTTGTCACCTAATTATTAACAATTGACATTTGGTATATGGCAGTGAAGAATTGGCACACTATTAACAGTTTTCAATTGATAATTGACAATTAACATTTGTCAGTTGTTATTTGACAAATGACACTTGAGTCTTGATAAATAATTAACAGTTGGCAGTGGGCAGTTGACACATAATTTACAGTTAGTATTTGAAAATTGATTGATATACGACAATTCATACAATTAACATTTGTCAATTAGTTGACAATTGACAGTTGCCATTTGACATATTATAGATAAGAATTGACATACGATTAATATTGATATTTTATGTTTCATAATTGATATTTAGGCTATATTATAATGAATAGTTAACACCTGATGATTGACAATTGACATTTGTCAGTTAGTATTTGACAAATGGCAATGAGACTTAATAAATAAATAACAGCTAACAGTTGACACATATTTACAGTTAATATTTGATAATTGACATACGACATTAGTATAATTAACATTTGTCAATTATTTGACAATTAACAGTTGCCATTTAACATATTATAGATAAGAATTGACACACGATTAATATTTACACTTGGTGTTTTATAGTTGACATTTGGGATTTTTTACAATGAACAGTTAACACAATTGACATTTAACAGTTGGCACATAACTAAATGACAACTTGATACAATTAACATTTGACAATTAATTGACAATTGTCATTTGACATTTTATAGTAATAGACAGTTGACATTTAGTTTTGTCAGCTGGTATTTGATAAATGACACTTGAGATATGATAAACAATTAACAGTTGACAGTTAGTGATTAACAATTGACAATTATGAGATTGTATTTTACATATAATAGTTGAAATTGACATACATCGCAGCTGATATTTGACAATTGGTATTTAACATATGACACTTAAGACTGTAATTAACAGTTGAAAGTTGACACATAACTGAATGACAACTTGATACAATTAACAATTGTCAGTTGACTTTTTACAGTTGACATTGTTGACATTTGACATATTGTAGTTAAGCATTAAGAAAACAAACGACTGAGACCTGATAAATAATTAACAGTTGACAGTTGACACATAATTGACAGTTAATATTTGACAATTGACATGTGACAGTATGATATAATTTATATTTGGCAATTAATAGACAATTCACAGTTGGCATTTGACTTATTATCATTAAAAATTTGACATTTAGATTTGTCAGCTGATATTTGACAAATGTCGCTTGAGAAACGATAAACAGTTAACAGTCGATTGTTAGTGAATAACAACATATATTTGACAACTTATAGTTGATAATAGGCAATTAATATGTGACACTTCTGAAAATTAACATTTGGCACTTAGTAATTGATTATTGACACTTGACATTTCATAGTTGACATTTGGCATATATTAGTTAAGAATTGATCCACAATTAACAGTCAACACTTGATAGGTGACAATTGACATTTATCAGTTGTTAATTGATAAATGGCACTTAAGACCTAATAAATAATTAACTATTGAGAGTTGAAATATAACCAGCTTGGCACAATTAATTTTTGGCATATTATAGATAAGAGTTAATATGACAAACGAATGAGACTTGATAAATAATTAACAATTGACAGTTGACACATAATTGACAGTTCACATTTGACAATTGACATATGACATTATAATATAATTAACATTTGGCAATTAATAGACAATTCACACTTGGCATTTGGCATATTATAATTAAGAATTGTCACACGATTAACAGTTGACAATTGACAGTTGACATTTAGATTTGACATATGGTATTTGAGAAATGATAAACAATTAACAGATGACAGTTAGTGATTAACAATTGACGTTTCTTATTTGACATTTGGCATATATTAGTTAAGAATGGCACACAATTATCAGTCAACACTTGATAGTTGACAATTAACATTTGGCAGTTGGCATATAATTGACAGTTGATATTTGACAATTGTCATATAATACTTGATCCAATTAACATTTAGCAATTAATTGACAATTGACATTTCACAGTTGTCATTTGACAGATTATAGTTAGGAATTGTCACACGATTAAAAACTGGCAATTGACAGTTGACAATTTAGATTTTTCATTTGGAATTTGACAAATGGCACATTAGACATGTAAAACAATTAATAATTTACAGTGAGTAATTTCAAATTGACAATTGACATATTGCATTCAATATATGACACTTGAAATTGGCGTATAAATAAAGGTGATTGTTGACAACTGGAAATTAATATATCTCTTGACACAATTCACATTTGGCACAAAATAGCTGACAATTGACGATTAACATTTCACAGTTGGCATTTCATATGTTATATTTGAGAATTGACACACGATTAATTGGCAATTGATAGTCGACAATTTAGATTGTCAGTTGGTATTTGATAAATGACACTTGAGATTAGATAAACAATTAACAGTTGGCAGTGAGTAATTTACAATTGACAAATTGCATTAAACATATGATAGTTAAAATTGACATATAATTGACAGTTGACAATATAAATTTGTCAGTTGATATTTGACAAATAAACAATTAACAGTTTACACGTAATAATTAACATATGATATTCAACATTTGACTTATAATTGACAGTTAATCATTGACAATTGAAAATTATTATGACATTTGGCACAACTAGCATTTGACACTACATAGTTGACAATTGACGATTGACATTTTACAATTAGCATTTGACATATGATAGGAATTGCCATTGAATTAACACTTGGCAATTGATGGACGCCAATTTAAGTTTGACATTTGTCAGTTGGCATTTGACAAATGACGTTTAAGACGTAATAAATAATTAACAGTTTGCAATTTATAATCAACAGTACTCAATTGACAGATTGTATTTAACATATGGTAGTTAAAAATGGCATATAATTTACAGTTGACAATTGGCTATTAATATACGACACTTGACACACAATTAACATTTAGTACTTAATACTTGACAATTGACACTTGACATTTCCCAGATGGCATTTGGCATATATTATTTAAGAATTGATATACTACTAAAAGATGTCAATTCATAATTGACAGTTATCAATTGACATGTGTCAGTTGATATTTGATGAATAACTCTTGGGATTTAATAATAAACAATTAATAGTTGACAGATTTGATTCAACATATGATAGTTGATAATTGACAGTTGACAATTGGCAGTTAACATTTAATAGTAGGTAAAAAAACTTATCCATTTAATGATTTAATTTTTTTATCAATTTTCATTTTTATATTATTTCCATGAAACTCTCACGAATATTTTATTGTTTGATTGGTAGACAATGAAACACCCACCCACCCTTTATATAAATTTTTTATTTAAGCCACAGATTTTCATGTAAAAAAAACAAAAAAAACAAAATTGGTGTTGATAAATTTAAAACACTTACACAGTGTTCTACAATTAGTTTCTCATGTATATGTAGGGTGGGTGGGTGGCCTCTATACACACTTCAATCCGTAAAACATTCTCAAGGGTTCTACAAAACAAAATTCAATCAACATGCGAATTATTTCATTAAATATTCATCTATATATTTTTTTTCGATTAATTATTAATTCAGCAAAACCCTCGCGTATGTTTTACTGATTAGAGGGTGGGATAGTGGCCACCCACCCACCTTACATATACATATTACTTCCAGTTACTAATCGTCTTGCGGTTCGCAGAAAATTTTACAGTAAAATTGGTGATGTAAACAAAAGCAATTCAACCCACTGGATTTATTAACATATAACATTTAATACAATTAACGTTTGACACTCAATGATTGACAATTGAAAGTTAACGTTTCACAATTGATATTTGGTATATACGTAATAGTTAAAACTTGACATACAATTAACAGTTGGCAATTAATAGATGACAGTTGACATTCACAGTTGATAATTGACGACTGACACTTGTCATTTACTTAGTTTTTGGTAAATAGCACTTGAGACCTGATAAACAATGAATATTTGGCATTTGGGTATTAAGATGTTATTTAACATATGATAATTTAAATTGATATATATTTGACTATTACACGGCACTAGACACTATGACTATAGGGGCAATTCATAATTGACACAGTTTGTAATTGGCATATTATAGTTAAGAATTGCACACAATAAACAGTTGGCTATTAAAATAGTTAACAAATGACAAAGTCGTTTGGCATTTAATAGTTAAAAAATAACACATAATTGGTAATTGACAGTTAATATTAATCAATTGATATTTAGCATTTGATATTAATAATGTTTTACAATTGACACAATTAATAGTTGGCAATTGACAAGTAACATTTGACAATTGTTTCTTTTACATTTAATATTTAAAAACTGACAAACAATTAACACTACCAACTATCAATTATTTTTCAATTCGACTTACTATTTGACATATGACAGTTAATAAATGGTTTACAATAAGCAGTTGGTAATTAATATTTGATAGTAGACAGTTAACATTTATCAGTTGGATTTTGCCATGTGACAATTGATTAATTAGATGATGACGATGCCTGACATTTTTAAATGTTATTTTTAACAAAATTGGCTAAATACAATGAAATAATTTAATATAGTCTACAGAATCTTACAGAATATAATTTTTATTTTTATTTATTAACAATTTTACTATAAAAATATGTAAACAAAATAATTCTTCTCTCATTTAAATTCTTATAATTACATAAACATTTAGAAATTTGTTTTTGAGTTACGTGAAGATTAATATTGGTCATTACTCAAAATTTAATCCCCTCGAAGTAAAAAAAAAGAATCCCTTCTTTCCTATTTCCCTCTGGTCATCAAGAAATTCTAACCTAATCCAATATCACCCCGTACCTTCTCCAGCGCTTAATCATTGTCGGGGCACGGACAAAAAACAGGTACCTCTCACGTTTATGGCCGGGGCCTTAATCTACACCGTGCCCCCGGACGCTACCGTCAAGGGTGGTTTTTATTTGATAAAAATTTTAAGCCCCTGGAATGAGAAACCGACGGCGTTTTTGAATGGACGGAGAAGTAATAAACCCGTTTATTCCTCTTCCCTTCTTCCTCCACCTTTCCTCACACAAGGACGGTAGCATCTAGGAAATCTTTAAACATTTGAAATAAATTTAAAAGAAAAAAGTCGAGTGACCTTAATCAAAGTTTTCTGTTTCTTTAAAATGAAAATAAAAAGATAAACCTTATACGCCGGCATTGAATATTGTTCAATTTTTTTAGTTTTCGTAGGAAAAAAACTAACGTATTGTACGAATCTTGCGCAATTATCAACTTAAAAACAATTTCATAGTCCTTGTTCGTTTGTTGTCTCTTGCAATTAACTTTCACACAGAGACAGATATTTGATGTTAAACGGTGAAATGAAAATGTAAAATATATAGAGCACGATTGGACAATTAGTGTGCGCTCCTTAGACTTTCCCAAAAAAGAAGCAAAAATAAAATAAAACGCGTATTGAATTTTGCAAATGGTACGTTCACATCGTTCAGCCTTGGATTTCTAAGCAATTAAAATCTTGCGAGTGCGTTCTTGGGCAATACAACGGCGACTGTGATGATGATGATGATGATGGTGGTGATGAGAGAGGCTGTTGTTTGGTCATTGTGTCGAAACGGCGCGCATCCTTGTCTCTCGCGTTTTAAATTAACGAAAAAACTTTCATGCCTTTTTATCATTCTTTTCAGTAGATAACAGTGAGGTCGTGTACAACCCTCTGTCGTCGTCGCCGCCGCCAAACTCCAAACTCCACCGGCCGGACAACGGAAGGGCACTGCTGCACGGGATCTTGTCCGGCCAGCATTCGGGGTTGCATCACGCCCACGCCCTCATCACCGCCTCCAGGACATCTGCGTACACAACGTCGACGGGTGAGTTTTTGCGAAATTCGCATCTGCATAAATAACGCAGAACGGACAGAAAGGGGTTGACAGATGCGTCGATCAAAGACGTAACAATAACAACGTGACAACAACACGTGCGTCGGCGTATGCAATTCCATTCCGTTCCATTTCGGCAACTAAACTGCAACTGGACACCGAAACGGCGATGAAAGAGAGAAAAGGGTGAACGCTTGCGACAAACAAGTAGTTAAAGGGATAGGGGACAGCTGGCCGGCCCCGGTAATATTGTGTAATGTTGCGATTTTCCAATAACACAATAACAATGGTGCCAATCATCTATGGCAAATACTTCACTTGTTTACATCGGCCATAACATCGACGATTTGCAGAATGTTGGATTAATTCTGTTATTATCACTCATGCATTTAATTAAATATCCGTCGATATGTTCTAATTAATTATTAATTCAAAGGTTGGTGTATTTTCTACTGATTGGAACATTGATTGATATTGTAAATGTTTACTTAAATTACGAATTTACTTTAATTTTGTATTAACTAACAAAATCTAATGAATAAAACTAGACTATTTTATAAAACTTACTTAAGGGTTTTATATAAAAAAAATCCAAGCAATAAATAATCTACCAATTATTTTTTATCAATAAGCTATTAATTAGGTAAAACTCTAGCTTATATTTTACTGGACAGATGGTCAGAATACCCACCCAATCTACAAATAATTCTTTTACTTAAGCCATAGATTTTTATTTAATTTACACGAAAATGAAACCAATATTGGTGTTGAAAAGTTTAAAACACTTACGCAGTGTTGTACAATAAGTTTTCAATGTATATGTAGGGTGGGTGGGTGGCCTCTATTTTACCCGCCAACCAGTAAAACATACGCAAGGGTTTTATTTTAATTATACAAACAATAATTCATTTATTTGATTAAATATTTAATCATTGATGTTTCTTTAAGTAATATTTAATTTGATCCAATTCTTAAACATATTTTACTTTTATTGAAAGGTGGAATAGAGAACAGTGCAAATAATTAAAATATACACGATTTTACTAAAGATTAATTAATTATTAATTTTTAAGCAAACATTTCAATTATTAATAAATTATTAATATAATCTTCACAAAATTCAAGAACACGTACATATTAAACATTTCAATTATGTTTAAATTAATAATTCATTTGAAATAAATGATTTAAATATTTAATCCATTTCATTCCATCAATAAGCGTTTAGTGGTAACAATCAAATGAACAAGCCATTAACAACGTGAAAAAAAAAGGTGTCGGTAACAACCGCACACAGCATCACACTTCCTGCCTTTATTTGTTTACCTGTAAACATCCCCCTGTGTTTTGATCTTGGCGGCACGTTTTATCTCCTAAATGCAATCCGTATCGTCTCTAAACGGGACCATTGTGCCGATCTTGTAATGAGATTACCCAAACAATTGTCACGAGGTGTTAGTCTCTCTCTCCTTACCTGAAGAGATACGTCCTCACGCCTTTTTACCTTCCGTCCCCCTTAAACAATAACGCATCAGAAATTCGACCCTTCCCGTTTCGTAGGGTAAAAATTACAACTAGTTTTTCCTATGTGAAATTATTAGCGACCGCGACTGCAAACCTGTCCACCCCGGCGGTGGTCAAGCTCTCTGGCCAGTGTCCAGTTAATAGCCTCAACACCACCCTTCCTTCCTTCCTTCCTTCTAGATAATACTAGATAGTTTTTAATCCCCGGGCTGTGGGAAAAGGGCGAATTCGGGTAACCGTTACTTGTACTGACCACTTCAAATATCTATTCTACACTTACAAATGCGGATGAGCATTTTCGAAAAAGAATAATAATATATGAACGGGGCTCGTAACTCGATCCTTGTGAGATTTCGAAAATAAGTATCATTTATCTTATCACCGTCAATTGTGCGGAATTCGTTGCATCACGAGTGCTCGTTTTATTAATCGAGTCGAAATTAAATGAAAAATAAATGAAATCACTACATTTGAATGGTTATTAATAGAACGGGACGTTCATTATCAACCTCTTGAATTATTTAATCAGCGCCTAAATTATACGAGTTACCTCAATTATTAAATATTTATTATTGATAAAATAATATTTATTTTGATATATAAATAAGTTTGATATATAACAGAAACAAATGTTTATTTGTGGAGCAGGCGTTTACTTTGTGGTACATCTTGAATATAAAAAAATCTTGATAATGCCTTAAAAAGTAAAACTAGTCAAATAAATGGTGAAAAAATGTCAAAAAAAACGAGTGTAATTTAATTTAAACCTTCATTAGTAATAGTTCAAAATGTTTAACCAAGTGATAAATAAGAAATCATTCAAAGAATATAAAAAAAGTGTTTTTAAATGAAATTATTGAAATAAACCTATATTCACGAATATATTTTTCTAATTATTAGTTAATTTTCTATAATATAAAAGACATATATTTTTACTATATTCACTTACACAATAAAAAAGTAGTATGTTAGTGTGTAAAATTTAAAACTAATCAATCCACTGTTTGTCATACTTTATTCGCTGATAGTATTTAAATTTACACGAAAACAATTTTTTTATATTGGTGTATTAAAAAAAATATCTATTTAACTTGGGTTTAACATGTATATATTGTATAGATTGATGGGTGGCCTTTAACATACCTTCTAATCAATGAAGTTTTAATTTAAGTTATTAAAAATGATCTATATTTAGTGAATAATTTATATATCAAATCATTATTGATTAATAATTTAATTTTTAAATCCGTGCATATATTTTAATGGTTGAAAAGCTGGTTAGAGGCCACCCACCGATGTAGAATTAATATAACTTCATCAAACGATAGTGTTTAAGTTTATACGAAACAAAACCAATTATTGTTAGTGTATAAAATTTAAATATAATCCACTGTTTAATTAAAATTTCAAAATATATGTAGGGTGGGTGGGTGGCCTCTAACCCAACCTCCAACCAGTAAAAAATACGCGAGGGTTCTTCAGAAATAATTGATTTATTATATTCATAGTTTTGTGCATACATTTTCGTGTGGACATTGATTTATTTCAATTATTTAATTCAAAATAAACTCGTCTATGTTTTAATGATTGGATGGTAGGATAGAGGCCACCCACCCACCCTACATATAAATTTAAATTTTAGTTGAAACAATGGATTATGTTTAAATTGTACACACTATCATAACTATTTTTTGTTTTCTTGTAGACTTAAACACTATCAGTGGATGATGTAATATTGCATATGTAGGGTGGGTGGGTGTTCACTATCCCACCCTCTAATCATTAAAATATAGTCGTGTTTATTTTTTAATTAAATTATTAAAATATATACCTACATTTACTTGAAAAATTTACATGAAACTATGAATATAATATAATAATTACTTCTGAAAAACCCTTACGTATGTTTTATTGGTTGGAGAGTGGGTTAGAGGCCACCCACCCACCCTACATATATTTTGAAACTTCAATTAAACAGTGGATTATGTTTAAATTGTACACATTAGCATAACTATTCTTTTGTTTTTATGTAGACTTAAATACTATTAGTGGATGATGTAATATTGTATATGTAGGGTGGGCGGGTGGCCTCTAACACACAATTCAACCAATAAAACATTCGCGTGGGTTCTTTAGAAGTAATTATATATTTATTTTCATAAAATTGTGTATAAATTTTCTTGTAGACATAGATTTATTTCAATTATTTAATTCAAAATAAATTCGTCTATGTTTTAATGATTAGAGGGTAGGATAGAGGCCAACCACCCACCCTGCATATATATTGAAATTTTAGTTAAATAGTGGATTATGTTTAAATTGTACACATTTTCATAACTATGCTTTTATTTCATGTAAACTTAAACACAATCAGTAAATAATGAAATTTGTATATGTAGGGTGGGTGGGTGGCCACTATCCCACCCACCAATCTCTAAAACATAGACGAGTCTCTTTCCAATTAAATTATTAAAGTATTTCTATATTTATTAGAAAATTTTTACATAAAACTGTGAATATAATAAATTAATTATTTCTAAAGAACCCTCGGGTATGTTTTATTAATTGGAGGGTGTGTTAGAGGCCACCCACCCACCCTACATATACATTATTACATCATCCACTGATAGTGTTTATGTTTATATGAAAACAAAAGAATAGTTATGTTGGGATGTACAATTTAAACATAATCCGCTGTTTGATTGAAGTTTAAAATTATATGTAGGGTGGGTGGGTGGCCTGTAACCCACCCTCCAACCAATAAAACATACACGAGGGTTCTTCAGAAATAATTAATTTATTATATTCATAGTTTTGTGAATAAATTCTCTTATGAACGTAAATTTATTTCAATAATTTAATTTAAAATCAAACTCGTGTATGTTTTAATGATTGGAGGGTGGAATAGAGACCAATTAAACAGTGGATTATGTTTAAATTATATACACTAGCATAATTATTCTTTGTTTTCATGTAGACTTAAACACTATCAGTGGATGATGTAATATTGTATATGTAGGGTGGGTGGGTGACCACTATCCCACCCTCCAATCACTAAAACATACCCTAGTTTTTGAATTAATTTATTGAAATATATGAATATTCACTTGAAAATTTTTACATAAAATAATGAATATAATATAATAATTACTACTGAAGAACCCTCGCGTAGTTTTATGTGGTTGAAGGGTGGGTTAGAGGCCACCCACCCACCCTACATATACAATATTACATTATCCACTGATAGTGTTTAAGTTTACATAAAAACAAAAGAATATTACGCGACTGTGTACAATTTAAACATAATCCACTAGTTTAACTAAAGTTTCTATATATATGTAGGGTGGGTGGGTGGCCTCTAACCCACCTTCAAATCAATAAAACATACGCGAGGATTCTTCAGAAATAATTAACTTATTATATTCATAGTTTTGTGCATACATTTTTTTGGGAAAATAGATTTATTGTAATAATTTAATTCCAAAACAAACTTGTCTATGTTTTAATGATTTCAGATAAGGGCAGAGGCCATCCACCCACCCTACATATATTTTTAAGCTTTAGTTAAACAGTGGATAATGTTTAAATTGTACACATTTTCATAACTATGTTTTTGGTTTTATGTAAACTTAAACACTATCAGTGGATAATGTAATATTGCATATGTAGGGTGGGTGGGTGGTCTATAATCCAACGTCCAATCAATTAAACATACGCGAGGGTTCTTGAGTAATAAATATTATATTCATAGTTTTAGGTAAAAGTTTTCTAGTAAATATAGGTATATTTCAATAATTTAATACAGAACCAAGTTGGATATGTTTTAATGATTGGAGGGTGGGATAGTGGCCACCCACCCACCCTACATATACCATATTAGATCATCCACTGATAGTGTTTAAGTTTACATGAAAACAAAAGAATAGTTATGTTAGTGTGTACAATTTAAACCTAATCCACTAGTTTAACTAAAGTTTGATTTTTGTGAGTTACGTGAAGGTAAACTTGATTAATTAAAAAGCACTAAAAACCTTTCTTCACAATTTTATTTAAATTCACAGATATATATTTCGGACACAAATTGATAATGGTCACTTTGTGTCCGAAATATATATCTGTGAATTTAAATAAAATTGTGAAGAAAGGTTTTTAGTGCTTTTTAATTAATTAAGTTTAACTAAAGTTTCAATATACATGTAAGGTGGGTGGGTGGCCTCTAACTCACCTTCTAATCAATAAAACAATGACGTATTTATAGGGGTAGTCCAATCCAAACATACAAATTTGTTTTTACATTAAATTAATTTGATAAACTTATATTAACTGAAAAAAACTGGACATCAAATGGTTAACTGATAAGAATTAATTCAGAATGCTTATGATAGGTTAATAATAATAATCTTTATTTCAAAGTGCAATTTACGAAATATACAAAATGAAACATTAAAAGATGTTTGGCTGAAATTTTAAAATATTAGCAGGGTGGGTGGGAGCTCTCTACATACCTCTAAGCAATAAAACATACAAGAGAGAAGTAATACCAAAAAAGTTATTTGTTTTGAACAATTATTTTAATTAATTAATTTTAAAAACCAAAAGCCATAAAAACAAATGCTAACAAAATGATGATCCTAATTGTTTAAAATATAGGATGAAATAAAAGACGATTTTCTATGTTTTTTCTTTTTTACCACGGTATATTAAAGATTTTACATTAATGAATTATGTGTTCGACTAAAGTTTCAAGTAATTAAAATAATTTGGCGATCTTAGCCTTAAATCATTATCACACAATTTTGTATACGAATTAAAAACAAAAACATAGAAGATCGTGTTCAATTGTTTTTAACTCACACTCACACAATTAGAACAATTGTTTTGAAATGAAGCAGATAACTTTCCTTGCGAATTAATAAATGTATTAAGATAATTAAAACATTTTAACTTTGTTTTACCACAAAAATATATATATATATATTTATTTTTGTGGTAAAACAAAGTTAAAGTGTTTTAATTATCTTATTAAAATGTACCAAGTTAATGCCGACAACATTCAAGAATTAATAAATGTATTTGATGTATCACGAAATAGTGAAATCCTCCACGAGGTCTTCATGGTGGAGGCGTTTATTTTGTGGTACGTCTTGATCGACTTGGAATTGAAACATTTCAACTAATGATTGATTGTTGAAGCCATTACTTTGTGATTCATGTTGATTACGAAGTAAATTGAAAAATAACCATTTTGCTATTATTAATAATAGTTAAAAATATCCTTTCTTCACTGTTAAAAAACGGTGAAGAAAGATTTTTTTAACTACTATTAATTACTACTCTTCACATACTCAAATATTTAATCAGAGACTTTGCTAGTATCACAAATTTTCACTTTTATTAATTTTTCTATAAAGAACTAAAGGATTTTAATACATTTTTATTGTGTCTAATTTCGTATTATTCGGACATTGTCGAACAAATACAGTATTAAGTGTTAATTTTTCAAATTGTTTTATTTTGACTTAGTTTTACCACTATATTTTGTAAACTATAGTAAACATCATTAAAAATAAAGTATAGTTATCAAAATTGTTACAATGACAGACTAATTAATTAATTAATCTATTTATTTATTTATCTGTTGTCTTCTTTTTGAATAATACATATAAACAAATATATCTACTAAAAGGGATAAAAGTAGCATATTTGCTTCAATATATTCCAAATGGCTGATTTAGAAGGTGTCAGAATGTCCTACTGTACATAGGCATAGTGGATGGATGTGGGTTTGAGTAGAAGAACATTAGAAACCAGTAAACTACGCAAGTGTTCCTTGCTGTCTGTTTGTTTATGTTTTTCATGAAATTATATTTTCATTTAAATTATATCTTTTGTAATGTTTAAATATTTAAATTAAATAAAACTCACTTTGTTGATATCACACTATTTATTTAAAAAGTGACTCGATATCTTTTGTAATGTATTGTAAGCAAGAAGAAAAAAGTTATAAGGAATAAAGTCACCAGGTTTTAATTTTATGCCTTTACAATTATTTATCCAATTTTATGATTTATTAAGCGTTTAGTAATTGTTAACTTTAAGCAATAAATTTGCAAAACAATTCATAATTTTATTCAAGTGTTTCTTGAATGACTTTCCCATTTATCACTTGGCGAATTTGTGTAATTTAATTTAAATCTTCACAGTAATATTTTTTTAATTTGATTGTCGTTTATCACGTGGTGAAACATTTTTAATATTAAGGGTTGTTTATAGAAAGGGTTACAATTATTTATGAGTTATTCCGACTTATTATCTAGGAATGGTATAGAAGATATAATGTTTTTGCTTAAATACTTCATCAGTAATTTATTCAATTGTTTTGATTAATCAGTAATCGTCTTTTTGAGTTGATAAATATGCAGATTTGAAGGGAAAGAAAAAAATAATAGTAATTCTGGCAAGTTTTATCCCGTGCATTAGTCACGCATGCCTGGCACCAAGGCGGCACCCCTAGACCGGCAGTAAATAAACAACACACCCTATAGGACCATCGTAGCATGTGCAAGCCGTCCCTTTTGTCCGACGCGAACCTGTTTAATTCCGCGAGCCGATGTCCGGTCCATCCCTTAATGTCCGGCGTGACCTGTCGACCTTACTGCCCATTAATCATATCTATTATACGACTGCGGGTCACAGAAGGGTCATAAAACAGTGGAACACGCCGGGCACTGGTCGGCTCGCCCTACCCCGGGCCCTTTATCCCCGGCCGACTGCACGACTGGGCGACGTGAAGATTCCCGATTATGTCGTTACCTACAATGACCGTTGGATAGTTTGATTATTGCGATTTGCAGGACTTGAAAGAGTACTACGTGAGAACTTGAGGGCTTTGATGGCCACTTCTTTAGTCCGGACACTGTCGCCTCGACTGTTTCCAATTTGCATACGCATTCAACACGTGAAATGTTTTGATTTATTTGCGTTTTTAGGAACGGAAGGTTTGTTGTTTTTAACGAATTCTAAAAGAGAAAGAACAGAAAGTGAACGCGCGCCCAGCTGAGGTTCTAACTACTCACCCTTTATTTTTTTCCCAGCCAAGAAAGACATAAAGATGACCGTTACTATATTAAGAAAAATATGTCCAAAATGTTATAATTTAGAAATTTTATAAATTGCTCAGATAAGTCAACATTTCTTTGTTTTTTTGATTATTTCTAGGTTCATTACCACCGAGTCCAGCGGACTCGGGGGTATCCGATGTGGACAGTTCGTCGAGTGGACACACATCTACCGATGAGCTGAAAGCACGGCTTCAACCCTCAGCACTAGGTCCACACTCGCCACTTGGTTATCATCACAGCCAGCAACAGTTCCTCGCGCCCTACCACTACCCCCCAGGCCAGCATCACCGCTCACACCTTACCCACCAGCATCACTACCCAGTCAGGCCGCAATGTAAGTACCAAACCATTCAATTAATTAATATATGTAATTTCAAAAAATTTTGCACGCGCAATTATGATAACGCAATTTCAAGGACTTGATAATTCGGATTTGGCGTAAGAATACGAGATTAAATATAAACGTTTAAATATAGATACAATAAATATCTATCCTAGGCCAAGTTTAACGCCGAAATTCACATATATTTACATATATTTTTTTGGCAGTCGCAACCGCCCGCAACCGTATACAATTTAGGGCAGGTCAGCGATAACTGAAAAAAATTCCCATGTCGACGTCGGCGCATTTTAAAAACGCAGCATCCCGAAAATGAGCCAGGCCGAAAATAACGCCGACGATGCTATGCACCCGAATTTGCCTCCCAACAATATAAAAAAAAACAAAAAATAAATTGCTCCGAAAATAAATCGTGAGGACCGTGTGCGACTTTATACGGGACCAATTAAAATATATATAGTATAAATAAAAGTTGGTGATAATTTCCGACGTAGTGTTTCATAACGTAATCGGGTGGTTGGTTGGTTGGTAGCCGGAAGATAATTTTTTTTTAATTTTAGAAATGTTTACGTTTCAATTACGACAAGCCGAGTTTATCTGGTGATTTAATGAGCTCTTGACATTGGAGGCGGCGACGGATCAACTAATCACATCATGCCATCTTGCTTAAGCTCTATCAAAATTGAAATTAATTTATTTCTATATAAAAAAAAAAATATATTCTTACTGGTAAAAATTTTTTTCAACTTCAACAACAGCTTAAGAATTTTCAATTGTTTTCAACTTAACCACAATTTTTCAAACTATCAATTTGATAATTTTCAATTGTTTTCAACTTAAACGAAAAAGGCGAATAATTGAAAACTATCAATTTAATAGTTTTCTTAAAGAGAATGGCGGTGACCGTTACTAATAGTTAATAGTTTTCCATTGTTTTGTTTCACTTGTTTTTACTTTTCTCCGACTAGTTTCGACTAATGAAAATAAAAACAAGTGAAACGAAACCATGAAAAACTATCAAGTTAATAATTTTCAATTATTTTTCTTAGTCGAAACTAGTCGGAGTAAAATAAAATCAAATGAAACTAAACTAAACGTTTAAATCAACATTCTAACTCTTTTAGTAACTCGTACTGATGAAATTTCAATTGTTTTTTTCTTAATTGCAAAAAATGAACGGTCGCTAATTTGAGAGAGAGAGACAAACATCTTTATTTATAATTTGTTACATTGGGTATTAACAATAATAATCGTAATTTATTTACTTTACGGCTATCGACCTATTTTCTTTCTGCCAAATTTGATTTTTCATTTTTTTGTAAATTTACTACTTCGTGATGTCATTTTTAGTTTTGATTGGGAAAAATAACGAACATGAACTTAATTTTTGCCTCAAATGAGTTTTTTGATTTTTCAGATAAGAAAAAAACTCAAACTTTTCATGATCATCAAATTTAGTTTACGAATTTAAAAAATGACTATTTTTACAACTCATATTAACGAGTTTGCAATTGTTTTTAACTTGGAAACATTTTTTTAAATTCAAATAATCGTAAATTTGAACTTTTTAACATTAACCATCATAAAATCAATTTTATCTTTTGATTGAAACAAAAATTAATTTAAGCGTCTTTTCAACTGTGTTATTTGTTTTATTTTTCAATTAAGAAAAGTTTTAAAAAAAACAATTTACACATCGTAAGCGCTAATTTAATGGAATAAATCACGAAGAAATTCTAACTTTATTGATTACGTAACTATTGTCTTTATTTCATTTAATTTTTTATTCAATCCTTCTCTGCCATGCAATGAATGGAGGATAGGATAGTGGCCACCCACCCACCCTACATAAACAATTGAATTTAAACCACAAAACTATTGTTTAATTTTTAAACAACATTAACATAAACACTGCTGTTATTTCTGAGAACAAAAAGAGTGACCGTGATTAAAGTACAAATTTATATGTAATAAATAATGTATGTAATCAATTAACAATTGAATTTTAACTGTCAACTGTCAACTTTCAAATTTTATTCTTCTACACGTAAACACAGCAAAAATCTTATCATCTCCTGAAATTAGTTTAAAATAGTTTTTTATTAAGCTCATTTTAGTGTTTAATTTACAGCAAACCGCGTGGTGATCAGTAATTTAGATTTTTGTGTATATGTAGGGTGGGTGGGTGGCCACTATTCCACCCTACAATCATTGAAACATCAGCACCAATTCGATAGAATATTTAAATACAAGAAAATATCGACTTCATTATTTACGTAACATTTGTCTTTACATGAAAAAAAAAATTATTAATTCCTTGTTTATGATGCAATGAATGGAGGATAGGATAGTGGCCACCCACCCACCCTACATAAACATTAGAAATTAATCCACAACTCCGTTGATTAATTTCTGAACAACATTAATACAAACACTGCTATGATTTCTAAGAACTAAACTTGTGTCAGTGATTAAATTTCAAATATATATGTAAGGTGGGCGGGTGGCTCCTATCCCACCCTCCAATCATTGAAACATCAGCACCAATTTGGTAGAATAAATATTTAAATAAGTCTTTACTAATTACGTAACATTTGTCTGTACATCAAAAAAAAAATTATTAATTCCTTGTTTATGGTGCAATGAACGGAGGATAGGATAGTGGCCACCCACCCACCCTACATAAACATTTTAATTTAAACCACAACTCTGTTGTTTTATATCTAAACCACATTAATGCAAACACTGCTGTGTATTTTGAAGAACTAAACCTGTGACAGTAATTAAATTTCAAATATATATGTAGGGTGGGTGGGTGGCCTCTATCCCACCCTCCAATCATTGAAACATCAGCACTAATTTGATAGAATAAATATTTAAATACAAGAAAATGTTGACTTTATTGATTACCTTAATCTTTTCATTAAAAAAATATATTAATTCCTTGTTTATGTGCAATGAATGGAGGATAGGATAGTGGCCACCCACCCTACATATATATTTTTATCACAATCACTGACACTGTTGTAGTTTTTTTGGAAACTTATCGAGTAATAGTGTTGATGTAGTTGAAAGATAAAAACAATATTTTAGTTTAAAGTTTATTTGTATATGTAGGGTGGGTGGGTGGACTCTATCCCACCATCCAACCAATAAAACACGCGCGAGGGTTATATAAAAAAAATCATTAATTTAAACCCCTATCATTTAATAATTAAAATATGTATATCCAAGTGTTTTAATTAATTATTAATTGATTGCAATAAAAAATATAATAATAATAATAATATTTATTCCCAACAGATTGATAAACCTAATTACAGGCAATACAGATATTGTACGTAAATTGAAACATAAATTCTTAAAAATAAATTTATTTACAATTTATTAAGTTTACAATATTTATCGTGTGAAATATTTTTCATCAAAACCCTCGTGAATGTTTTACTGATTGGAGGGTGGGATAGAGGCCACCCGCCCACCCTACATATACACAATAATTTAAATTACTGATCGCCGCGCGGTTTGCTGTAAATAAAACACTAAAATGAGCTTAAAAAACTATTTTAAACTAATTTCATAGGTGTTGTAACTAAAACACAAACTTTCAAAGAGTATGCTTTTATTTTTCGCAACAATTGTTTCGCCACACTGTGGCTTCTTCAGGCGAAGAATAACCTTTCAACAATTAAAAGCCAATACAATCAAATTATCAAAAAAATAATAATTTTTGCTGTGTTTATATGTAGAAGAATAAAATTTGACAGTTGACAGTTTAAAATTCAATTGTTAATTGGTTATAAAAATCTCTTGACGTTGAATGTTCTTCAACAGGCAAGACTATTAGTAATTGAAAATGTTACGTATATGTAGGGTGGGCGGGTGACCTCTAACACACCCTTTAATCAGTAAAACATTCACGAGGGTTTTGATGTAAAAATTCAAAGGGTTTTACTTCAAATTAAACGAAATCAAATTTAAATTTAAACTGTTACTGTTATATAAACAAAGTTTAAAAGAGTATTTGTAAATTTAGATTTAGCACAATATATTTGTATGTTTAATTTTTAAAAGATTGGATAGAGCAAGAGTAAAAATATTGGCTAAGGCCCGAGACGACCTTGATTTGGAGCGGTGCAAAAATTTTCTCGTATGTCCAAAAGGGTGACGTCCAGATTTTTATTTTGGATACAGCGCAGTTATTTATTTATACGGATATTTACCATTCACGCGAGCGCGCCCATAGAAACCGAAAGTGGTCTATTTCCGTACGACTATGACATTGGACGAGGTCATGGTTTACGTAACTAACGTGTGGGTTAGAGAAGGAAGGACTATTATTAAGTGTACACACGACCACGCCAACAAAACGTTTGGACTTTTTTTTATCGCTGAGCAAACAAGTCGCATCATCTCTCTCTTTTGTGACATTGCCGAAATCCGCGGTACCATCTTATTACATTAATGATGAGGTGGGAGGGGGACAAAGTCCCCCCTTCATACCCCCCTCCATTCTGTCTCAACGGATTATCGCGAAAAGACGGGAAGAGCAATAATTGCGAAATTACGACTGATCGGCGGATGCGCCTTTTTATCATCTGCGACGAGTTGAATAATAAAAAAGTTAATTTTAGTTTGAGGAGGCCAATAAAAAAAAATGGTGATGATCTATTTTCGCCGAAATGACGTATTGAGTTTTAGTCAGTTTTTTTTCTTTACTTATTTAAGTTTATACGAAAAAAAACTCCTGTTAAGTACCAGTCGAGATATATGAAGTGCGATTAAAAACATATTTAGATAAAAGCAGGCCTTGAAATTTTGGAAGTGCACTTAATAGACTTTAATAGATATTTTCAAAGTATGTAACGTCGTTAAAATCTTTAAATTAATTATCATGTTCATTGTTCAAATTTCCAAAGTGTATCACCAAGTTTACGCCTGAAATCATAATAATTAGGATCAATCTTCAACGTAAAGGACTTTAATACATTTTTATTATCCTCAAATCATAATTTTTCTAATAGGTTGTTGATTAAAAATTCACCTGTTTTGTTTCACTTTATTTTCCGACTAGTTTTGGCACTGGGCCATTATCAAAAATAAGTGAAACACACCGAATGAATTTTAAATCAACTAATTTTAATTTTCTACAGTTGTTTATTTATTTTTAGTACATTTTTAACATTATTTACATAATGTTTACCAAGTGATAATTAAGAAACAAATACAAGATAATTTTTTTTCTATTGAGTGAATCAACATTGAGGTAGAATAAAAAATTAAAACAATAAACTTATTATTATAGCAATTGTTTAATGATGTCTAATGTGGAGAACTAGTTTCCTCTCCGCATCATGACTAATGGCATTTATTTGAACCGGCGCGCTCTAGGCCAGACCATTATGTAACACTGACCTATCCTAGACAAATCACGGAGGTAACTGTATGCATATACAACACACAAACACGCTGGTCTAGCAGTAGTGTTAGCGGCTAGCTGAGCGACTACAGTTAGCAGCAGCACACGCTCGACGGCACGTTTACCTTCTCCGTGTGCTCTTCCACAAATATTGCCACAGGTGCGTGCCACCTTCGCCTTCGGGTATACCCATTCTTTTATTACGACAGGTACAAATAAACTGTCTGAAAAAAAATCTGTTTAAAACCCCCCAATAACACTTACACCTTATATAGCTGTTGTTTTTACCAACTTTTATAAGTGGGTGTTAAAATGAGGTATTTATATACCCTACAAAGAAAGAAAAACAGTTAAACAATTAACAGTGAATTCCTCCTGGATCTCTTGGTCAAAATTTTGTAATAAATGTATTTATTATAAGAAGATCAAAGTATTAAATACAAATACAGTCTGGTGGTTCTAAAGTATGAATGATTGTTGTTTTAACTAGTAGCTGTTAGATATTACATAATTAGAAGACGATGTTTGGAGAGAGACATTATTCAAGCCCAAATACGAAATTTTCTAAAAAAAAGCACTCTCCAATTTCTTGATTATAAACCAGTATTTACAAATAAATAAATAATAAGTCAATAATTCTTCTTAAATTTCCCTTGAATTATTTACTTTTCTAACAAATTAAAATTGGTTAAAAAAATATTTTTTATTTCATAACTAGTGACGAATATACAAAAATAAATTTTCTCGTCAAAAAAACCTTGTCGTATGTTTTGCTGATTGGAAGGTGGGTTAGAGGCCACCCACCCACCCTACATACATTTTGTTTACTCAAGTCACGAAGACGTGTTGATAAAAAAGGAAAACATCGAATTGAAATGAGAATGTTTTAAAAAGTAATCAACAGCGTTGATGTTATAGTTAAAATATATGTAGGGTGGGTAGGTGTCCACTAACCCATCCTCCAATTCCTTGATTATAAACAAGGGTTTAAAAAAAAAGTAAATAAATTGCAACTCGTTAAAAATTCTATATTTTTTTAGGATTCACTTTTTAAACAATAATAATGACGAATATACAAAAATAAACTTTCTCGTCAAAATTTCGCGTATGTTTTACTGACTGGAGGGTGGGTTAGAGGCCACCCACCCACCCCACATATATTTTGTTTCCTCAAGTACGGACACGTGTTTATAAAAAAAAAAGGAAAAACGTCAAATTAAGATGAGCGAACAATATTTAAAAATATAATCAACAGCGTTGATTTTATTGTTAAAAAAAATATATGTAGGGTGGGTGGATGGCCACTTACCCACCCTCCAATTTCTACAATATAAACGTAGTGAATTTAAAGTCCAAAATTTAATCAACCTCATTTAAGTAATAAATAAAGAATACATTTTTAATAATTATACATTATTCATTGAATCTTATGAGTGTGTTTCAGGGGTTGGAGGGTGGATAGAGGCCACCCACCCACCCTACTTATACAAACAAACTTAATCTATAATACTGTTTTATGTTCTTGAACATCAACTATTAACTACTGCGATTTTTTTCTGGAAACTTAAAAAAAATTATAGTGATTTAAATTAAAATGTATATGTAGGGTGGGTGGGTGGCCACTATCCGACCCTCCAATTTTTATCACATAAACATAGTTAACTTAAATGAAATCAAAGTTTAATCAAGCTTATTCAAGTAATACATAATGAACACAATCTTTTGATAAATAAAAATATTCAATGAAACTTAGGAGTATGTTTTAATGGTTGGAGGGTGGACAGAAGCCACCCACCCACCCTACATATAAAATTAAACTTAATCTACAACACAGTGTTCGGTTCTTGGGCATCAACTATTAAACTACTGCGGTTTTTTTTGGTAATTTAAAAGGTTGTATTGATTTAAATTTAACTGTATATGTAGGATGGGTGGGTGGCCTCTAGCTACCCTCCAACCATTGGAACACACTCCTAAGATTCACTGAATAAATTTTAAATTATAAGAAGAGTTTTTTTTGTTTATTACATGAATAAACTATTATGTACTTTGCAAACGCTATTTATATTATAAAAATTAAAAGGTGAGATAGTAAAAATCCACCCATCTTACACATAAAATTAAACTTAATAAAATGCTACTATTTTATTTTTAAACATCAAACAATAATGCTAATGTTTATTTTTTTGGAAACTAATTCACTGACAGTGATTACAATTTCAATATGTAGGGTGGGTGGGTGGCCACTATCACACCCTCCAATTTCTACAATATAAACGTAGTAAACTTTAGGGTAATCACAGTTTAATCGAGCTCATTGAAGAAATAAATAAAAAACAAACTTTTAATAATAAAAAAATATTCATTGAATCTTATGAGTGTGTTCCAGTGGTTGGAGGGTGGATAGAGGCCACCCACCCACTTTACATATACAATTAAACTTAATCTACAACATAGTTTTTTTGTTCTTGTACATCAATTATTAAATTACTGTGATTTTTTCTGGTAACTTAAAAGTTATAGTGATTTAAATTTAAATGTATATGTAGGGTGGGTGGGTGGCCTCTATCCAACCTCCAACCATTGAAACACACTCCAAAGATTCATTGAATAAATTTTAAATTATTAGAAGAGTTTATTTTGTTTATTACATGAATAAACTAATATGTTATGTACTTTGCAAACAATTTTTATATTATAAAAATTAAAGGATGAGACAGTAAAAACCCACCCACCTTACACATGAAATTAATTTTAATCCAAAGTATTACTATGTTATTTTTAAACATCAACAATACTACTAGTGTTTATTTTTCACTTTGGAAACTAATTCACTGACCGTGATTACAATTTCAATACATGTAGGGTGGGTGGGTGGCCACTATCCCACCCTCCAATTTCTATCACATAAACATAATTAATTTAAAAGTAATCAAAGTTTAATCAAGTTTATTTAAGTAATAAATAAAGAATACTCTTTCGATAAATAAAAATATCCAATGAAACTCAGGAGTATTTTTTAATGGTTGGAAGGTGGATAGGGGACACCCACCCACCCTACATATACAAACAAACTTAATCTACAACACTGTTTTTTGTTCTTAAACATCAATCATTAAACTACTTTTGGTTTTTCTAGAAACTTAAAAAGTTAAGCGATATAAGTTAAACTATATTTGTAGGGTGGGTGGGTGGCCTCTATCCACCTTTTAATCGTTAAACATACTTCTTAATTTTACTGAATAAATTTTTAAATATAAAAACAGTTTTTTTTTAATTTATTACATGCAAAAGCTATAATACATTTTTAGGTAAAGAAATATGCAATATTTTTATTATAAAACTGGAGGGTTGTATAGTAGAAGCCCACCCATCATACATATAAATTTAACCTAAAATACAACTAATTAGACTAATTAACATAAAAATGTTTCATCACGAGTTAAGAGAGAATTTAATTCATCGTAAAATACAACTATTTTATGTTTGAACATCAACAATAATGCTGATGTTTATTTTTCTGGAAACTACTTCACTGATAGTGACTAAAATATAATTGTATATGTAGGGTGGGTGGGTGGCCTCTATCCACCCTCCAATTATTAAAACATACTCCTAAGCTCCAATGAATATATTTTTTTAATATAGTGATTTCATATTTAATTATTACATAAATAAACTCATTTATGCTGGGTGTTTTAAAATAAAAATTGGAATTTATCTGAAATACCAATTATAGTTGCTTCAAATAAAAAAAAACTCATAAACTTTCCGCCAAGATATGGCATAAAAAAAACATTCAATTTAGTGGAGTCTCGTTACAATTGTATCATCTCGTGAGGATGTCTGTTTTCTGTTCACCAGTCGCCATTTTTGCTACTAGCACCCTCTAGGGAATGCGCGTACCAACAAACAAAACCGTTTGAATAATTAATAAAACACTTTAACTTTATTTATGTAACACTGTATTTTTATTATGTTGACTAATTTCGGCAACTCCACTTGTTTCGATAATGGCAAGTGGAGTTACCGAAACTAGTCAACATAATAAAAAATACAGTGTTACACAAACAAAGTTAGTGTTTTATTTATTATTCAAACATGTATAACTAAGTAGAAGCTTCTTACATTAACAATATAAAACTGTTTGAGTTGCTCTTTTATTACATGTATTAATTATGATTTAAGTTTTACGTAATCAGTACTACAAAGTGTTAAAACTCCGATAGTCATTTAGAAACACCCGGTTTTACGCTCTAAAAATTCCAGTGCTTCAAATTATATGCGCTTAGAGTTTTGATTGTAGTTTTGTAGTTATTTTAATATGCGGAACTTGATTAAAACCCTTAAAAACCTTTCTTCACCAACCCTCCAATTAGTAAAACATAAACGTAAGTTTTACTGAAAATATTCTTTATGAGAAACTGTTTTGTATTGTATAATTTTTAATACAAATTTTTCTGTTGATACATGTGATATTTTTTGAAAAATAGTTGTTGATGGTGCTTTGATTGAAGGGTGTGATAGTGGCCACCCACCCACCCTACATATACATAAAAATTTTCATCACTGTTACTGTTTTCGTTTCAAAAAAAACAACAGCCTTATTGTTGATGTTTTTTTCAGGAATTAAACATACTGTTTTAGCTTATAGTTTTAAAACATATGTAGGGTGGGTGGGTGTTCACTATCCCACCCTTCAATCAAAACACCATTAACAACTATTTTTCAAGAAAATCATATGTACAAATAAGAAGAATTAATATTAATTTTTATACAATATAAAACCGTTTCTCATTAATATTTTTATTTTTGAAAGTGAATATAACTGGAAAAGTTATGAACAAAAATTGTAGGAGTAGTAGTATTTGGCTATCGATCACGTGGTCCTTCCGCCGTGTGATTTGTATATTTGTGTGTGTGGGTAAATGAGCTTCACTCTAAAGCACCATTAATTGTATCCCAATGGTGAATGGTACCGGTCACCTATCCAAAGTTGCTGCACGTTAGTTCAAAAATTGTATTTAGACTAATTTCCTTAAATTAAACTGCAAAAGCAATTAAATAATCTAGCATTCAAATTTACAATCATCTGCAGACACGTGTTTCGTACATTCGATCTCTTCAGTTCAGCTTTATTATAAAATTGATTTTAAATACAAATATTTGAATTTAAAATCAAGTTTATAATAAAGTTTTACTGAAGAGATAGAAAGATTGAATATTTTTTTTTGTTTTATGAATTAAAATTTTTATATTTTTAGACGCTAAAACACTTACAACAAATTTACAATTAATTGTAAAGTTGGTTTCGTAATTATTCTTTAAAACATGACCAAAATTTCGCACTTACGTTTCTTTATAGGATTTTAAATATTAATTTACTAACCTTAAAATTGAGCAAAACAAGTTTATTACAGTACGTTTCATTTCTCGCTAATTACGTAATTGTTGTGTCTGGTTGGTGTTATTTTGATGTTAAGTAAAGATAAAAATATCTTTAGTCATCATGTCGTTGGCATGGGTGGATTACGGGAATTTTGTAAATTTTAGAAATTGCAATTCTTTTTGTGTGTGTGTAATAATTTCGTATTTAGATCTGGACAAGTCGGAATTGCGTAAGGAAAGAAGATAACGCGATTACACACGTCTTGATTCACGGCAATCTTGTTTGCGCGCGGATAATATTAGCGCGTCGCACGCCACTGGAACGGGGACCTTGGGCCGGGCGGTCACCCCGGGTTCTAACCCCGCTCACCCTCACCCCCTTCCCCAGACTTAACACACACACACACACACATACACAAACCGCACTTGCAGTGATATAATTATAGCGAACTGCACATGCGCCCGTGGCCTTCACCGGCGACTACTTGCACTTACACTTGCACTTGCTAGAGAAAACTAGATGCGGTTTTTGTTGTTTGTTGTTGTTGTTGTTGTCGTTGTTGTTCGGTAGAGAAAGAGAGAGAGAGAGCCGCGCACCGGAAATCAATGATTGCCATTGTTTTTCTTCTTCTTGTTGCTCCACATACAATTTGAAACCACTCTACTCCTGCTACTCCAACGGCGCGCAGATTTGCATAGTCGCGAAATACACTAGTCCAGCAAGTTTTTTTTATCTCTTGTATTTTTTTGTTTTTTGCGACTGCACTTAATTGCCGGCGACTTCCTTCATAAATAATCATCAGGTCCTAATTCGGTTTCGTCCATTAAAAATCTGTCTACTGAATTTTTACAACCGCAGACGTTTAAGGAATGTACTAAAAAAACAATTAATAGTTAAGCTTCTGATTCAATTCATTCATCAAATAATTGTACATAACATAATATAGTGATAGTATAGACTAACTTATTTTTGGTTAAACACTTTCCATCCATTCTTCACTATTATATTTGTAACCTGTCGTACATTTCGGATTCAAAATGACCATTGTTAATTGTTCGTGTATCTAATGATCATTTTGTGTCTGAAATGTATATCTGATTACAAATAAAATAGTGAAGAAATGTTTCTAAGTATTTTAATGAAATATTATCATCTTCACATAACTCACTAAATCCAAATGACGTGTATTATAGTCGATACTTGTTCTGCTACTTTCTTTAATTTTCAAATTGGGAAAAGTAAAACTCTAAACTCTTTGAATGTTCCATTTCTTTATGTTCAGATAACTGACACGTGTTTCGGTCCTTACTGATCATTTTTCATCAGTTTTAACTTTGATAATGATCCATAAGGACCGAAACACGTGTCAGTTATCTGAAAATAAAGAAATGGAACATTACAAAAGTTTTACTTCTCCCAATTTGACTTGTATTATTTAATCTCTTCACATAATTCAAGAAATAAACCAACGAGAAGTAACTATATGATCAATTCAACTAATTAAATGAATTAGGAAGTTGAACTCTTAAGATTTTCTTGAAAAAATATATTTGCAAAAAAATAAATGTATAAAATTTGTTATTTCGATATTGGTATTTCTGTGCCAGAGGAAGTTGCGTATGTATTTATAAATTCGTCAACAAAGGAAATATTAAATTTCTTGTTCCCTTTTCTGAGATATTTTGGATGTTGTTTGGCGCCTTTGAAATAAACGCAAAAAGGAAACGGGTTTCGATTGGGAGTTGGCGAAACGCGGCCGGCCAATGGAGCGCTTGAAATAACCGGCAGGAAAGCGAGAGTGCAATAAATATAGTCTTCCAATTTAAACCAGGTTCCTACTGCCAACTTTGCTGCAAGCACAAGCGCAAGGGAAAAAAGAATCGGGGACGAGGGGGGAAGTAAGGAGAGATTGGATGTGAGATGAGATGAGATGAGCCGATTCGGTCGGTTTTTTTTTTTCGGCCATATTAAGTAAGGTGTCTGCCGATCTGATCCACTTTTACCTTTCATGACCTGAATGATGTAAGGTGACTTCAATTGTGCAATTGACGATGATGATGATGATGATTCAGATTCCGAGGCGTGGGTAAAAGAAAAGAGCGAGAGAGGAAAAAAAGTTGGTCAGATTTTTCGGGTGAGAGTGGATCGTCTCGTCGCGATGTAAATCAAGTGTGCGACTAGCGGATTGAGTGTACACTATATAGTGGGCATACGAGTGTTGGTGTCGGAAATGCATACACGAACACACACACACACACACAAACATGCATATACAGGAATGGCGGCTGTCTAGCGCAGCGGCGGTCACTAGTTCATCGACTTTGCGACTTTCCGCGAGCTGAAGGTCACTATAATGATCGCCACAGCTCGACGCCTATTCCTTCCCCGTTTAACCGCAAACGTTACGAGGCTATTATTTCTTTCGGATGGCTTTATTTTCAAACTCTTCGGGTCAACATTGCCCGCGTTGTCTAATCTTTCTTTCTAATGGACACGACGATATTATTTCTAATTGTCTCAAGGTTCATCCATTAAGTAAACTATTCAAAATATAGTTAAGACAATGTAATCTATTAATTCTCTTAATATTTCATTTATAGACATCAAAACCCATACAGTTAATTGCTGAAAGTTCATTTTATATATAAATGTTTGATAATTAGAAAAAACACGAAAACATTTCGTAAATCTACAACAAATGAGTCTTATTAGGACTCATTTGTTATAGACTGTAGTCTTAAGGACACTTATTTGTTATAGATTTATGAAATATGTTCGTGTTTTTTCTAATTGTTAGTTAATTTTCTACAACATAAAGGACTTTAATACATTTTTATTATCTGTTTGATTTTATAATGAAAAAACAAAACGTTCAAACAATTTTGTTGCAAAAATAAAGCAAACAAATTGGTTAAGAAGGACTTTAGAATTTAGAATTATTGAATCTTGGATGATAATTTAGAAGACGTATTACTAGAAAACCTATAAAATTTGGAAAAGTGTTGCTGCATATGTTTAACAATTTTTATTACCAATTGTTAAGCATTTGCAGCAACACTCTTCCAAATTCTATAGTTTTTTTAGTAATACATCTAAACTATCTTTCAACAAGATTCAATAATTCTAAATTAAAACCCTCGCGAATGTTTTACTGATTGGAGGGTGGGATAGTGGCCACCCACCCACCCTACATATACACAAAAACTTAAACCACTGATCGTCGCGCGGTTTTTTGTAAATTAAGCACTGAAATTACTGAAGAAGTGCCATTAAAAATTTATTTTAATTTGATTTTTCAATATGTTACACAAGATGAAAAGTTATTTAATGTGTTTATACATAGTAGAACAAATTCGTTTATGATGGAGGTTATACATCATTAATCATAAAAAATAAACACAATTTTTACTTTGTTAAAAATAGAAATAAAAATTCATGTAAAACAAAGTAAAACTTGTGTTTAATTATAGCAGAACAAAATTTGACAGTTTGAAGTTGAAGTGCATGCAGCAATATCTCTTAGGGATTTTAAATATCCCTTTTGAATTATCTATCAAGATTCAATATTTCTGAAGCAATTTTTCGTTTTTGAAATTTTCAAGAATTCCTTTTACTCAAGCTTCTAGAAAATGAAATGGAAGATTTCCAAGGAGTCTTTATATTTTGATGAAATTATTTATCTGATTCAATCACGAGTGTAGAGCGACCAGTATTAACTATTCTTCTTTAAAATTGCGAATTTTTTTCTGTGAAGTTCTAATTTTTATAATTTTAGTTTTTGCTGTGTTTTTTAAATGTTCTAGTAATACTTCGTACAAATTGCGAAAATTTTCTTTGAGAATTATAAAATGTCCATTCTACATTACATGATTTTTTTCTTTCAAATTGCAAAAAATTTTCGTGAGGCATTTAAAGTTTTTAGAAGTTTTTTTTCAAATATTTCTTGAATCACTTTCTCATTTATCACTTGGTGAAACGTTTTAAACTATTACCAATGAAGGTCTTTTATAACTTTACCTTCATTAGTAATTTTTCTCAGAGTTTTTAGGAACTTATCTTCTAAATTTGGAACATTTTCTTTAAATGATATAAAGTTACACTCCAAAATGTTAAGATTTTTTAATATAAATTTTGAGAGTTTGATTAAGCGTTTTTAGAAAATTTAGTATTGTCCAGATTTCTTGAAATATTCCAGAAATTTCTCTATAAGATTCTGGAACCGCACGCTAATCAGTAATTTATGTTTATTTATATATGTAGGGTGGGTGGGTGGCCTCTATACCACCCTCCAATCAGTAAAACATTCACAAGGGTTTGATGAAAGTTTTTTGGAGAACATTACTCATCCTGCAAATATATTATAACCAAATTTATGAATTAAAAAATAATAGTAGTTTAATAACAATCTTAACCCTATCTTTCAATCATAAAACCATACGTTCATGTTTAAATTACTTATCAATTGTTTATAATTAAACTGATGTACAGTTTATCAAATGAGGTATTATTTTGTGAAGTTTTTTCGTTTCAAAAAAAATTGATTGAAGGGTAATAAATATGACACTCACTCACAATTACTTTTCAAAATTTCTAGAAGTTTTCTTTCAAATTTGGAAGCTTGAAATTTATTATTATCAAAATTTTCAAGGGATTTTTCAATTTTTTTTTGAAAAATTCCTTTTTAATTTTTGTTTTGAATTATTACACGCTAAACAGTAATATAAGTTTATGTGTATATGTAGGGTGGGTGTGTGGCCTCTATTACACCCTCCAATCAATAAAACATAAACGAGAGTTCTTTAAAAAAAGTGCGCAAAATAATAACGAATCCGATGTTTATTTTATTTTATTAATTTATAATATTATTAGCATATATTTTAAAGTCACACAATCATAAACCCATATTTATAATTTGTTGTTTTTATTGGCATCAACAATTGTAACGTTTATTTCCTTGCAAACTGAACGACGATCAATAATTGTAGTTTTTGTGTATATGTAGGGTGGGTGGGTGGTCACTATCCCACCCTCCAATCAGTAAAACATTCACAAGGGTTGTATTAAAAAACTTGCCAATAATAAATCATGTTCAAATTATTAATAGAACAATTATAAATAAATTGATTGGGTTGTTCTTTTAAAACACTCGCGCTTACGATTTATTAATTGGAGGGTGAAGCCACCCACCCACCCTATATATATGTTTAAATTTAAATTACTAATTGGTGTGTGTGGTTTGTAAAAAAATAAACACCAAAATGATTGGTATAAATAAATAATTAAACGTATTTTTTTAGTTAAGTTAAAAATATATCTGTAAGATAGGTGGTTACATTTAAATGTTTAATCATTAAAATATACACAGTGTTTTAATTAATTATAATTTGATTGCATCAAAATAATTTACAATTTATTAAGTTTACAATATTGATCGTGTAAAATGTTTTCGTCAAAACCCTCGCGAATGTTTTACTGATTGAAGGGTGGGTTAGAGGCCACCCACCCACCCTCATATACACAAAAACTTCAATTATTGATCGGCTTTTAGTTTGCAAGAAAATAAACGTTATAATTGTTGATGCCAACAAAACCAACAAATTATAAATATGGGTAATGAGTTATTATTAAAATATATGGTAATATTATTACAAATGAATTAATTATAATGATAAACATTAGATTCGTTATTATTTTGCGCACCTTAACCACCATAACCCTCGCTTATGTTTTACTGATTGGAGGGTGGGATAGAGGCCACCCACCCACCCTACATATACGCAATAACTCAATCTACTGATAGTCGCGAGGTTTGTTGTAAATTAAACACTAAAATTACTGAAGATGTGCTTTAAAAAATTATTTCTGTCTGAGTTTTCAACAAGATTCACAAGATGAAAAGTTTATTTGGGGTGATTACATATAGAAGAACTAAATTTGACAGACGACAGATAAATTCTTCAATTGTCAATTAGTAATTAATAGATGCAATTTATAAAACAAATTTCTTGACATTTTACATTTTATTAATACAATATTAACATTGAATGTTCTACAACACGCGAGACTATTAGTGGTTGAAGATTATATCTATATGTAGGGTGGGTGGGTGGCCTCTAACCCACCTTCCAATCAGTAAAACATAAGCGAGAGTTCTTTAAAAAAACGTGTGCAAAAAATAACGAATTCGTTGTTTATTACAATTAATTAAGTTGTAATAGTACTAGCATATATTTTAATGATTGTAGGGTGAGTTTAAAGCCACCCACTGATTATCCATATTTATAATTCGATGTTTTTGTTGGCATCAACAATTGTAACGTTTGTTTTCTTGCAAACTAAAAGCCGATCAATAATTAATGTTTGTTTGTATATGTAGGGTGGGTGGGTGGCCTCTATCCCACCCTCCAATCAGTAAAACATAAGCGAGAGTTCTTTAAAAAATAGTGCGCAAAATAATAACTAATCCGATGAATTGTATATCAATTTTATTGAAATTAATTAATTAGTAATAATATTAGCAAACATTTTTATGATTGGAGGGTGGGTTTGAAGCCACCCGCTCTTTAGCCATATTTATAATTTGTTGTTTTTGTTGGCATCAATAATTGTAACGTTTATTTTTTTGCAAACTACAATGTTGATATTTCAAAATCACCTGATATCAACGGCGCGCACTTCCTCCACCTTACAACACATACATACACACTTCCTTATTTCGCATATTATCAGACATTAACTTTTAAGAATTTTATAAAATCCACAATTAAAATACAAAATCTTTGTTTTGTTTCATAATTTTGGATAATTTATTTTCCTGCAAACCGAACGACGATCAATAATTGAAGTTTTTGTGTATATGTAGGGTGGGTGGGTGGCCTCTAACCCACCCTCCAACCAGTAATATATTCACGAGGGTTTGATGAAAGTTTTTTGGAGAACATTACTCATCCTATATATATGTAGAATGAGTAATGTCCTTTAAAAAACTTTCATCAAACCCCCGCTAATGTTTTACTGATTGGAGGGTGGGTTAGAGGCCACCCACCCACCCTACATATACACAAAAACTTCAATTATTGATCGTCGTTCGGTTTGCAGAAAAATAAATTAACCAAAATTATGAAACAAATCAAATATTTTGTATTTTAATTGTGGATTTTATAAAATTCTTAAAAGTTAATGTCTGATAATATGCGAAATAAGGAAGTGTGTATGTGTATGTGTTGTAAGGTGGAGGAAGTGCGCGCCGTTGATAATCAGGTGATTTTGAAATATCAACATTGTGCAGGTAGTAAAATTGATAAACCGAACGGCGATTTTCGTGCTGTAAAGTGAGTAATGTGGACAAAATTTCCGCCCGTAATGGGAACAAAGACGATAAGCGCTAGTGTCGTAATTTTAGTGGCGAGTCTGGCTCAGAGGGGGAGTGAGTCGTGTACGGATTTGTGTGCATGTGTGTGTGTGTGCGCGCCGAGAGAACATTGACCAGGAAATGAGTGACGCGCTAACCTTCAACTGAACATGTCCTTGCAGCTCGAAAATAGATGCAACATGCAACGTGCAACACAACGCATTCTATATGCTCTATTCCGCTCTGCCAGGATGCAATTACGCCAAGTCACAACCCTACTCCACATCACACTAACACACAGATACACCGGTCTGCTCCACAGACACTCTTGTTACAATTGCGAATTTCAATTCAATTGAAATTAAAACAATTAAGAATTTATATACGTAATTGTATACAGTGTGTCCCAATTTCGATGATCACCATTGGTATCTCTGTTATTAGAAGAGATAGAGCAACGGTTAGATGGGGAATGTTTTGCAAGAATCAGTGCTCATGACAAATCCCATTTCTAATTCACCTTAACTTTTTTCAATTTAAAGATATTTTGAAAAAAAAACAAAATTTGCCAATTTTGCCTCAATAACTCGATAACCTATTATTAAACCTTTACATTATTCAAACACTTTGTAAGACAAATTTTTTTGGTGTAAACAGAAACCCCCGATTCGAATTTGTTTCTATTTTATTGAAGCTATCTTTTGTTTTCAACGATGTACAATAAAATTAGTAAACATCAGTATGAAACAATGAAACAAAACGATAATCTGTCAAAGTACAAATAGTACTGTAGAGATAAGTTAATTAACTTAAATCCTGTAATCTATTTGTAGTTAGTGATAAGTTAATAGACAGTCAAAAAATTAAAAAATATAAATCAAATATACAAATCAGTTGGCAATTTTATTTAACATTCCTTTAATGTTTATATTTATAAATTACAACACATAAATTCTCACCATCATCATCCATAGACAATTAGGAAACAATTGAATACACACAAACATTTCGATTTGTTTTCCTTATGGTTAAATATTCATTTGTTTTCGTCATTTGTTTCCTAATAAATATTAAAAAATTTTACTGCCACTATAAAATCGTAATTTACACCGTGCCTACCTCGGAGTGTAATTGTCGCCGAAAAAACCGACGTGTTGTCGTGACCGAAAACCAAAAAAAAAAAAATAGCCTCGCAAATTACAGGAATCAGTGGGCAAAGCCCCGGCTCGGGTTACCTGGAGAAGAATCACGGCAATGTCACGGGTACATCGCCCCTGCGGACCGCCTGACCGAAGGGGGCAACGTCGAAAACGGTCCAAATGAGCACGGGAATAAAGAAATTAAAAAGAGAACAAAGTGTCCAAACAAAGGTTCGATTTGAATATGGATAAGAGAGAACGAACGGGGCCGTGCGCGGCGCAGAACACAAACCATTTTCAGTTTCAGGGCCACCACGCCAAAAAAAAATCAATCATCGATTAGATCAGGTGCACACAAACATTTATACGCGGGGATTAAAAAAATATATACCCTAAAACAGAAATGAAATGATTAATTTGTTAATATACTAATTATACAAAAGTTTATATTAATTATTGTTCCCAGCCATGGACCGGTTTCGATCTATTTTGGATCTCATCAGCGTAGCGCAGTTGAAGACAGGGAATCGAAATTTACTTTGTAGTATTTAACTTTCCGGGTTAACCATCCTTTATGGTAATATCGTTAAAAGTTTATAGGTAAAATATAAAATATATATAAATGTTTATATATAATAAGGAAGTTTAATGTTTCGATAATTATGCATCGAGTACGAACGCAATTTATATTTTTTTTCCTTCGCTGACAACGCGCCAGACGGCGGCGCTTCCGCCGATTCAAATATAAACCGGAAGTTGCGTTTACCGAATCTGCAATAAAGTGATTTCAAGGAAACCATTAACAACGACCACTTTCACCAATTTTATATCATTGCACAATTATTCTTCTGTACGCGATGAAAAACTGAAACTGAAACCACAAATGTTTAATCCTTCAATATTAACGAAAATTATATTACATACTTTAAGTGCTTAATACGTATATACAGGGTGGATCTCTATTTTAACCTCTAACCATATACATTCGTATAACTGCATTTGATACAATTGTAAATCGATTTGTTTGATATTAAATATTAATTAATCCAAAGCACCATAATAATAATAATAAATAAATTCATCAAAACCCTCTCGTATGTTTTACTGATTGGAGGGTGTGATAGAGGCCATCCACCCACCCTACATATACGCATTAACTTTAATTACTGATTGTCGTTAGGTTTGCAATAAAATTAAAAATAATAAATGTTGATGTACTTATAATGAAAACAAAACATTCGTTTTGAGTTTAGCTTTTTATTTTGTAGATACTACTACAATTGTTTCACCACATAGTGTAGCAGTATCTACAAAATAAAAAGCTAAACCCAAAACGATTGTGTTTTTTTCATTATAAGTTCATACTAGAGTTTCGTCAAGTAACAACCTTATTAATCCAATAAATATTGATGTGTTTATAAATAATAACACCAAAAATATCTTATTTTGAGGTTTAAAAAAATGTAGGGTGAGTGGGTAGCCTCTATCACACCCTTAAACAAGTAAAACATTAATTTTAATTACAAGGCTTTTTTGAATTCTACGTGTTTATTTATTTAATAATAATTATTGATAATTACATTACTTTCCCCTTTTAAAAGCAAAAAAACCTTAATAAGTACAAACCACATTACCGTTTATCCGTTTTACGTGAAAATTGAAAATTGAAATCTTCTTACTCCGACGCGAGATTTCTTCTTCCTCTGGAAGCAATTTGCAAGGCACGGTTTTCACTGCGGTGCACAAACACACTTTCTTCCCGAAGAGAGAGTGTGCATATTAGAAGTCTGGCAGAACACGTACCGATCATTTTTCCATTGGATTTTCTACATTGTGCATTTTTTATTATCGCTTACCAAATACAAATTGAATGGCTCGATTAAAACATTTAGAATCATTTCTTCTTCACTATTCACACAAAATAACTTACAAATAAAATGGCGATGAAAGGATTCCAAGTATTTTAATCAAGTTATTATCATCTTCACTTAACTTCAAATGAATTCAAACAAATTTAATGGTGCATGTATATTAATTGGTAATAAATCAATTCTGTTAAAAAAAACGTGCGAAGAAAGGTTTTGAGCATTATATTTATCTTGTTGATCAACTAAGTGCATTTTCACGTGACTTAACTAATCAATTTATACAACCAAACATACAAGACGTATTATTTAGTTGCCTATCTTTTTTAAAATTAAATTTAATATTAAGCGATGTATAACAACCACTTCTAAAATAGATTTCTTAATTTAATAAAAATTGCCAAGAAAGGCATCGATAGATTTATAGTGCATAATTTATTAATCGAGTATATTTTTAAGCAACTCTAATTCAATCAACTTATGCAACCAAATGTGCACTGTTGACAATTTGGTTGTCTATTTTAATAATTGAACAATTTTTTTTTAAGAAATATTTATCAATGATTTATTTCTAATTTTAGTATTAAGCAATTGATAATGCGTGAAATATTAATCATAATTTATTATTTTAATGAAAAATAAATAAATAATTATTTTATTGCCGCATCCAACAATCAAGAATTATAAAACTGAGCCTATTTCTAACAACAAAGGGGTCAAATCGGTTTTAATTTTAATATTTAATTGTAAACACTTCACGTAAACACACACCGATTTATGGTAAACAAAAACACCTTCACGTAACTCGTGCAATTAGTTTATGCAACCACTTTGCATTACGGAAACGAAAATCGATTGCATATTTAATAGAATTTACGTAGAAATGAATCCTTTAAAGTAACAAGTTGAATTACGAGGCCCTTCAGGAAAGTATTACTCGTTTAGGAATATAAAAACTATTCAGACTTCAATTGACAATGAATATCACAAAATCGTAGATTTTTTGATCAATTTTACAACTGGTGGCGATTTTTATATTATTGAACATTATAAACATTCACATAAACAACACAGCCAGTACCAGAGAGAGCGTAACTTTGCACACAGACAGTTGAAATAGAACTGAACATCAGGTGGCTACTCTATTCGCCACCGCTCCGCACGGTGCAAAAGAGTGATGCTTTTCTACTATTCCTCGTACAAACACATAAATACACACATAAGGAAAGAATTACGTGATTGATAGCCAATCATTACTATTACTAAGAAAAGTTAATCATATAAATAAAATGTTTAGATTTTTAATTGTGGAGACGTTCACTTTGTAATATATCTTGAATATAATGAAGAAGGAGACACGAAAGAAGAAAAAAGTGTTGTCTCCTTCTTCATTAAAATTTTTAACTGGTATAGATTATATTATTGAGGCTGTTATCTGATGAAACTCCATATTCAAAATTATTAATAATAAAGTAGTCTTACCCCCACGCCATTAATTGTATCCCAAAGGCGAATGGCGTCGGCCATCTATTTATAACATGATTGTAAATATTTTTATGATTAACATTTAATTAATCAATTAAGGCAATCGTGTAAACAGAAGATATTCATCTTTACACACACAAAAAAACCTCAAATATCGTATTACCTCCTTTAGATGATCATAATATTTATTGTTTTGTTGTTTTTTTTTTTTTATTGAGGGGGTCCCGTTTTGTAAATAAATCGCTCTATTCACCTACCCTATCATTACCCCCAATCGGAGGGACAAATTTCTGCGGTCGCCGCCGCTACTACCTGTGGCCTGCGGAATAAATCCCTTTTACATAATTGCCCTTCCGGCTCCGCGTCCCCTTAACCCCGATATCCCCCGTTTCTTCTACACGCTGACCGTACTGTTTTGCCGCTGCACCCGCTGCTCTGTGACCCACTTTCCGAACAAATACCCCCTTTTATAAATGGTCGAGAGATTTTGGGGGTGTGTCGGCTCGGCTCTTTCTTCCTATTTCCTCAGATCAACATCTGGATAGATAAATTAATCGTTTCAAAGGAATAATATTAAATTAAAGAAATTATTAGGTCTGACAGGTAGCCTTCTGCCATTAGGATACGATTATTATGAGATAAATGCACAAATAACACAGTGAAATTATTAAATAATAGGCGATTAAATTAACACTTGCTATGTTTCTACCACTAAAAATGATGTAATATTAACGGTCACAACTATTCTTAAATTTAAAGCAATTAAACGTGTTTTAATAAAAATGTATTCCAATTAAAAGGTATTTTGAAAATTTAAGTTTTTTTTTACTTACAGTTAAACAAGTGAATATGAATTTTCAAAGTATAACAGCTTCATTAATTAATATATTTCAAAATACTCCAGCAAAATTATTAATATCTATTAAAAGTAAATAACTTATTATAAGATACTGTAGGAGATATTCTGAAGCAGAATTGATGATTATAAAACCATGGGTTTGAGTGGAAGATCTTACAATGAAGAGAACTTCGCCCGTCCTCATTCCGACTAAAATTATAAGTATATTTACATATTTTATATTATAAATTTTGTATTATTTTGTAAGAAAGGAGTACAACGATATAAATAAATAAATAAATTTATAATTTAAATAATAAAAACACTTAAAACTATAGTAAAAATAGTTAATTAATCCATTATAAAATATTATATTGACTAAATCATAGTCACAAAAGCTTAATGATCTTCTTAGATTATTTATTAACCCTTTATTTTAGATTTATTTCAGATTAAATTTATGATTGTATAATAATTGATTGTTTTTTCTCTTATTGTTACAGTGCCAGATAGTTACAGTAGCTACCTAACGTCACTCCAGCACCAGCATCAAGTACAACAGCACAATACCCACATGCAGAACTATCATCACAACAGTATGCACTCGCCGTTCGCGACGCCGTCCGCACCGTCACCGCCCCGTGGCCACGCCATTCCGACCTCGGTGATCCAGGCGGCGACGTCCAGCGTCAACGACGAACTGTCCTACATGCTGGAGCTGGGCTTCCCGCCGCGCAAACTGAAGAAGGTGAAGAAGCCGAAGGCCGGCGAACCGGGTTCGGTGAAGAGGAAAAGCAGGGAGGGCTCGACGACCTACCTGTGGGAATTTTTGCTCAAACTGCTCCAGGACCGCGAGTACTGCCCCAGGTACATCAAGTGGACGAACAGGGAGAAGGGCGTGTTCAAGCTGGTGGACTCGAAGGCCGTGTCGAGGCTGTGGGGTCTGCACAAGAACAAGCCGGACATGAATTACGAGACAATGGGAAGAGCACTGCGCTATTACTACCAGAGAGGGATCCTGGCTAAAGTCGACGGCCAGAGACTGGTGTACCAGTTCGTAGATGTGCCCAAAGACATAGTTGAGATCGACTGTACTGGAGCGTGAAGAAGCTTTCCAGTGATTTAGCACTGTCTCGATAGTACAAGAAAAAAATCCCTGGCAGGGAATCACAATTTTACATAAATATAAGGAACTTAATAATTTATTTTGTTTTCGAATTTTATTATAATGCACCAGTTACAAAAAGATGCTTTAAATATATAAATATATAAATAAATAGATGAATAAAAACTGTATAAAAGACATCTCATCGAAACAACGAACTATGTAAACATAATCATGCCAATTGAGCCAATTGATTTATTACTGTTCAAGATCTCACGGGATGAAAAGGTTGTGATGGCGCAGTACGAAAACAGCTGAAAGGGGGCCCCCACCACCCCTTTTTTTTATTACACACCCCTTACAGTATGCTCGAACAGTGAATACATTGAATAAATTGGTTGTGGATTTCCTGAAATAGTAATAGACAATAATTATTTTTATTCTTCATTACGAGAAATTTAATCCGAGGTGCTTTACTTGCGGTCCCCCTTTTTTCTGTGAATACGATTATATAGTATAATATATATATATTTGCTGTTAAACTACCTAAATGTTAATGTTTTATATACAATTTGTTAATTTAGAGAAATTGTATTTAAATTTTAAAACTGAGATGTTAAAAAAAATTGAATTATGAAAGATATGTGATAAGAGACATGGTATTTTGGAATAGCTTTTATAAGAAATTTTCTAGATAAAAAAAAAAACATTGTAAAGGTTGGTGCTGTAAACTGGAAATGAGACTGCGTGAGGTGCCTGGAAGATACACACAGACAGATTACATATAAAGTATATTATATAAATATATTAAAAGTAAATAAGTGGAACTAGTTATTAAATATGTCAATATTATACCTAATAGCTCTCTTGATGTAGGTGTTTGCTGTACGGCTCAGTTTTTGTTTACAGAAAAAGAAAAAAAATGATCTCAGATGTACACTGCTACTCAAAAGAGATGTTCGTTCTTTTTTTTTATACATTAAATTAAATTAATTAAATTTGTATATATGTGTATCGCAATACTGTACTTAAGTACAATTGGAAACCGCTATTTACTTTTAATTTGCATTTTTTTTTATTTATTTAAGATAGTGTACATTCTGTATAGTATTTATTTAATTTCGAAATATCACATCAAAATTCGAAAAAAAAAACTGTTGTAACATTCTGTGATTGTATATTTAGTTGTATCCTTGTTTTTAAATCGTATATAAAGAAAAAAAACAAAACGTTGTACCTAACGTTGAAATGTGTCTTTTGAAAATATTCAACTCAGTGCAACAGTTCAGAATTAAATTATATTTATATACAGAATTATATATGTAAACAAACTAACCCAGGATAAAACTCAGTGGAGTAAATATACAATTATATGTAAATTTTATGTATAGATGGAACGCACAACAAACAAAATAGATGATTTTTATATTTGCGTCCGAAACATGTGATATCTGTCAAAACATGCATGCGTGAAATCCGTAGGAATATAGTTCATTGTCGAAACATGATCGTTGTATGTGTTTTAAATGGTCAAACGCGTTTTGTTTGTTGTTTTTCATTCGCCACGAATTCGTATATTTACATACCCACACACACACACATACATACATACACACACTCACCCCCCGAAATACTACTAACCACTACTTTTTTTTTTCTTTTTACGTTATCCCTTACATCAGTACTACGTATGAATATAAAATATATCAGTAAAAAAAAAAATTTGAAAATTATTGTGAAATATTTTGGTGATATTGAAAATATATATATAGAGAGAAACTTGTAAATATAGGGTTACTTTTTAATATAATACACAATATCTACCTTAGACGGTAAATAGAATTTTTCAGAAAATGATAATTGTATAGTTTTATTTAGAATAAGTCAAGGTACTTTTATTATATAGTTTATTGTAATATTTTGTCTTTATAAAAATATAATATCAGTAAATCCAAAAAAAAAACATTACTTTTTCTTTCCAATCACCCACACTTCCTCTAATATTAATTCAATGTCACTAACATCGTTAGTGAAAATAATGTCAAAAAGAAGTTGATTTTCCTAATCACAAAATACTGTAATAACATATATATAATAGTATATTGTTCAACGAGTGACGAAAGTAACATTTTTTTAAGCGAGAGAACAGTTTACCAAACGAGGCGAAGCCGAGTTTGGTAATGTTCGCGAGCTTAAAAAAATGCTTTCGACGAGTTAAACACTATACTTTTTCTACTACCTTACCTATGATACTAACAAACTTTTATTATATAAACAAATATAAACAAATATTTTGAATTAAAAATTACAAAACTACAGATCATATTTAAATTACTTACCGACAACTTTGCAAAATATGCAAACACCACAGTGAATATGAATTTACGCGATTATCTGCTTTAAATTACATGAATTTTGCATATATTTTTTCATACCTCTTTTTCGATTTTTCTGATAATAAATCCACATAGGTTCTCTCAGCTTGATTTACTATTTCTGGTGCAGTATTGGAAAGATCTAAATCACTTACTGAATCAGAAATCATGATATGATGAAGTTACGAACAGTACAAATTCAAAAACTGACGTTTAATAATGACACGATATAGTGACAGCAGGCAACTAGACGGAGGTGAAAATTTGTAGGTAACTTTCGTCCCTAGTGACGAAAGTTAGCGTTATGGGATTTTCTCTCACTAGTGACGGAACTCAAATTTTCGCTGGAGTATTCGGTGACGAAAATTGTCTTTTTATAAAGGGTAGTAGAAAAACATCATTATTCACAGTAAAAGTTTATACTATACCTTAGATTAGATTTATTGCTGGTAGCGGCTGTGAATGGGCTATAGACAACAGTCTTTCGGCCCTTTTTATATATATTCACAATCTTGTTATAACGTAATGAATTTGTAATAAAATATTTTTCGTTAGTGTTAAATTTATTAATATCTGAATCAGGCAATAATATTTTATGAGATGTCCAAATCTTAAAGTATGGTATGTATTTGCTCAAAAAATACTTCAGATCTCAATTAGTTTATTGCGCTTTTCATATATTGAAATAGAATATACATTTAGTCTTAATAATTGGTTTATTTCCCATTTACTTATTAATATATTATACCTGGAGTAAAGGAGCAAATGCGAAAGAATTAGATATTCGTAATTTAGCGGAACAGAGTTTAAGTCAAAATTCGTTTTGCAATCTTATAATATAAGAAATAAACTTGTACTTACCAAGTGCGAAGATCACACGTACCTTATGTGTCCAGTATTCGTCCATCCAAGGTGAGGATCTGATTAAGGGGTGCTTTTCGTCGCCCTCTGGTGCTCTATGATGTGTAACTGTTGAGAAATGAATCGTTTAAATAATAGAAAAAATGGCTTCGACCGTAATCTTAAATGTTAATACATTTTCCTCGAAAATCCTATTGACTGAGCCAATTAAGTTTATCGGCATAGTAAACGAGATTTTTAAAAAGGAGCAATTTATTACAATTAAAAACCTTTATCAATTTATAACCGTTCGATTTAATTTTTAAATACGAAACGTTTCGTGAAACTTATTAAATCAACTTTCCTAGCTAATATACTTTAATCTCTTTGTTATTATCTAAACCATTTGGGATTAGGTATTATGTATTATTTGTTAATATACGTTTATTTATGTTATGCTACATACATATTATTTATTTATTTATGTATCTATAATGAAATGTATTATCGATTCCGTAAATAAATTCAAATTCAAATAATATCACAAGAAGTATTAAATTGTACAAAAGTAATACTAATTAATTCAAAACAAATTAATAAGTTGTTGGACACTAGATGCTTTCGCCTTAAATCTCATTTTTAAATTATAAAATTAAAAATACTTCTTAAAATTAAAGTACCGAAACTAATGGTGGATGCGCCGGGAAATTATATGCATAAGGTAAGTAATAAACCACTTTTTAAAATTTATATATAATATATATTAACATAACATATAATTACCCTATAAAAAATGACAAAAACTAATTAATTAATAATCTTTTAATTAAAAACAATTGATTAATCATTATCAGTTAATTAAAAATAAAACAAAGAAACAATTGAATAACTTAACCGAAAAATTTAAAAAAAAAAACATAAAATAATGATTATTATTACTTAAGTCTATGATCCCTCTAATCGTTAAAATATAAGACCCACCCTGCATATGTAAAGAATTTTAGATTTTTAATAAATTCTTTAACTTCATTACTAACACTTTTCTTTTGATTTTTTTAAATAAAAGTGACAGTTAACAGAAAAACAATTAATGTCTCATTATTTAATTGTTTTTGTTCTTCAAAAAAACCTAAAAATAAAAACAATTAAATAATGATTACCGATTTGATTTAATTTTTAATTAAATGGCCAACTTAAAAAATGATTACTTAACTAATACATTGATTAATCGTTACCAGTTAACTAAAAAACAATTCTTTGATAATAGAAACAATTGAATAATGACAATCAACCCTCATAAAACATAGGCTAAGGTTTAATGCTTCAAACACATGTTTGCTTCATTATTTACATAAATATTTCTTTTTGGGTAATTAATTTATAATAAATCCGCCGTTTTTATTAAAACAATTTGAGGGTGGGATAGTGGCCAGCCATCCACCCTACAAATAAAAATATTTTCAAGTAAAAACACTGTTTTTAATTTCCCTAATTTTACGAGTAATACAGTTATACTAAAAAGCATTGAAAACTATTAATTAATCTTATCAGATAACCAAGAAGCAATAAAAGCTTTTTTTTCACAGAAACAAAACAATTGAATAATAAAAACAGTTAAGGGAAAACATCTTAAAACAATTGATTGATTAATTACCAGTTAAATAAAAAAACAATGAAAATAGTTGATTAATCATTAAAAATAATAAATGGTTTGTTTTGTAGTAAAAAAAGAATCAATGATTTAAGTGAAAAACAATGGAAACAATTGATTAAATGTGTAAAACAATAGAAGTTTTTTTACCACACAAAACAATTGAATAATGAATTAAGTTTTCACTTAATCCTTGGTGAAACATTAATTAATCATGTAAAGCAATAGAAATTTCTAAATTTCTTTAGAAAAACAAAACAACTGAATAATTATTAACAGTTAAGGGAAAACAATTGATTAATCATTACCAGTTAAATGAAAAATAATGAAAACATTTGATTAGTCATTGAAAACTATGGATGGTTTGTTTTCCAATAAAATAAAACTAAATAAACAAATAAACGATTTAAATATGGTAACAATTAATTACTCGTGTAAAACAATAGAAGTTTTATTTAAGAAAACAAAACAATTGAATAATATGATTAATTAATTCCTTACTTAACCTATGCTGAAATATTTTTGTATTATTTTAAAATAAACCACTACAGTTGGGAAGGTTTCACTTTTTGTTATTGATCATTGGTACATTTCATCACATAATGACTTCAGCAGGCAGATGAATACTGCTAAAATCTGCCTGATGAAGCCACTGTGTGGTGAAACATGTTTCAGTAGTCAACAATAAAAAGTGAAGCCATCCCAATTGTATTAGTTTTATTATTTAGTATTTCAAAATAATATATAAATGTTTCAAGATGGGTTAAGTGAGAAATTAATTTATCACATTATTCAATTGTTTTGTTTTGTTAAAAGAAACTTCTATTGTTTTACACAATTTATTAATTATTTTAATTATGTGTTTTTCACATCAATCGTTTATTCAGTTTTTTTTTTTACAAAACAAATCGTGCATTGTTTTTCAGTTAACTGGTCGTGATTAATCAATTGTTTTAACTATATTAGTTTAAACTAAGAAGCAGTTGAAACACTTTTTAACTTTGTTTTTTAACTTTGGTTTGACAATTTCCATTTATTATTTTAAAATCGGTTGAAACACTTTTTAACTTTGTATAACTGGGACTTTATTTAGTGACTATAGTTTCGATAATTTCAACCTTTCATTTTCAAGTTAAAAAGTGTTTTATTTGTGAATTATGGTGTACAATGAAGTAAAAGCTTCCACTGTTTCACCGCAAATTCAGTGAGCAATTAATTAAATATTTACAATTGTTTTAAATTGTATTTCATTTATTCTCTCAATTGTGTTGGATTATTTTAATGTATTATGGAGTTTAATCATGTAGCAATATATTTTTGTATTGATTAAATTGTTAATTAAAACACTTTTATTAAACAACTAAAAATCATTACTTATATATTTTTATTACAATCAATCATCATCATTAGAGGAAAAAGAGTAAGAATATAATATATTTTTATATAGGTATGTATTATATACATATTTTTCTTATAGAACCCTTGTGTATGTTTTACTGATTGGAGGGTAGGATAGTGGCCACCCACCCACCCTACATATGCAAAGAAATTAAAAGTCACAATAATGTATTTAATATTATCACCATAGCCAGAAAAAAACTATTGATTTGGTTTTTAAAAATTCACCTACTCACCCCACGTATCCAAAAAAATTTTGGTTGCTATCGTTTTTAATTTTCAAAAAACACATCAACGCCTTTTCTAGTGATGTTAAAAAATATATTAAAAACAGTATTTTAGCTTAAATTTCTTTGTATACCTATGTAGGGTGGGTGGGTGGCCACTATCCCACCCTCCAATTTTTAAAACATTAAGCAATTAAAAAATATATAATTAATGAAATATTAATTATATATTTTGGTTTAAAACCAGTGAAGAAAAAGTATTACTGATCGTAACTGATATAAAACCTTTAAATTAACAAACAGATTTCTTTTCCCACACTTACATGCCGGAGAATTCTCTGCATTTAAAAAAAAATTTAATTAAATTAAATACAAGATTGAGAATGATTTGACTTCATGATATATGATAGATATTTTTTTAATAATTGCAATAAAATGAATGATTTTGTGGGTATCACACTTATATGTCATATATTTGTCATGCTGACTTATGTTTATACAGCTAAAATATGACCAAAAGTAAACTGATGAAGTCTATTCATAGGTTTGAGATCATTTGAAGAAGTGAACTCTGCACGGTCTCCATTCCCCTAAAATTTTAAGTATTTTTTCATATTTTGTATATACTTTTTGTGACATTTTATTGGAAAGGAGTGCAAAGATGAAATAAAATAGATAAATAAATAAATATTCTACTACACTACTATTTATCTATCAATCATGTAAGTTTATTTAAACATGTTACTTTTAATATTTCATTAAGATTTTTTGTTTTGAGCTACATGAAGATAAATTAAATTCAGTAATAATACTTTTACTTCACTGATTTTAAACCAGTGACAATTAATATTTAATTAATTATATATATATATATATATATATATATATATATATATATATTTTTGTTGAATTGCTTAACAATTAAAACGTCGTTTATGTTATAAAAATTGGAGGGTGGGATAGTGGCCACCCACCCACCCTACATATACAAAGAAATTCTAGCCACAACACTGTTTTTAATACAATTTTTAACATCACCAGGAAGGTGTTGAATTATTTTTTAAAAATGACAAATGACAGCGACTTATTAAATTTCTTTGCATACGTAGGGTGAGTGGGTGAATTTTTAAAAATCAAATCAAAAATTTTTTCTGGTGATGTTAAAAATATTATATACAGTATTGTGACTTTTAAATTCTTTGTATATGTAGGGTGGGTGGGTGGCCACTATCCCATCCTCCAATCAGTAAAACATACACAAGAGTTCTATAAGAAAAAAATACATATTCTTAACAATTAATAATGATAAATGATAATATTGGCTTTGTAATCATTATTAATTAATTAATTTTATTAAAAAGCCATTAAATGCTACTTTTTTTTCATTTTTGGATGAGTTACAGGAAGAATTTTAATTATATAATTAAAACAATGGTTATGATTTAGTTAATTCTCAGTCTATTTATTTTTATATGCTAAATGTACACACTAAGTGTGACAATGAACACTTAGTGTGTACATTTAACTTATAAAAATAAATAAACTGTGAATTAACTAAATCATAACCATTGCTAATCGACAGAACAGTGATCGAAACATACATCAAGTTTATAAAAATAAGTTTCATTATTTGGATATTCAAAAATTCTAAATATTGTATGTATATGCTGAATAGCCTCTACTTCATTATATATTTCATATAATGGATAAAACATTATTAATTTGTTTGTATAACTTAACTCGAACTTCATGTTCGATAATGGTAAGCTATGCAAATTAAACATTGAATATATAGTGCATTATTAATTAAATTAATAATGAGAAAAGTTAATTTCATTAGTGCAGAAATGCACATTGAAATTAACTTTTCTCATTATTAATTTAATGGCAAGCGAAGCCACTATAGTCACAACAATAAAATTCAATCGGTGTTTGTTTTTTGGGTTTCGTAAAGAGTATATCGATATAAATAACACTGTTGTAAGGATGTAGAAATTGTAAGGATAAAATTAAAGTTATACAAATAAAGTTACAAAAAAAATTAATATCTCTGTAGACTATGGTTATATTCTGCTATATTAAAATATCAGACGATCAATGCGTAATCTAATTGAGTAACAAAAGGATCCAGTACTTCGAAAATTGTGTTCAAAATATCGATGTGAGGTTTAAGAATATAAATGCAAATTAGCAGTATTGTTTAAATACGTTGATATTTAATATAACATAACTATTAACTAATAAAATGTATTAAAATCCTTTAGTTCGTTGTAGAAAATTAAATAATAAATTTAAAAATACGAAAACATTTTGCTAATTTAATTTAATGATATCAGTTTAAAATTCATTTTTCATAATTTTTCATGTTATAGTTACATTTAAACAATCTAAAGTACATTTTATTATCGATTAGTTTATTCAACAGAAATAATTTCATTCAAATTAGTGTTGCTTTAATAGTTGTACTATTTGTAACACGCAAATTAATTTGTATTATTCAATGTCTGTCGAAGTATTAGCTAGAGAAGTAACGGGTGTCCAACAATTATTGCAGTCCCGGGTGGCGTTGGAATAAAAAACGTAGGTCGATTCTTACATGTTGCAAATAAATGAACTGACATTTTTAATGCACATTTAGGTTATGTTTGACAATTAACATGTCAGTTCACTTATTTGGCACATGTAAGAATCGACCTACGTTTTTGATTCCAACGCCACCCGGGACTGCAATAATTGTTGGACACCCGTTAGTTGTTTCAAATTAATTTGTTTTGTAGTCTTAGTAAGACTCATTGTTGTAGATTCACGAAATGTTTTCATATTTTTAAATTTATTATAACTATTAACTGATAGGTACGTTTGTTTAAAACATTAATTAAAAAAAAGTATGGTCACTTACGTGAAACAGTCTCTTCGATGTAGTCAACAAATGCCGTGTCTTTTGCTGAAAAAAATAATACTTAAAGTAGTTATTATTGTTCTAATTGTGCTTTTTTGAATTAATGTAATTATTATTATACAAACTGAAGAATTGCTTCACTATTAAAATAATTATCACTTACAATAAACGCGTCTTTATGCGAAAAGAACGAACCGATTATGTTTGTATCAACAAAAAAAATTGTTTTCGATTGTTTAATTTTTCAAGGCTTAATTGATTTCTTTAATTTCCACGGATATGTATATTATTCGTTATTACAAATGTATATTTGGTTGCATATATAATGCTTTTATTATTTTTAACTTTACCGTAAATAAAACAATTATTTAATCAAATTTAGCAAAATTTTTAACTCTTTTTTACATTAATATGAAGATAATTATTTGCATGTACATTACGTTACATTTTTCAAATGTGTTTGATAATTTTCATTTTAATTTTATTTTATTAATTATTATATAAGTTAATAACATAATATATATATAAATATATACAATATATATTGAATGATTTTTATAACTATCTTTTTATATTGCAAAAGTGCTAAATAAAGTTTATTTATTATTATTTTATTTGTAAGTATATTTGGTTGCATATCTAATGCGAAAATGAATATATTATTAAGTTCGCAAAATCTATGATACCCACAGTACATTAATATAAGGTAGTTGTTTGTGATGATACCTAAAGTTTAGTGTTAAAAACGTAGTGCAATTAATGCTACTTAAGTTTATATTCATGGTTTTAATACCATAATAGTGTATTTTTATTGTTTGTTGTTATTTTGTGAGCGTATTCATTTAATCGGGGTTTTGTGAAGGCTACACGAATATAAATAAGTCTGTTGTATCCTTTCATCATTCACACTTTATTTTCTAATGCTTAGATATATATTTCGAGTGCCAGGAAGTCATTATCACTAACACAAACAAGTGTGAAGAAAGGATACAATAGTTTTAATTAAATTGGCTAATTGATTCATTATTGAAAAACCGTCTTTAATGCTTCATAGCAGTACATTTTGTGTAAGTGATTAAATAAATCGTTGTATCTATAATTGTTATAAATTGGTTAACCGGATTGAGTTTACGTGAAGTGTTTGTATTCAAATTAAAACGGAGTTTATTGCTTACTGTATTTATTTAAAAGTTATACACATTAATAGATTAATTGGATTGTTTGAGTACGTGAAAATGTTTATATGAATAAAAGCAATAGTTTTGCACCTTTTTTGCGCATGATTTATTAATTGCTAGATGTACATTTCGGTCACGATTTAACCATTATGAATAACAAACCGACACTTTGCTAGTGATAATGATTTTTATTCATTATACACACATTTCTAACACTACATGATGATTGCTAATAACCTCTTTTTAATAAAAGGAATAAACTCAATTTTAATTAAATTAGAAATACGAGTAACTCCTTTTTTCCAATTTCAATTTGTTAGATGAATTAAATTCTCACTTAATCTGTGATGAAACATTTTTCTGTTAATTAGAAGATGAATTTGTTAGTATTTATATTTCGCATAACTCAATCAACCATCATTTAGTTTTTGTATTTCAGATTACGTTTTAGTGGTTGTCGATTAATCGACCTAAAGATTTGGTTTACAAGTTAGGAGTTGAATGTAAGAAGATCAATTTTATGACTAAATTATTGTTTGTAAAGAAAAATCGATTGTTGTATTTGTTAATATAAGCTTTATTTTTTATTAATCACATTGGTAAAGAAATTTTAAAATATACATATATATATAAATCACACATAAATTGCCGCCGGGGCTCATAACATCATAATATATAAAAATCCAAGTTTAAAGTCTTAAAGACAGTCGAATCATCAGGTCATCGGGTCAACGGCGCCTCCTTGTGTAGCAGCAGTCGTCAGAACTGTAATCGCTGCTGCTGCTGTAGTCGCTCGAGCTGCTGCTGTAGCACGGGTTACATCTTCTAGCTGGCCTTCTTGCCTTTAAAAAAACACAAATTCATATTAAACTACAAACGCCTTACACCGAAAAGTAGAAATAAATAAATAAATTAAACTACAAAACTCATTCCTCATATAATAAGGTAAATTTACATGAACGTACTGATGTTTAGGTTATGTTATATAATTAATAACTGTCGATTGAATTAATATTTCAATCAACGTTGAAACCACCAGAATAATTGAAAATAATGATGGCGACTGTTACTGAAATAATTCCTGAACTTTCGTAGTATATTTTTATTTATTACGATAAAGCAAACAGTTATTACATAATATTAATTAAAAGATGAGTTCTGAGTTATATAGAAATTTGTTGTTGAATTACATGAAGATATGATTAATTTAATTGTGAAGAAAGTGTTTGTGTTTTAATCAAGTTTTAAAAGATGAGTTACGTGTTATGAGTTTTATACAACTATTGATAATGTTTACCTGGTAAACTTTATTCTTTATAACTTCGTTCGTCTTGCTTATAATACATTCATAAAAAATACAAAAATTAATGAAACACCTACACAAATTTAATGTATATGTAGCAAAAATTAAATACACAGTGAAGAAAAGGGATTATAAAGTGTATTATTATTTTTGTTTATTAAAAGAAGCTAATTACTTAACTAAATAATAAAAACGTGGTTAAATTACTTATTAGGCACTATTATTTAGGCACTATATATACATTTTAGACACTATATGTCCATTATTAAATAAAAACAGTGATGAAAGGAATTTAACAGCGTTTTTATTATTAATATAATCTTCACATAACTCAAGAATACGTACTTAATAATTATTTTACCTGTGTCTTTTTTGCGGGCTTTTTGGCCGCACTTTTCTTCTTCGGGGCGCACTTTTTAGTGCCGCACGATCCACGTGATCCACGAGATGATCCGCATCCAGACATTTTCAGTTTTTGAATAGAATTGGTTTCGAATTGGTCAAAATTATAATTGATCGCAGATGCTTTCTGTAAAATAATTGGTGATATTAACTTTTAATACAAAATATAACTCACTACGGATGATTTCTATAAAGTTTTCAGCATTACTGCTTAATACGAGTTGTTTTTAATACCAACTCAGGTCATTGCACTACAAATCGTTTTGTATTAAAAATTTGACTGACGCTGCTTTTGGATTACAACTACTAGTGTTTAAAAACTTTGTGTAATTTGTATCATCTTGAATGTTCTAAGTGTAAGAATGATAATTAATTTTTTTGCACGATTAAAAACTAAAAGTAATTTTTCTACGATTGCTATTAATAATGGAAAAAATTGATTAATAGAAAAGTTTTTTGAAATTTCATGCCAATTAATAATTTATTATACGTTTTTTTCCATGGATTATATTTTTCATGCTATAATGAAAAAAATATTTTCCCTTTAGAAAAAGCATTATTATTTAAACCTTTATTAGGAAGATAATTTTTTTCTCTTTAATTTAATATAGCGATTGATATATTTATTTTAAGGAATAAGAAAGTTATTACAAATTTTATGTAAAATTAATAATAAAAATAAAATATATGGATATCCATGAAACAGACAATTGAAAAACAATTGGTTTGTTTATAAAAGCATCATTTCATTAAGTGCTGTGTTTATTTCTGCAGACGAAAAGTGTAAAATGCTTTTATTAACGCGTACAACAATCATCAGGTAAGGTTTTATTTTAATAATTGTATACACTAAAATGTAATATTTGTGTTTGCCTCACAATTTAATGAATAGTTTGTGAAAGGCGAAAAGGTTAACAGTCCGTTTCTTTTAACCTCATTTCTCCTCCACTACTGCGTATTATAATACATCAATGAATTATTCTATTTTACCATATTAATAACTATCCGTTTTAAATACTGTATGAGTTTTTACCAGGCAAATTATAACATTTATATAGGATTGAAAAATTGGCTACACACAAAATTGAGGGGAGTGGGGATCAAGACGCTAGCGCCATCTCTCGGTTGTTGGTGTGCATATAATTTAGCAAAATGTTATCGCCGATTTTAATGATTGGAGGGTGTGTTAGAGGTCACCCACCCACCCTACTTACACATTGGACTTTAAACTAAAACCCACTTTATTTATTTATTTTGTAATCATCACTAATATCGACGTAATTTTATAAATTCTCTAGACCAAATTGTTTGTAGCGCAAGAAAATAACTTCGATTGAAATATTTCAATCGATAAACAGAATAAATCAAATACACAAATACAAGCAATTATAAAAACAGGTCAAACGTTTTTGAAATAAAATTTATAAATTGTATCTGTGTAAAAAAAAAGATTGTAAAAAACATTTGATTAGTATGAGGAAAAAAAACAATTGACTTTCGAACGAAAACAAAAAACGAGCGTAAAGTAAAATTCCACGTGTAGAAATTTTAGAATAGTTAATTGATATAAAAAATCACAAATAATCTAACTATTAATAATATAGATAAAGACTTGCTTTGTTTGACTGTTTTTTTTTTATATTTACTTATTATTTCATAATATTTCACAAAGAGATAAATGAGAAAATTATTTAAGATATGCTAACTATTAATTCTAAACTAAGAAACCTTTGACTTACCAATAAAATAAATATTTGTTCCCGTATAGAAATAACACAATTTACGCTTGATTTCAGACGAGAAACAAATTTAAGAAATATTTGTTTCCTCAATATTAATTCATAATTTAATTTAACACTTTAGTTGTAGCTTTAAAATGACGTTATTCTCAACTAATAACTAATTCGTTCCAAATTTAACTACAACGACGTAAAAAAAGAGTTTACTTCTGCATTAACAAATAATTCAATTAATCAACTAAATTATACACACATTAATTAAAGATTGAAACGTTAATATTAAAACCGATCGCCATATTAATGCATAAAAAATGAAAACAAAAAAAATAATGCTGAGAACAAAAAAAACATTAACACATGTCTAAATTTTAATTATTATTTATTTTGAAGGCATCTACTTCGTTATACACGTTGAGTGTTTTAATTATTAAATTTTACTAGTTGAATGATACAAAAAGGCGTATAATTGAAGAATTCACAGCACAAATAAATATTTAAAGCTTTTTTTAAATAACAATTCTGTTAAATAATCAATAATATACATTAATTATACATTTTTCTAATGTTACTTAAATTAAATAATCATTTAAGGAATTATAAACACGTGCTTAAAGTAAAATAATAATTGCAAACTTACCAATTAATTTATTCTTTTAAATTTTCTTGTTTTACTTGGATGAAAGGTTCGATATCGAATGATTTTCAATACCAAAATGGCTCAACATTACACCTCGTTTTTCGAAACATAAAAAATATCAATTGTGGTAGGGATTGATAATTTTGGCGCCATTATTGAATTCATTAAATTATTATTTTTTAAACTCTGTTAAAAACTAATCATTTTTATTCACCACATTGATTAAATCATTTGTTTTTTAATTAAAATAAATAAGTAAGTAACTTGATTAAAATACGCTCTTCACTATATTATTTGTAACCAGAAGTACATTACGGACACAAAATTACCATTATCAATGGTTTGATAAAAATAATATAGTGAAGAAAGGTTACTAAAAGTTATAATCAAGTTGTTATCATCACTTAATTAAATTAATCGAAATAAATAAATAATTGTGTAGGCTTTCTCTTTCTGATACATTTTTATAAATTACAAACATCCGTATATCTAATTTAAATAAATAAGTTGTAAAAGAAAAACTATACGATTTTTTAAACCTCATTAAAAACCTATTTAATTAACCTTATCAATTAATTTCATTCAATTTTTAATAATGTGAATTAATGAATGATATTATTAAACATTGATATTATGCAACCCAATATACAATCACGGATATGGTATAATAACAATAATAAATACTTATTTTTAACGCAAAAATTCATGTATCTAATAACATAATACAATTACACATTATATAAGCAGGATTTTTTTTTTATTCATGAATCACACAAGTAACCTTCAGCATAACCATCCTTTTCGTGTTTATATTTTGATAAACACAATGATTACCACCGGTCGAAGTTCAATACAACTTTCCGCATTCCAGCAGTTCTCTTCCACCACGAGATGAGGAAGGCCGCCGTGATCTTACTCACGTTTGTGTGCGTACACCTTGTCCAGAGTGATGTTTATGATAATAGAATCGAACAGTGCAATCTACCCCAGCCCGTACTGGACGAGATCAAGTCTTATAAGGGAGTAGTCGATAATCTCACCGAGGAAATATTGAATGGGAAATTCAAGGGGAGCACTTATGGTTACTTGAGCGAGTTCATCGATACGTTCGGGTACAGGATATCCGGCTCGAAGAATTTGGAGAATGCCATCGATTACATGCTGAAACTGTCGAATGAGAAACGTTTGGAGAACGTGCACGGTGAAGATGTTCTCGTTCCTCATTGGGTCAGGTATGAAATTATTCATAGTAATGTAAATGTGTAATTGTTATTCATTGTTTGATGGAAAAACAATCGAAAGCAATTTGTGTTTTGGTTTTTTGCAACTTGCAAATAATAGACATAAATTAGGTCAAATTAATTCATTATTTGTAATATTGGATTGATGATGCTGAAACTCCATTATCAATTAAATAAATTAGTTTTTGCCTTATTTGTAAATACACAGCTACAATTGTTTCACCGCACTGTTTATTATTTATTACTTATAATCCATAAATATTGTAGAGGAAACGAATCGGCGGTAATGCTGAAGCCTAGACTTCAAAACCTTCCTATGCTGGGATTGGGATCGAGCATAGGAACTCCACCAGGTGGAATTAAGGCTGAAGTCGTCGTTGTCTCTTCGTTTAAGGAATTGAACGATATTAAATCAAAGGTATGTTTCTATTCATTTCAATCAACAATTATCTTTTTATTTTTTATATTCCTTCCTCCATAATAATTCATGCTTATTATAGAAAATTACCTTTAAATGTTTCATGATTAAGGGGGCTACTTTATAATTCCATTATATGTGTGATAAATAAGAAATAAAAGTTCAGAATTTACATAAATTGTTCATATTGACAATTGTTTCGATATTAAAAATCTGTGTAAATTTTCAGTGTCTTATTTAGTGCATATCTTTTGTTTCATTGTATTAGGGGAAACTAGCCGATTCTAGAATCTCCTCTGACTTCGAGGGCCGTGATGAGGTTCTAGAATCGGCTAATTCAAGGTCAGTAAAGGTTCTTAACCTTGACCCTCACATGACCTAGACCATCAAATGGCTTTAACTTTCAAATGACTCGCCCTTCAAACGACCTTGACTTTCAAATGATCTTACATTCAAATGACCTTGCTCTTCAAACGACCTTGACTTTCAAATGACCTTGGCTTTCAAATAATATTGACCTTTAAATGACCTTGACTTTCAAATGACTTTAAATTTCAAACGACTTTGACTTTGAAGTGACCTTGCCTTTCAAATGATCTTGGCTTTCAAATGACCTTGACGTTCAAATGATCTTGACCTTTAATGTCCCTGACTTTCAAATAATCTCACCATTCAAATGATCTTCAAATGATCTTGACTTTCAAGTCACCTTGACCTTTAAAAAAACTGCTGTGTTTATGGAAATTAGAAGAGTATCCGTGATGGAAATAAAAATGTATATGCAAGGTGGGTGGGTGGCCTCTATCTCACTCTCCAATTAATTAAACATACACAAAGGTTTCCTGGATGATTTTTTTTACTATAAAAATATTTCTGCATGATTTATTATTGTATTATACAGTTTCTCAAACCCTAATGACCTTGAGATTCGCATGGCCTTGAACACGAAAAACCTTGATATTTAAATGACCTTGCCCTTCAAACGACCTTGACTTTCAAATAATTTTGACCTTCAAAAGACCTTGACTTTCAAATGACCTTGAATTTCAAACGACATTGACTTTCAAGTGATCTTGTTTTTCAAATGACCTTCAATTTCAAATGATCTTGTCTTTTAAATGACCTTGACGTTAAAATGATCTTGAGCTTTAAGGGAGCCTGACATTCAAATAATCTCGACATTGAAATGACCTTCAAATGGTCAAATTTCAAACGACATTGACTTTCGAGTGATCTTGTCTTTCAAATTACCTTCAATTTCAAATGATCGTGTCTTTCAAATGACATTGACGTTCAAATGATCTTGACCTTTAAATGACCCTGAAAGGGTGTCAGTGATGGGAAGAATGCATATGTAGGGTGGGTGGGTGGCCTCTATTCCACTCTCCAATCAATTAAACATACACAAAGCTTTACTGAATTATTTTTTAAATAGAAAAAAAATCTGCACGATTTGTTGTAGAAATACACTCTTATATTATGGATTTTCTTGAACTCAAATGACCTTGACATTTACATTACCTTGAATCCGAATGACCTTGACATTCACATGATCTGGAATTCGAATGACCTTAGCATTCACATGACCTTGACTGTCAAATGACTTTCAAATGACCTTGGCATTGAAATGACCTTGACTTTTAAGTCATCTTGACCTTAAAAAAACACTTGATATTCTTTTCAATTGGGAGGAAGGGAAACGTTATAATAAAATAAATTGAAAGGCAATAGATAATCGAAATTAGTTTTGTAAAGTGTGTTACCCGCCGTAATTTTTTTGTTTTTACCCATTTATTGTTTTTTTTTTGCTGTGATGAACATTCACTTGATTTGATCATTCTAAAATATTTTTTATTTGTAGCTGAAATTAGAAAATACGATTTAAATTGTTTAACATCAGCAGTAATGCACTGCTGTGGTTGTTGGGGGTTAGAAGAGTGTCAGTGATGGAAATAAAAATGCATATGTAGGATGGGCGGGTGGCCTCTATCCCACCCATCAATCAATTAAACATACACAAAGTTTTACTGAATGATTTTTTAAATGGAAAAAGATTTTTGCATGAATTATTGTAGAAATATTATGCAGTTTCTTGGACTCGAATGAACTTACATTCCTATGACCTTGGACTCAAATGACCTTTACATTCAAACGATCTCGTCTTTTAAATGACCTTGACATTGAAGTGACCTTAACTTTCAAATTACCTTAAAGTCAGCTTGACCTTTAAAAAACACTTGATATATTGGCAAGGCAATAGATAATCGAAATTAGTTTTGTAAGTGTGTTACCCGCTTTAATTTTTTGTTTTTATCAATTTATTGTTTTTTTTGTGAACATGCACTTGATTTGATAATTCTTAAAGCTAAAATTCCGATTTAAATTGTTTAATATCAGCAGTAATGCACTTTTGTGGTTTTTGAAATTTAGAAGAGTGTCAGTGATGGAAATAAAAATACATATGTAGGGTGGGTAGGTGTCCTCTATCCCACCCTTCATTTAATTAAACATACACAAAGTTTTACTGAATGATTTTTTTTAAATAGAAAACGATTTCTGCATGTTTTATTGTACGAATACACTCTTATGTTATGCAGTTTCTTGGACTCGAGTGACCTTGACATTTACATTACCTTGGACTCAAATGACCTTGATATTCAAGTGACCTTGACGTTGAAATTACCTTGACTTTCATACTTACTCACTAGTTTTAAATTTTTTGGTTGATTAGGCACTTACTTAACTGTGTGGAGGGTGGATTTATAACCGCTACCCACCATGTATCTACATTTTAATTTATAGTAAATCGCTTATTTAAGGTACATGAAACAAATTTTGAATTATTGTTTCCTACAAACCGCAAGGCGATCATTAATTCAAGTAAAACTGTATAGGCAGGGTGGATGGGTGGTCTCTCTCCCATCCTCCAATCAATTAAACGCACACAAAGTTTTACTGAATAATTCTTTAAATAGAAAAACATTTCTGCATGATTTATTGTAGAAATACTCTCTTATATTATGCAGCTCCTTTAAGATAAATTAGTGTTTGTGTTGTAATGATTGGAGGGTGGGATAGTGGCCACCCACCCACCCTACATATACATATAAACTTTAAATTAAAACACTGCTTTTATATTCTGCAACATCTTCAAAAATAGTGTGGCTATTTAAAAAAATCAATAAAAATATAAGACATAATATAAATTCATAATTGGTAGCTCTCTTCTACTCCCTTCTATTTCATCACACCCTTCAATCAATATAATTTATGTCGATAATAATAACTTTATTGTCGTGGCTTCTCCTGCTTACAAAATTACAAGAAAATATTATATGATATACATACATACATTTTTCTTGTCACTTGTTTTAAGCATTTTAATCAACAATTTAATTAATACAAAAAGGTAGAATTTATTTCATCATATAATAGTTAACTCTAAACTACAAATATTAATGAAGACATTATCACATGAATTACTGATGAAGTGTATTTTTTTTCATCAATTAATCTTTAAGTATGTTTTAGTAACGAAATAATTAATTGTAGGTAAAAGGAAAAATCGTAGTATTTAACCAAAAATACGTATCGTACGGAGTATCAGTGAAATACCGTGATTACGCAGCCGATAGATCGTCTGCGTACGGAGCCGTTGCCACTTTGGTCAGATCCATCACGCCGTTTTCCATGAACACCCCTCACACTGGCTGGCAGGACTATGAAGGGAACGTGACGAAAATCCCCACGGCCTGTATAACCGTCGAGGACGCCAATATGCTACACAGGAGGTACAAAAGGGGAGAACGTATAGTCATCGAATTAAAGATGGATGCTAAAAATTTGCCACCGTCCAAGTCACGAAATACAATTGTCGATATTAAAGGTAAAGAAAAACCTAAGGATATGGTCATAATCTCAGGGCATTTGGATAGTTGGGACACGGGTGAAGGCGCTATGGACGATGGGGCGGCTGCTATCATGAGCTGGAATTCGTTGGTGATTTTGAAGGCTTTAAATTTACGACCTAGACGAACTTTAAGGTATTAATAATTATATCCATTTATTCCTTAGTTAATTTTACATTTTGATAATAAATTTACTTATTTACCCTATATTTTTTAAACTGCTTTACTTAATGTTTAAAAATGATTAGTGTATGATCAAAACTAGTTAGAGTGGTAAAAAGTCATAAAGTATCTTATTTAAACAATAATTATGCATTACTTTTGATAATGATAGTATGGTAAAGAATGTAGTGTAATAATCATTCAATTTTAAGGGCTATATTATGGACAGGCGAGGAAGAAGGATTAGTAGGAGCTTTTGCGTACGCGAAAAGGCATAAAAAGGAGTTTAGTAATTTAAATTTTATCATGGAATCCGATATTGGGACGTTTACACCTTTAGGTTTAGAGTATATCGGTACTGATTATGGAGCTTGTATTCTACAAGAGGTTTTACAGTAAGTTTAACCACTTTTTTAATTATATAAAAAAGAAAGTTTACTTTTGATAATAATTATTTGTAAATTATACACAATGACACGTTCAAATAATTTATTGTTGCTTCGTCACATTGTGGCTATATACCATAAATAATTTCATTCCTATTCAGATTATTTGAGAAGATCAACGCGACGCAATTGACGAGATCGAATGATGTTGGTTCGGATATTACCATCATAGAAGCCGATGGTGTTCCTGGCGCAAGTCTGCTGAATAAAAACGAGAGGTACTTTTGGTATCACCACTCTCCCGCAGACACGATGGACCTGGAGGATCCGGACACACTCGATAAGTGCACAGCTTTATGGGCGGCAGCGTCCTACATTATTGCCGATTTAAGTTTCGATTTTCCGAAACACACACAATACGTTCAAATAAAAAAGCACGTTTAGTAACAGAATTAAAAATATTTAAAAAGATCTAAAAACGAAAGTTAGGGTAAAATTTAAAATCTCTTTTAAACTAGTCATGATAATAAAACAAAATAGTATAAGTAATGTTAGTATCACATATTTAAAAGTTTTTACTCATGACTGCAGTTTGAACAAACATAACTTGACATTAAACTATAGCGTTTTAAACATATAAACATATGATTTTTGGATTAAGTGAGTTACATGAAGATGATAATAACTTGATTAAAACATTTAGAAACTTTTCTTCACTATTTTTTATATAATAGTGAAGTTTTTTAATCCAACAATTAATACTGTTTTGCACAACATTCAGTAATGGAGAGAATATTAATTAATTAGTGCAATGTTTGGATTATTTTTAAAGAAAGAAAAGTTACTTGTATTATTTGTTTAAGTTAAAGCCTCCACACTCAATCAGAAATATATTATTCATTTATTACTTTTTATTTATATTTTTGAACAAAATCTTTAATAGAAAGTGTTTTTTTATCAGGCACTAAGTGCATGTAAATATTGGAATAGTAGTATTTACCACCAATAAACTAATTTCTAATTTAAATTCCATCAATCACATTTTGACCTAAATTATACCCTTGCATACATAATTAATCCACCATTTTCCTAATACACTTTTTTATTATCTTCAGTTATAAATCAGTCCTAGAACACTAATATTATGAACTTATTATTATTAATAATAATAATATCTTCATTAGTGTATAAAACGAATACAGATGTTATTAGTGTAATAATGAAAGTTATACAACATTCATTCACTAGTAAAAATTGCATATTCATCATTCAAGAATCAAACATATTCATCAGCAATGATTTATTTTATCATTTCAGTGAATACAAAATCGTCATGTTTATGTTAACAAACATCACCACCGAGTTTACTAATGCGTGTACTCCTGATGGATACATACTCCTCTCTAATAACACCGAAAATATTAAACATTTATGTTTAAGCAAAGAGTTATTACCATATAAAAGATTGTTAATTATTTTTGAAGGCGACGACGATTTTAACAAAGAACCTTTTTTCCCCATCACACAATCATTAGGTATTGATATTGTCGTTATCAAATATCTCATTAGTGAAGAAAACGTTTGGAATTTTCCCAACCCTAATATTACCGAAATTTTCAGTATCACCCATAGAAAACTGATTGATCCTATAAGTATTAATTCCAAAGATTTTCCTCAAGAAATTTGGAAACCTAATTTCGAAAATAAAACCTTTAAAATTGCAATATTTAACTGTCCACCTTTCCTTTATTATTCCACCGAATACGGTATCTATAACGGTGTTGAAAAATTCCTCATCGATAGTTTACTGGAAGGGTGGCCTGTTGAATTAATCACGTATGAAGAGAGCAGTTGGAATTTGCGAACTAACGACGTACTTGGAGGGAAAGCCGATGCTGGATTTTGTTGTCCTTGGCAATTATTGTATATTGGTCGAAGGATTGATCAAACTTATTCGTACGCTCAAATCTGTGGCACCTTTTTGGTTCCGAAACCACAACTATTAAACGATGTTACTTTCGTAATACGGCCATTAAAATATTCATTATGGTTCGTCTTTCTAATGCTCACATGTACATTTGGATTACTCGTTTATACATTCTTTACATTTTTGAATACGAAGCGTGATTTAATTTTGTGCTTAATGTTTGCTTATGAAGTGGTAACATCGGGAAGTTCACGATTATTATCATCGGCACCATCAAATTCAATAAGATTGTTAGTGGCCGTGTGGTTTTGTGGTAAGATATTTTTAAACACGGTGTATTCAGCCGGAATCACTATTGGATTGGCGGTGCCGAAATACTCAAAACCAATATCCACTTTGGAGGATATGATTGAACAGAATATATTTTGGGGAGACGATTCAACGCTATCATTAGAACTTATGAATGGAAGCCATAATATATATACGAAAAGATTAACCGAACGCTTCATACCACAATCGAGCATTGCTGATAAGTACGAGTACATGAAACAACATAAAGATTTCGCCCTTACCACGGAATATTTAGGAAAGGAATTCCTCAGCGCCACGGAACACCTCGACGATTACGGAAAGAACAATTTGAAAATTATGAGCGAGTGCTACGAGTTTTCAAGGGCCGTCGTTCTGTTGCAGTGGAGGTCTCCGTTTACGAAGATATTCAGCGAACGTATAATAAAGTTCCAGGAGCACGGTTTAATCAAATGCTGGTACGAAAAGACGAAACTCTCCATGTATAGTGAATTTAAAAATTTCGGCAAGTTCTTCACCATATATAAAGCGGATTTTCAGGTCTATAACGTGTTGGAATTGAATAAGTTGTTATTGATTTTTTATTGTTTGTTTTTCGGGAATTTACTCGCTGTATTAGTTTTTGTTATTGAATTGGTTGTTAATAAGTATTATAAGTAAAACTCTAAAAGTAATAAATGAAAAGTTGATTGTTATATTATTTGCATATAGAAAAGGATTAGGATTATAACAATATTATAGATTCTGCAACGTTAACCTATCATTATTAAACAATTATTATAAATAATAGTGTTAACAATTAATATAATTTTTTGATAATAAAGTTGCAAGAATGATATAAAATTACATTTACTTATAATATTTATTTATTACCATTAATTCCCAATTCTTATAAATGAAATAAAATTTGATCAACTAATTTTATTTTATTAATTTATATAATTACAAATATTTCTAAAAAAAACAATATCTACAAACAAATATAAATCTATATTATAATTGATAACATTGATATATTCCATTAAACATTTAAAAACATCACATTTAATTAATCACATTAAATTTTTTCTAGACATTTAGATTAAGGTAGTTTCATCCTGACTCTCGTAAACCATAATCAATGATCGTTGACTGGGTGAGCGTTCGTTCTTTTTAATTAGCGCCGTTTTATCACCGTTTTCGTTCAACGAGCAGTCCGGTGAGCTGTTGTCGCATTGCAAAAAGTTATTAGTCGTGGTGCTGCTGGTGGATGGCAAGTCGTGCAGGTCGGGCGAGGCGAGCGGCGGAAAGGTTTTCGGACTGGAGTCGAGCGCGTCTTTTAGATGCATCACCGGATACGATTCGCGGTAACCGGAAGTCGAGGAGGTCTGCGAGATGGCGCTGTCCTCGTCCCACGAACCGTCCGTCTGTTTGCTGCGCATGGAGATGCGCAAACGGTGCGAATCGATCGATTGCGTCGGTGTTGAGGAATGATCGGCCGGCGGTGACGGTTGATAGCTTGTGGTAATTGGGGGCGGGGACATTTGCTGCTGCAACTGCGGCTCTTCAGACTCTAGCTTTACGTGGCACACCTGTCCACAAACAAAACGGTCAACACCAACGCCGTGGCCTTATCATTAACCCTAAATATTCGCTATATTCGTCAAGAAGCAAATAAGGTAAACACAACATAATCGCAAAAAATTAAGAAAATTATATTGTCTGTACCTTTCAGGTGGACTTTCATCCCTTCTCAGCATTTTATAATAAACATAAACAGATTTCATATCACAGTTTATCTATAAACAGAATCGTAATAAATTTTTAAAAATCTTAATGAAATATTATTTTTCTACTACCCTTTATAAAAAGACAATTTTCGTCACCGAATACTCCAGCGAAAATTTGAGTTCCGTCACTAGTGAGAGAAAATCCCATAACGCTAACTTTCGTCACTAGGGACGAAAGTTACCTACAAATTTTCACCTCCGTCTAGTTGCCTGCTGTTACTATATCGTGTCATTATTAAACGTCAGTTTTTGAATTTGTACTGTTCGTAACTTCATCATATCATGATTTCTGATTCAGTAAGTGATTTAGATCTTTCCAATACTGCACCAGAAATAGTAAATCAAGCTGAGAAAACCTATGTGGATTTATTATCAGAAAAATCGAAAAAGAGGTATGAAAAAATATATGCAAAATTCATGGAATTTAAGGCAGATAATCGCGTAAATTCATATTCACTGTGCTGTTTGCATATTTTGCAAAGTTGTCGGTAAGTAATTTAAATATGATCAGTAGTTTTGTAATTTATAATTCAAAATAAAGTATTTGTTTATATAATAAAAGTTTGTTAGTATCATAGGTAAGGTAGTAGAAAAAGTATAGTGTTTAACTCGTCGAAAGCATTTTTTTAAGCTCGCGAACATTACCAAACTCGGCTTCGCCTCGTTTGGTAAACTGTTCTCTCGCTTAAAAAAATGTTACTTTCGTCACTCGTTGAACAATATACTATTTCATTGGCTGAGTAGAGATGTTTTCATTTTCATTCCTAAATAAAAACTTACTTGTCCGTAAAGTGTTCCAACGAATAAAATAAATTGGCAAACATAAAAGGTGCGCCATGCAGAACGTTCTACTCAACAAAACGGGCTAATCCTCTCACATTCCGGCTCATACTCAGATTTACCTCGATCTTACTTTTGCGGCTCTTTCTCAATCTGAAAGTTTTACGGCTTTGCGGTTTGACGCGCTGTAATCGCGATTTATTCGGATGCGTCTCCCCCGAGCTCTCGTCCGCCGGACTGCCGGGACTTAAGGGGGTGGTGGACGTTTCTCCTGGATAAATTCATTCAGGCTATTTTACTAAATACACTGGGCGACACTCACAAAAATAAATAACAGAACAAAAAATCGACTACAAAACTAACTGTTTTTTTTAGTTAGCAACAATTTGGTGATGACCTAGCATACTTGAGTTTGCATAAAAAGGGTTACCTGAAGAATGTCTAAATTCTACGGAAGATACAAAACGCAATTTTTGCGCCCTATGCTGGGAGGAAAGAGAATCAGACTTGTGCATCTGCACAGCATGTTCATCGCTAATGGAGGAATGTTGAGATCGATCTGAAACATGCCAACATCTAACACTGACTAAACTATTTACAGATAGGTTACACATATAGTAGGGTTACATCGTATTATTTTAGTCACGATTAGAAATATAGTACTGGATGCATACCGGTTGTTGCATTGACTGTCGTCGATTCGTTTCCAGCCATTTCAGGCCCTTCGCTTATACTTGCGTTCGCTTGATTCGACGTAAAGCTTGTACTAGATGAAGATTCTAAAGAATTAATAATAATACTGTGAAATGTGTTTTTTTAAATAGTTGAATTAAATGGTGTAATTAGATATATATTTTTAAACAAGGCTAATTACACCATTGAAACAAACATTATAAAATTCTAACAGACCTTTTTGTTGTGCTGTTAACTGTGACGATTGATCGTTCGAAACCGACTTGGAACCGTGTCGTCCTCCTAATTCACCGCCAGTCAAGAATTCGATTAGGGATGGTCGTTGTTTGGTTTGGTTGACTTCGTTAGTTATCTGAACGGTCGCTTTCCCATCAGCGGCTTTCTTCGCCGTTTCTGTACTATCCTCTGAAGAAGCTAAATGAATTAGAGACACACATTTTAACAATACATCGATTATATATAAGGATGCTCCTCTAATCTATAGTAAACAAAAAAATAGAATTGTGTATCCGTGGTTTGAATATATATATATATATATTTGTATGTGGGTGATTAATTAGTCTTGATGTGTATTGTTAAGTATATCAGGTCTGCCTGTGTATGCAGTGGTGTCGAAAGCTGCTGAAATCTACGGAAAATGTTTAAATACACAGAAGTACTCCATCCAAACACAACACCGATATTTTGCAATTCACACTATCATTTTTTTAGGTTTAGAAAAGAAAATTCACTTGGTTACGTAATGATTTACTACATCGATCGTAAATTTAGCAAAGCATTTTATTGTGTATTGCAAATAAATTAAACATTTAGTATCTACTACATTTTAAGAAATGTTTTTAATACTAACTGTACTCCAGTTCTTCCTTCAAGTCCTTCATTTCGTGTGCCAGTTCCATTAGCAAAGCACCGCGGCCCTTCGGCTGAGGAAGTCCTATGCCGCGCATTTTATCCCTAATCTGCGTGTGGATGTCTCGTTCAAAACGAGATATTGGCGGCTGAGCTAACTATAACATTAATATATAACAGGCACTATTACAATATAACATAAATGAATTGCTCTAATAATAAACAGCTTAATCAACTTAAATTATACCCAAGCCATCCGATGAAAAATTGGCGTAACAATAAGTTCTCCTTACTTTTTGAAATATAAAAGGCTGCATTAGAATAAACAACGGCGTTCGATGCGTCACGACGAAATCTAAAAAGTCCCACAGAAAGGTAGCCGCCTCATTTCTCTTTCCAAGTTCCCTCATGGTCCTCGCGATACGTGACCAATCCGTTATCAATTCGCCCTCGAAACAAATCGTCATTAATTTCAAAGCTAAAATAGAAACAAGTATTTTCGCAGGATTAACACATTACGCACAAAGGTGTTACCCAAGAACGCCACCTGATACAAAGACGTGTTAATTTTCGCTGATGTTTTGGTATCCCTAGTTCCTGTAAATGTAAGACTACCAGTTCGCATCTCCGTCGCGGCTTTTATGTTTTGGGTCGCTGATGTTGTTCCTTTAATATTCGGCGGGCTCATCGCGTGAAGTACGAGGGTTAACGCGAATGTTATATCGTTTTGGCGCATATTACTCATATCTGCAAACAAAAAATACATTGATTTACTAAAAAATAAGCCGTGCTTGTTATTCACCTTTTCGTCCACTTCCTACGCGTAAACACAGCGGCATTATTAAATTCATAATCATATTTTCGGTTTTTTCTTGAGTGGGGAAAGTTGAGCTGCCTCCACACACTTGTTCTAAACTGTACATATCCTAAATATATAAATTATTAGTATGTTTTATACTTTCTTACTCAAATTCATAAATTTGAACTTAAAAATGTAACAATACTAAATTAATAACATAAATTATTAATTAAAAAAATATATAACATTAAACAAAAACGTTTACTTTGTTGATATCACACTTTAAAGTGTGATATCAACAAAGTAAACGTTTTTGTTTAATTTTCCAAGATTTATCACGCTCAACCATTAATCAATTAAATATATAATATATTTGACTGATGAGTTATAGGAAATTCTTACTGAAGTATTTAAAATCTGAAGAGCAATAAGGCGAACAACCGTCGAGCAAAAGTGGGGTGGTGGTGGTTGGCTCATCAAAGCAGCCATTGCTGAAGATACACCCTCTCCAGCACAGCTGTCACTAACCACTAGGGTCTGAAATAAATTTTATAATATAATAAGTTAATTTTAATTATAAACAAATTACTGTCTTTATATTATTAAGAAACATAGCGGTTTTGATTGATAATGAATGTTTGTTGAAATAAATCACACTGTTTATAATATAAATTGAAATATTTATGTGCAAAATCCATTTGAAGTATTACAAGTAGATACGTACAAATTTGTAATTTTTTAACTTACCTGGCAAGTATTTATAAGTGCTTTAACATGCTGCCAATGCATAATGTAAGGGTATTTCAACATAGTGTCATAAATTCCTTTTAAAAGCCCTGCAGCAGCATCCCAGTCTGTATTTCTCTACAATGAATAAAATTAATGAGTTCTGATTGTGAATTATATTAAAAAAGTTTACTCACTCTAATTGATGGCTTTTTAGATATTTTCTGGAAGACCTTATCAAGCCTTCTCAATATGGTAACCAAAGCTGGTCTCATGGCATCGTTGGCCCATTCAGTCGACGGCAAAATGTAACTCATGTAATGCTGTAAACCACGGCAACCCATCGATTCTGGATCGTACGGTGATACTTTAAGAAGGCTGTGCGCAATATCGGCCAATCGCTACAATTTAAAAATTAATTTTTGTATTATTAAGTATTTTATACAATATAACTAGTTTTGATAGTTATACGTACAATATGAGAGCGTATATCTAATAATTCAATAGATTTTCCTTCTTGATTACTCTTTTTGTTTAGCTCGTGGAGTCTGGTCGAAGCTCTACACATAAACTCCCCCACCAATGACAAAAGGACATCCCTGGGACGCCTATACTCGGCTCTTAACACTTCCGAATCCTCGACGTCGTGTTCGAACATACTTTTGGCTCTTGAATGCTCGCTCATGTATTTCGAATGGGATTCGTCTTCGAAGTCAAAGCCGGGCGGATAAGGACCTCTGCTGTAATTCCGCTGGCTTGAGCCCTTATGCTCAGGACTTGAACGGTGAGGTCCGGTATAACTCCTTAAAACAATAGTGATTATAATGTAAATGAAATATTTAATTGATAAATATTTTATTTGCATTAAATTAGAATTTATTGTCCTTGTCAATAACAACCACAGACCTACAATGAATTAAATTCTAACTGAAACATTTTTATATTAACCACAGACCAATTACGACCTCTTTGAATCTCTTTATTGTTGATAACAGGGAAAAGAAATGTTATTTCGAAGTATGAAACTTTAATATATTTACTTTGTTAACGCCTCACAGTTATTAACCAATGTTTTAATGGCCACCGCCAGTTGATTAATGATTTCCTTTTCAGTTTTCCCGTCTTTATTGTACGTGGGCAGTTGGATGTGCTGAACGTAGCACGGTAAAATTGCTTCTAGAATAATCTGTTAAAAAATTATCATTAATATAACAACGAGAGATAATTTAAGAATTATTATTCTTACCAACATCTGGTAACCTCTCATGCTTTCTGATGAATAGGAGACGACCATCACACACAAGGAAATGCAATCGAGGATCGTGACCATTTCGTTTTCGTCGTGATAACAGAAATCGATTGCTTTTAAAGGTTTGTCTTCTTTCACCAGTTCTGCTATGTTCAAAGGGTCGGGGGAAGGTGTTTCCAAGCTTAGTAAGAGATTGAATAAGCAGCTTGATTGTATCTAAAATATATAAGAAAGTAATTAATGAAATAACAATGCCATCTAGCTTATTTTCGCCTAAACCACCAAAATGGTTTGTATTTTCATTTACCCTTTTAAAAATGAATTACCACATCGTTTAAATTAAAATGGTTTGTTATTATTATTACCTTATGAGCATCACCGTACGTTCCTTCCTCATCAGTATCCAACATCGCCGAGACAGAACCGAACATTTGCAGAATGAAAGGTTTCCTGTTCATTAAATAAAACTGCTTCACAGCATACTCCACGGTGGTCGTTACCAATCGATTCGTTTGATGATTCGAATAAATCTTCAAGAGTGTGGGCATTATTAGCAAGTATCCATTGGTGGAAAATATATTCTTAAAGTGAAAGGCGGCATTTATGTACGTAGCCATCACATATCGTAAAATACAGGAGTCTTCAGAATGTAGAATAACTGCTCCGTTTAGGACGTTTAGAAAAAGGTGTATGTCGCCGGAGTAAGCGAAATTCCCGGCCATGGCTTCGAACATTCTGGCTATCAAACGCACCCACATGAACTTGTGTAGAACATCCAATCCTAATAACATCTAAAAATGGATAAAATATTAAATTTAATTAACTTTCGGTTTCGTATTTTACTTTTACTTATCAAGAAAAGACGTAAATCTGCTAAATATATTTATAAAACACTGATGCAACGAGTAGACTCGTAACATATAGAGGGCGCTGTTATCACTACCAAATTATCTAATTGAATCTCTAGATCGTGGCGTAATTTTATTACAATGAAAAGTATAAAAGTAGACAACCTTTGCATAAATTTTATAAATACCTTTCCGATTTGTCCGCCCTTATACAAATCCAAATCCGATTCCAAGGCCTTTCTAGGGAACGACGGGAGTTTCATCAATTCTTCATGTAGAAAAACTACTCGTTGAACGACCTATCATATTTAATAATGAGTATGTTACATTCAATAACTTTATATTTTCTTACCATATCGACATTTTTCAAAATAGCCCAGGTAAGAAGCACCTTTCCGATCTCAACGAATTTATATCCCAACTCTTGCTGCTGTAGAGCATCGAAAGCCTCCTCGGGCTTCATGTGTACCAATTCAAGTTGCGGATACTGGGAACGCTTGAAGAAATAGTAGTCGCGCACGTACGAAGACGGATTTCTGATTTGATCTGAAAATATTATTGATTAAAAACATCATTCTTTCGGTGATGATAATGACGTACGTGTTTTGTAATCGACCAAAAAGAATTCTCTGTGTCTGACCTCGTCTATTCCGAAGAAATCCAACGATTCTTTTAATATTTGATAGAATTGAGTGTCCTCTTGGACGGGGAATTGTGATGGAATACCACCAGCGTCTGGATCTATAAATTAAAAAAAAATATGTTATGATTATCATTATATTTTCACTGTATTTTTCTTGATGAAAGGTTCGCCGTGTGTAAGAATCAAGTAGGTTCGTAGTTTGTTTCATAGAGGGTGCTGTTATCGGCGTTAAATTTCATATATGGTACTATGAATATAGGATCTAATTTATACAATCAATTAAATCCTAAGTTGAGAGTATAAGTAAGACAAGGTTTAACATCTTTTATCTATTTAATACCTTGCGGGCCGTGTACGATGATTTTCTTCGCTGAAGGAACATTTGCAGTTAACAAAATTGATGCATCGCATTGTTCCTTCCTCAAAATTTGTTTTAGATCTTTAAACATGATTCCGTGGACACTATGTACGACCTTAAACAAACAAAAACGTTAATCGGCCTTAAATTAATTACATTTTTAACAAGAAAGCATTTTCTATGATGAAATATTATTATATTAGTTTTAAAATTGACGAAAAGTTAGCCTAAAATTTTAATTAAAGTTAAGTGTCTTCCCAAATAATGTCCATTTATTTAACTATTGATTTACCATCCATAAAATAGACAAAGCAGTCCCTATTAGTTTCTGTCCCTCTTCATGTGGGCTCCTGACGTAAAACATTACATATCCAATGATGTAATTGTACAAAGCAAACGCGGCCTGTTGTGGCAATTTCGGGATGAATCGAATCAAGTGCCTTAAGATTTTGAACATCTGATCCTGCTTCTCTCGCGTTAAACGTTCCAATATGTATCTCAGAAACAACGCGCTGTCTTCTACCAAACAACACCAAATTACCTAAAATCAAAAAATTGCATCAACATGGGAAAACTTCAATAATATTTCTTTAAATTATTAAAGAATCTATTGATTTAACTATATAAAACTTGGTTTAAAAAATTGATTAGTCAAACGTTCCACGGAAAATAGACCGATTCAATAGCTTCGCAATATAAACATAGAGAGTACAGTTACCACCTTGAAATTCTTGAATTGCTTCTGAATCAATAACTTAATGATTAATCATTTAATCAAAATAAATTAATGATATCATTAAGAAATTTATCGTTACCAAAGTTTCAACATTTCCAAGGTTATTACCAAATTTACAATCGAAAGTGCTGAGTATTTTTTATCTTACTTGATAGGCAACTTCATAGACGGCGTTTCCATCCGGAGAAACAGCGGCGTCATCCAATAAAGTAATGATTTGTATGACCGCCGAACACAGGCAAGACGGGAATAAGGAATGTGCGGAATGTAGGTGATGTCCTGTGTTACGAGGACCTTCCGGTTGCTCATCATCACCTGCAACTATGGAAGTGATTAGGATAAAGATGTGCTTTTAAATTTGGTAATACCTTCTTCATGTTCCTCCGATGTATGATACAAACTGGGCTCGTGCGCAGCCTGGACCGTAATCGGAATCGTCGTTATCAAAAAATTCTCGCGCTCCTCCCTCTTCTTATCGTCCTGCGCCTGCAGCGCCATCTTTATCAGTTCGGTCTGTTGTTTCTTGCGTGTTTTCGTCGCCGTCACTAATGATCTCTACAACACAATAAATTAAAAGTTATTAGGACTAAAATAATAAAGTAATTTATATTTATAATCTCTAATAAAAGTAATTATTACGTGGCGTTCCTGATTAATAGTAACTTCCTCAACTTTCGTCTTCACCAATAATTCCCAAGGAGAGTCGACCACGTCCAGGGATTCGATTCCGATTTTTGGTGACGGTAAGGTAAATTCAATTCCCGGAGGGGGAACCTTAAACAGTAAATGGGCGCCCTCTTCCATTCTGGGCCAAACTTGATAACGAAGTTTCCACAACACTTGAAATCTAAAGGAAAATATTAGCATTTAAGATTATTAAATGATTAATACAAACACCGACCGTAAGATGGCGTTGATTCTTATCCAGGAATCTGGATGTGAGAGTTGAAACTGCATCAGATCCGACACTTGTTGAGAAACTTTAACGGCGCATAGGATAAATATGGAGGACGCGCACGCCGCAACTTCTTGATTCGACTCCAGGAGAAGTTCCCAAGCCACTGGTAATATTTCCAAAAAATGTTCTTCGGTGAGGATGACGGCACCTTTTAATAATACCGCAAATGGGCTATGGAATGCGGTTTTAACCTATAAATAAAAATATTTAACCTAATTTTTCTAATCAATTTTTTACATTTAAATATAAAACGGTTATACACGTTTTAATGACTGGAATTTAAAAAAAAGCATATTTACTGAATCTTTTCACTTATATTCCTGGGTTAATCATAACAACAAATAACAATCTCGGAGGAGTTGATTTAGTTGGTAGGAGTCCGAAACTACCGTAATTAATGGTGTCCAAGATGGACTCCTCTCATAAAAATGGCGAATTAATTATTGACGTTTAATTTGAAAACAAAGAAGCGGAAGACGAGTATAGATCATTAAACTATAATCAAAGCCTATGATTAATTTTTGTATTGTTTTTTAAATCACTTTTGTTGAGTCATAACTTACTTGAGATTTTATATACTTCAATATCGGCGGATTCTCTTTAGGCCGTTCGTTCTTATTCTTCTTGCTGTCCTTATCGGCCTCGCTCTCCGTTATATCCCTGCACGAGTCTTTGTAGTTCTTGCCGATCGAACCTTCGCCTTTATCGATCCTGAAATCCATCAAGTTCACCAAAATGTTTGCAGACCGAATGGAAACACCTACTTGTCCTTCTTTCCGACACTGTCCTTCCTCCGGATCGGAGACACTTGCGAACTGGTTTGATCCGACACCTTCCTGTTCTGGTTCTTCTCCTTTTTGTTGCTCTTCCGGCTCTTGTACTCGAAGTCCATGTTGAGTTTGTCCTCGAGTACGCCGAATTCCTCACCATAAACCTAATAAAATAAACAGTAACATTAAAAATAAATTAGGATTACGTATATGTAGATAAAATTGCAATATTTAATTTTGTAATATTCTTCAATGTTGTTACAACACTAAAATGTAATTTCAGTAGTTATAATTTATTAGAAAATGCACCTTAAAATCAATTAATTTAGATTTATAATTATTTAGGTTTGCACATACTTACTTTTCTGACTGCTTTTATTAATCGAGACGTAGCACGCATAACCCGTCGGTAGCAGTATGGATGACAATAATTCTGATGCGTACAGAAGAAATACAGTGAGTTTGACACTTGCACCATCACCTACAAAATTTAGTAGAATTTTTTTAATCGTTTTAATGAAATATATAACTTTACCTTTAACCAAGGCATATTTTTAGTAGTATCATCCGTATCATTACTATCACTAGGACTCTCCGGAGGCTGATCATCACTCAAAACCCCTGGCGACTCCTCACCGCTCGCCTCACCAGGAACACCCGGTTCTGACGTATCGCTCCTATCCGATATAGAGCTGACCTTTCGTTTCGATTGTATGGAATCGGTCCGTTTCACCGCTTCGGGGATTTTCCCGGCGAAAACTGCAACCACTATTGAAAATATAAGTTGTACCAAAACGACCGGATGCGTTTACATTCAGCCTCCATCTCCTTTCCCTCCTTCGTGCCTCTGCGCAGCTTGAGACTTCTGCGTTTGAACGATCCCCCGGATACGGCTCCGGTGCCGCGTCTCAGTAGGTAGGGACGCGGTTGGCCGATGCGTTTACCGTCTTCTCCCTGTAGAAGAGCCTGCATATAACAATAGTACTGCGTGAGTATAATAATTTACACTCACTTGCATGGTGACCGTGGTGTTACTGCTCCCTTCCGATTCGTTATCGGGCTCGTGCAGGACGAAACTGATCTTTCTCTCGGCTTGACCTACAAAGTGATAAGATCGACTTGCTGGATGTGTACAAACGTTAACTAACCAGATTCCCGATCGCCGGCGATTGACTGTAAACTCTGCGCTGAAGCTTGTGAATGTCCCATCGACGATAACGCCATGCTCCATCTACGATTCGCCTCTTTACTGTACACCTTCTCCCAAGGAGGCGGTCGTTCCTTTCCTATAATCCTCGATGATTTTGGAAGGGTCTGGTAGGTTTCACGTAGAAACGTTGTTATCTCCAGTAAGAGCATACAAGCCATGAATCTTAGTGGGACGGGACAGTTAGAACCGTAACTGTTTATACTTGCTAAAACATAAATAATATTAATAAATAATTTAAACTAGAGAATTATGAAAGAGTTTTCATAGATGATCTTTTATTCGTACTCTGAAATAGTAAATTTTACTGCAGAACATACCACTAATATTTGAATCATGTTGAGTAGTTTAAACCTTTATTCTACTATCCTAAAAAATGCTTAATGTAAAATATCTATTTCGGTGTTTTATTAAAATAATTTATTCATCCAACACACTTTTGAGATTTGCTTACCTTCATCCAGAAAATCTTCTTCCTCGTCTTGTAAAAGCAATTCTTTTTGTTTACTCTCATCGGAGACCATCGCAGCGATGGTTGATTCCGTATTTTTGTCCTCGTTTATCATTTCCTCCAGTCTAGCACCTAATATCTACAAATATTTTCTGTCAATGTAGTTTGCTTATATTAATTGTAATATCATACTTCAGCCCATTGATAGAACATTTTCCCCGCAGCACGCTGCATAATGTGCGTCCTCCTTATTCCGGAGGGCTGACCTCTGGCTTGCATCGGTCCCGAAGGTCTGAACATCGGAAACGAAATCTTCATCCAAGACGGCCACTGTCCTTTATTGCAGCAGTGAACGAAGTACGAACACTCGAGGATCAGGGCGGCCCTTGCAACAACCGCAGAATGGGGCTGAGAATATAAATACAATTGAATTTTCGCCGGTAAACGGTTTATGGTGGATGCGCCGGGCAATTGTTATAAATAACAACTTAATATACCATAATTTATAATGTTGAATGATGTGTTAAGTAAAGATGATGCAATATAAAATCACTTTGTAACTTATAATCACTTTCTACATAGTTTATAACTAATAAACTGTGGAGAAAGTGATTACAAGTTATTTTATATACCACAATTTATTTAAAATTATATAAAAAAACTTTTCAAACAACAAAATCACAAATTTAATTGCGTTTAATAGGTATTTATAGTAATTTCTACTTAATAAAATTATTACCTTCATTATTGAACATAATATTAATTGATATTACCAAATCTAAAACTGCACCGATCAGGTGCGCATCAGGAACCGATCCGGGTGGACAAGTCTCCAACATAAACGACAGTCGCATCATTCCGTTGTATACAGGTAGGGTCGAAACCAATTTTCTCTCCTTGAAAACGACAAATTCTGATTCTCGGGACGATTCTCCGAATTCTACGGAGTTCCTTCGACTAAGATCTAAAAAAAATTATTTGTAATTAATTTGTGCGTTGTTTAATACATAATACGAATTGTTATTAAAACAAATGAATACATTAATTAATTAATTTTCCGTGGTTAAGCAACGGTGTAGATTTTTTTAAATAAAGACTTTTACTTCAGATCTTAAGATAGTAGATATATAGTATCTATTGTATCCATTGTACTTTCATAATAAAATTCAAATATACACATTTCTGCTGAAGCAAGCATCTTTTAGCAAGAACATTTACTCTCCCAGCTTCATATTATTTAGTCATCTGTATGCTTAATTAATTATAACCCATATATATTGGTTTAATAAAATCTTTTGTAACAACCAAAAAATTTTTTTATTAAACATATAATCTTAATTATGAATTCTTACAGCTTCCAGGAGATTCCTCCATGCTTCCATCCTTTTTCTTCCCTTTCTTAAGTACGTACTTGGTGAATCTGTCCTCCACTTTACGTTTAGCCTTTTGCAGGGATTGACTGACGTTTCTGCAGATTGCCGAAATTAAACATTGATTATAATTTTATGTAAAAAAAGCTAATACCCTGAACTGCTGCTCTTTACAGGCATCCTAGGGAAGAACGTTGAAGGCTGGCGCATAAAACTAGAGTCGGTGATGCTCTCATTGCTGTCCGGATTCTCCGATCCATTAATGGAATTCGTTTCACCACGTTTGAACCAATTAACTGAAAAAATAATAATTTAATATATTTAAGATATTACCATAAAGGTGTCATCTATCGTATAACATCTTAATTAGAGAATTAAATACTCCATAGTAAAATGCAATTCCCTGCCTTTAACTGTGCTATGCTGATGAGATCCAAAATAGATTGAAAACGGTTCGTGGTTGTTGTTGACAGGGAACAATAATAAATGTTAATAGATTTAGTTTTAAGGTAAAAACTGAAAACTATCTAGTGATTTAGTAAATGTTTTTTAGTATACCTATTCCTCCTAATTTTGATTTCGATTTTGGTTTAGAAACAGTCGGTTCCGTGATTCCTAGCGCCCTTTCGCTCTGCCTCGGTGTCAGGATGTGCTGCTTCTTGCGCAGGTTACTCAGCGGGCTCTGGCTCGTCCTGGCTTCGTCCATGTCGGTCTCCAGCAAACTCTGCAAGCCACAGATTAGCTTTCAACCCAGAATTGAGTAACGCGCGTGTTCGTGTATAATTACTGCACACGTCGACGAGGTGCTCCGTTTTTTGAAGAGCAGCTTGCGGACGCCGCGATCGTCCACGGGATAGGAGGGATCGGCCGTTATCTCCTGCGCGTCCTCCATCTCAGAATGGTGCATGTGTCTATGATTAAAAATTCATTACATTCTTAAATCATTTTCTCAATAATTTATTGGTGAAACATTACTTATTATGCTATTAAAATATACCTGATTACTCTTGTTGTTTGGATATTGGGTTCCTTTTTCGTGGGGCGATCTGCGGTGTCGAGAAGCGCGCTGAGTGCCACCCTCCTGAAAACACTCCCGTGGGCCTCCTTGATGTAGGTCATCAGCTGACGTACCTCGCAATAAAGGGCCTACGTTTCGTATAAATAAATCCATCAATAATTTATTAAAAAATTATCTTACCAAATTCTCAGGCGCTTTAATTTCCTTCGCAGAATTAACGAATCTAGTGACCAGAGGCTTGAAGATATTGGAGATAATCTGTCCTTCAACACCGCGGATGCCACCACCACCTAGGCCTGTGCCAAAGTTTGTGGCATAACCACTTTGCGTAACTATGTCTGGTGACTTGCTAGAGCCCCGCTTCTGGTCTGATAAGAAATATCATATCCATCACGACTAAATACTTTGAATTAATTGACTCTAGTTAATCTACAGATAAACCTGTAGACGAGTAAGTAAACACAGATATAACACCGACAAGCGTGAAGTCTGCTAACAAGAGCCAAGATTCAAAGTTTACTCAAAAACAACTACAGCTACTTGAAAATAAAAATAAAAGTTTTAACAAGATGATCACTTTAGATACAAAATTATGGGAATAAGACCAGCCTCGAATGGAGCACAGCAGAGTATATATTTATATATAATACAAGTGTGAGGTAGAGTCAGTGAGGGGTTACAGGTGGTGAAGTATACAGATAGCGTTAAATACTTCTAAATGTAACACAGATAGTGTAAATTGTAGTAATTTATGTTAGTGAAATATTTAAATAACTTACTTAATGGCGACAATAAGGAACTGGGGTCGATGCAGTATCCCACGTAGGCGTGGAATAGGTCTAGAATGTCGGTGATTGGTTGGTAACGGACGTAATCTCTTAAGAAATGGGTGAATTGTTTAGTGCTCGCCCTGCTTAATTTCGCCAGTATGTTTTGACACTGAGTGCGTAGAAATTCGGCCGCGGGTCCTCGCTGCCCCTCAGTACATCCGTGCGGACATCCAAGATGTTTCAAAACTCTGTTAAATATATTAATAACTTTAAAGTAAAAATACTTTTATTAGTTTCAATAAACTTGCAAATAGTTATTTTGCCAAACTGTAATTTCTTCAGGCGAAGAAATTGTATCAATGCATGTGACTCAAGTTTAAACATTTTGCTTAATTAAAACATTACGGTATTAAATTGTTTTTAAATATATCATACTACCTCACGATTACGTTCATAATTAGCTTATGCGATGTCGTCGTTTTCATTTTGAGTTCCCCGTCTGGAACTTGTGAGGAACTCGCCGTATTCGACGTGGTCGACTTTTGCTGCTTCGGCCCTCCTTCAGCGGTGGGTGTGTTTTGTGCGGAAAGGGCTTCATCACGAAGGAACTGCTTTAATACGCCCATATCCATTAATAACTCCACCAGATTTAAAATCACTTCCAGGACTCTTAACGTGCAACAGTTTTGATCTCTTAGTATTGCAGCATGGACTCCCTAAATAATAAAAAATACTTATAAATAAATAAATTTTATATATTCCTATTTTCATAAGAAACATTTGTTTGTATATAATTAATTATTTTGTATTTGTTTCTCATTTGTACAGCTATTGGAAATGTTTACATCGTAAACGAATTTTACATTTAGCAAAATAAAAATAAACTGTGAAGAAAGTGACTACAAGTTATTTTATACCTATTATAATTTACTATACTTTACTTACCTTAAGAACAACTTGTAAATCGATATCACCCTCTTTCGTAATGTAACAAAAAGATCCTGGCGCTTCTGGAATATCCTCTCCGGCGTAAGTGATGTTGGAATCGGTTTGGGATCGCGTCAGACTGGACTTTCTCTCTTGCCAGGCTCCTAATTTAGCGCCCCCAGAGAGACTCAGCGCGTCCAACTGGCTGTCGATCGAACCCTATAAATATTATCAAGAAGTACCACGAAACGAAACATAACCTATCATACGGGGGTAATAAATAAAGTAAGTAAAGGAAGGGGGTACCTGACGCCTGAGGAAATCAGGTGACGGTGTCGGAGTGTGTTCCGTGACGGTGATTATTGGATTCGCCATCGGTTGTGTGTGCACGATTTTGCTCGTCCTGCGTCGATCCCAGTGAATCTCTCCGATGTATCTAAAGTAAAACATTGCGTTATTTATTATGAATAATAACACTTTTTTTAATTAATTTCTACGTCAAAACATATTTTCGAATATGGTTATTCTTGGTGGAATATGTTTCTCTTAATGTGCTTAATAATTATAAATAAAGTATCTCTGAGCTTAAATTTATTTATTGGGTCCTCTTTTGAATGTTTAAATTCTAGTACTTTGAAAATCATTTCAAATTAATCCATTTTTCGATCATTTGCCACTTTCAGTAGTTCTCCATCCTGAAGTAATCATTTACATATTTACAACAAATATGTTTTGATTAACATGCAACCGATAATTATGAAGATATACAAACCTTACACAAATTTACAGTATGCGAAGATATTTCAATTTATATATAGAAAATGTATCACCTTATAATATTTTAAATCAGTGAATGTATTACTAGAGATGAGAAGAGTTAGATTAATGATAAGAGCTCCCTCTCTGATACGAGTTGCGAAACTAATCGAAAACATTTTCCTGATCGATATTAAAGGTCTTATTATTACATTAGGTAATTGTAAATTAAAATAATTGTTATAATTTCGTTTCATCAAGATTGCAGTGAACCAAATATCTACTGTATCTTTATTGTATATTTTTATGAGAATAAAGATGTATTACTATTATTATTATTGAAAATGCTTCAAAGATGGCGCTGTTATCAACATCAAATTCCTGAATTGAGATTAATATAGCAGATTGGTCATCTCTTCTCATCTCTAGTATTACCTAAAAACATTAAATTGTCATTTAAAAATAGATTAAAATATCTTAACATTTTCTTATACATTATAATTAAAGGAATGTGTAACACAAAAAAGAAATGAAATGGACAGAAACACATGTGTTGAAGCTTATACAAATACTATACATTCCCTTATGTCCTTAATGAAAATAAAGTTCATTTCATACTTACCCTCCAGCTGCCAATTCATCTATCAAACAGCTGAGAGGAAGACAGAACATAGAGAATAAGAACGTACAGATAGAAAGGGAATAGATATACATCGATAAGTATAAGAAGTATCTGTTAACACTAAAAAAACAATAATCTGTCTAAACACTTAAACATCGTTTTCTTTTCTGTCATTATCCTCGTCACTCATGCAGTTGTAACAGTTTTCCCCTCATGTTTTTTTCTTTCAATTTCCTTCTTTTCAAATCTATGAAACTTGTTTTTCATTTTTGGACTACGCATGCATGCTCTGATTTGTGCTATTGTCGATCTTGTGCTCAATGAATTAATTAAAACTGTATAATCGTATAATCAATAAACGGCTACTTTAATCTAATTCACTAAAAAGAAACTACAAGCTTTAACTCTAAATTTAGTGATCTAGTTATAATGATAATTAAATCGTTATTACGTGGCCAAACTAAGAAGCAGATTGGGGGGAAGCACTATTACGAATTAGTGGGTGTGTTTCTGTGTGTGGGTGTGTTGCGTACTCGTGAATTGGTTTTTGTTTACGCACCTCAAGCTGGGCATACTTTTGCCTTTTACTAGGTTAGACGGCTCGAACATTCTGGACATCGCCGACACAGGCCTCGATAAATGCTCGTCTCCGGTATCTAAACTCCTATGATACTCCTAAAGTAGAAAATATTTTAATCATAACAGTGTTCAATAAAGAATGCTACATTTATGGGTTAGTCTAGAAGAGTATGAATTAATAAAGCTTAATTAATAAATGAAGAAGATTTAATTTAAAAATCAATACAGTAATAAGAAATACTAAGAATAAGCAAAATAATAAAATTACTTTTTAAAAAAGTAGCAACAAACAATAATTATAAAACTAATAAAATCCTTGTATTAATTTTTTTATGTGCTACAATAAATTATAGAAAAAATACGGATACTTGTAAAAGTAAAACTCTATTTCCCTGTCTTCAACTTCGCTATGCTGATGAGATCGAAAATATATCTAAACCAGTCTATGGCTGTTGTTGACAGGGAAATAATAATTAATAGAAAATAACTTACAGCTGTGTTCATTGTTTAGAGTGTACGATCTTAAACTAAGAAGAGTAGAGAAAAAGAGGATACATACATTAATCATATGTCGGGAACCCACCACGTGTTCTCCGAGTAGCTTGTGGTCCTCTTGTCCGATCTTCTCCAAGGCCTTATCGGACTTGGACAACAGCTTCGTTTCGACGAACGCTTTCAAATCGGCCATCTTCATTTTCCTCTTCGACTTTTCGCTCGCCCTCCTCGTGTGCAGCGATTCGTCACTGCGTTTTGATGTATACGGGGATTCTGTCGCAACGAAAATTAAACACGCTGTTTTTAAGTGATCTTCCAAGTTCAAACCTGCTAACAGTGAAACGTCCTTCACCGAAGGCACCTCGATGAAGTCTTTCGCCTCCGTTTGTTTCGTTTCACTGGCCTGAAAAATGGAAACTTCGATTTTTGGAGTCGGTAACGAATTGCTCCTACGTCTGGGCTGTTGTTGGCCTGCACTTTCTTCATGTATATCCCTCAATCTATAAATAAAATAACTATTAACTAATTATATAAAAGATACAAATAAAGAACAATTGTGAAATATTCTGTAAATAAATAATCTGTTCTAATCATTGAAAGAATAGATACGGAAGTAAACGAGCAGCGTATTATAGATATGGAATGGAATATTTAAGGAGTTTCATATAAAGAATAATTTTGGCAGTTGAACACATTTCAATGGTTTTATAAATGATATTTAAATATATACCTATTATACATGTAATGCAACCCCCAATAGATTCCTTCCTCTTGCCAGTGTGAAATGAACAGGCATCTCAAGACGGCCACGTCGAGAAAAGTCGCCGCTGATATATCGCCGAAGTGCGTGGTGGACAGCGACTTTTTCGAACCGCTGGGATCACCACCGGGTCCTTCAGTGGACGGATGCTTGCTGCTGTCCATCGAGTCCTTATCCGTCGAGGAGCTGTGCATCAATCTGATTATAAAATACGGTATAGAACAAGTGTTTGCGCTTTCGATAAATACCTCATCTTCTGTATCGATCTCGTCTGCTTGGTATCAGATGCCGAAATTGCCGTCACCTGTTCGACCTTCACGTTCGTCTTTCCCGTTCCGTTCTTCTTCATCGCCAATTGGAACAGGCTCGTCTCAGCCTTAATAAAAACAAGAACAAAACAAAAATAAATAAACAATTAATGAAGAGAAAATTAGACCCAAATATTTTGTAGTTACTATTTTTTTACATCGATACATTTTTAAAGAAGTATTTACATGAATTTATTGTATGATATAATAAAACCTTTTTGGTCTATTATTCTCAAGCAGTTGGCAATTTGAAGAGTAATGGGGACTACGATCTCTCTCCGGATAAGAGGAATTTATTACCAGAAAACTACGCTGATTCTTGCTGGAAACAGGTGACTTGTATTTATTTAAAGAATCTTGTATTCATGTGCTAAATTATCAGAATAAACTTTGATTTATATTATTGGAATTTGAGGTTGGGATTGTCGCTACCCACCCACTCCACATAAATAGGTATTAATTATTTAAAAAAATATTGGTCTTTTGTTAACATTTTCCATGTTTGCAAACTAAAAATACTGTTTGTAATAAAGTTAAAATCTACACACACCTCTAACACAACCCTCAATTACGTTAATATTAACGTATCAATTTATTTATTTGAAAATAATATGCCAACATTAATTTTTACCCAAAAATATTTGTTTACATATCAGTAGGGGGAACTAGCCGATTCTAGAACCTCCTCTGACCTTGAGAGTAGTGAGGAGGTTCTAGAATCGGTTTGTTCAAGGTTAGAGGATGTGCTTGACCTTGACCTTCATATGACCTTGACAAGCAAATGACCTTGACCTTTAAATGACATAATGGATAGCAACTGAAATAAAAATTGAAACTGAAACTTATAAAATATAATGAATGCATAACAAAACCTGTCATCTATCATCCTATATTTGTCATCGGTTGATCTGTTCATTTGTCATCTGTCATCTTTTAGTTTTATTTTGCTATTTTATCTGTCCTATATATTATCTGCTATCTGTGATATGTTTGTTATTTGTTTATAGTAATTAAACTGTAATTTTGTTAAAGTAAATATTTAATGTTTAAAAAATTCTAAGAAAATCGAAGAAAAGTCGAGTGTTTCATCTGTCAAATATCAACTGCTATCTATTATCTGATATCTGTTTATCTAGCATCTGCCTTCTGTCACTGTCTTCTGCAACTGCCTTCTGTAACTGTCATCTAATATCTGTCATCTGTCAAATTAAGTAAAATGTTAGAAATGCTTAAGAAAATAAAAATAAAATCTTAGAAATCATTTTAATCTATAATTTATTAAATCATCTGCAAAAATTCATGTCATTTATTATTTGTTATTTTTAATATGTTGACTGTCATCTGTCACCTATCATTAGTCATCTGTCATCAGTAATTTATTATTTAAAGTTAACTAAAAATTGAGGCTAAAATTAAAAAATAAGAAATTTTAATAATTAATTTAAAGAGAGAGAGAATAACATCTTTATTCAGACAACTATATATACAATTAAAAACATTGACAAATGGAATATAATGGTTAGTCTGTCCGTTTGGGCTATCGACCATCGGTCTTTCTGCCCTGTCTTGACTCTAAGTTATGTTTAAAAAATAAATATCTTTGCTAGCTAGCTTAACCGTCAGGATGATTCGAACTAATGAATTGATGTAGCGTGATTGATGGGTGTTTATGTTTAGGGGGGATATTGGGGTTTCGGGGTAATTTAAAGATTAAACTTGAAATTTTCAAAAAATTTTAAAAAGACTAATATACGAAAAGCCATAAAGTCTCGAAATTATAATCGACAATATAAAAATTTTACAATTCAAAAAATTCTAAGAAAATCTGTCATCAGTCATCTGCCTTCAAACACTGTCTTCTGCAAATGCTTTCTGTAACTGTCATTTGTCATCTGTGCATCTTTTCATCTGTAATCTGTTTATCTGTCATTTTCCTTCTGTCACTGTTTTCTATAACTGTCATCTGTCACATGTCATCTGTCATCTGGCAATTGTCATTTGTTTATCTGATCTCTGCATTTTGTGACAGTCTTCTAAAACTGTATTCTATAAATGTCATCTGTCATTTGTCATCTGTGTATCTTTTCATCTGTCATATATATCGTTTATCTGTCATATGTCATCTGTCTTCTGTAACTGTCATGTGTCATCTGGCATTTGTCATCTGTCTTTTTTGACTGTCTTCTATATCTGCCATCTGTCATGTGTTATATGTGCATCTTTTTTATCTGCCATCTATCATATGTCATCTATGTATCTGTCATTTGCCTTCTGTCTTCTGTCACTGTTTTCTATAACTATCATCAGTCATGTGTCATCTGGGATTTGTCACCTGTTTATCTGACATCTGCCTGTTATGACTGTCTTCTGAAACTGTATTCTATAAATGTCATCTATCATTTGTCATTTGTGCATCTTTTCATCTATCATATGTTTATCTGTCATATGTCATATGTCTTTTGTCTTCTGTAATTGTCATATATCATCTGTGATCTGGCATTTGTCATATGTCTTTTGTCTTCTGTAACTGTCATATATCTGTCATCTGTCATCTAGCATTTGTCATCTGTTTATCTGTCATTTGCCTTCTGTTACTGTCTTCTGTTTTCTATAACTGTCATCTGTAATATATCATCTGTTTATCTGTCATTTTTCATTTGTTAATCTGTCATATGTCTTTTGTGACTGTCTTCTGAAACTGTATTCTATAAATTTCATCTGTCATTGAGCATCTTTTCATTGTTTATCTGTCATATGTCATCTCTCATTTGCCTTCTGTCACTGTCTTCTGTAACTGTTTTCTATAACTGTCATCTGTCATATATTATCCGTTTATCTGGCATTTGTTATCTGTTAATCTGTCATCTGTCATTTGTCATCTGTCATCTGGCATCTTTTTATCTGCCATCTGTCATTTCTCATTTGTCACCTGTTTATCTGTCATCTGTCTTTTGTGACTGTCTTCTGAAACTGTATTCTATAAATGCCATCTGTCATTTATCATCTGTGCATCTTTTCATCTGTCTTATGTCATCTGTTTATCTGTCATATGTCATCTGCTTTCTCTCATTGTCTTCTGTAACTGTCGTCTGTCGTCTGGCATTTATCAACTGTTCTTTGTGACTGCCTTCTGAAACTGTCTTCTATAACTGTCACCTGTCAACCATCTATAATATATGTCAGTTGTTATCTGTTATTTGTCGTGTCATTTAATCACTTGTCATCTGTCATATACCATATGTCATTAGTTAGAAAGAATCTCAAAAATTATATTTTAATATGTTATCTGTCATTTGATTGTAGATGGAGAAAGTTTAAAAAATTAAGAATTTGTTTTTAGTGTTTAGCAAATGTAATTATTTTCATTTGTCATCTGTTATCTGTCATCTGTCATCTATCATTTATCATCTGTTCGTCATCCATCTGTCATCTAGCATTTGTTATCTGATTATCTATCATCTTCCTTCTGTCACTGTCTTCTATAACTGTCATCTATCATCTGCCATCGTTATCTGTTAGCTGTCATCTTTTATCTGTCATCTCTTCATCTGTAATTTGGTATTTGTCATCTGTTTATCTGTTATCTGTCTTTTGTGACTGTATTTTGAAACCGTCTTCTATAACTGTCATCTGCCATTTGTTATCTATCATCTGTAATTTGCTATCTGTCATCTGTTTTTTGTCGTTTGTCATTTAATCACTTGTCATCTATCATCCGTCATATGTGATTTTTCAGAAATAATCTCGCAAATTATATTTTAATGTGTTATCTATCGTTTGTCTCCTTTTATCTACCATATCTGCTATCTGATCGTAGATGGACAGAGTATAATAATTTAAGAAATTTGTTTTTAGTGTTTAGTGTAATATATCATCACCATTTGTCATCCATTATCTGTAACTGTTTTCTATAACTGTCATCTGTCATATGTCATCTGTTAATCTGTCGTTTGTGACTGTCTTCTAAAACTTTCATTCATTAAATGTCATCTATCATTTGTCATCTGTCCATCGGCCATCTGCAATCTGTCGTGTATGTATTTATCTGTTCACTTGTCATCTGTGCATCTTCTTATCTGTAATCTGTTTATCTGTCATCTGCCTTCTGTCACTGTTGTCCATAACTATCATATGTCATCTGCCATCTGACATTTGCCATCTGTTTATCAGTCTTATGTTTTTTGTGACTGTCTTCTATAATCCGTCATTTGTCATCTGTACATCTTTTCATCTGTCATATGTCATCTGTTTATTTGTCTTCTGCCTCCGGTTACTGTATTTTGTAACTGTTATATGTCAGATGTCATCTGTCATCTGGCATTTGTCATATGCCTTCTGTCATTGTTTCCTGAAACTGTTTTCTATAACTGCCACTTGTCATCGTTATCTGTCAGCTGTCATCTTTTATCTGTCATCTGACCACTTATCATCTGTCATTTGTCAGAAAGAATTTCAGAAATTATATTTTGATGTGTGATCTGTCGTTTGTCTCTTTTCATCTACCAGTATTGATATGTGTTATATGATCGTAGATGAAGAAATTCTAAAAATATATCATATCCATTTGTCATCTGCCATCGTTCATCTGTCATCTGTTTATCTGTCATATGTTATGTGTCATCTATTCAATATGTCAAATGTCATCTGTTTATTTATCATCTGTCTTCTGTCACTGCCTTTTGTAACTGGCATATGTCATTTGTTATCTGTCTTTTGTTATCTGTCACTTGTCATCTGGCATCCCTTATATGTTATATATCATCTGACATTTGTCATAATGAATTTCAGTAATTATATTTTCAAATGTGTCATCTGTCGTTTGTCTGTTTTCATCTATCAATCATTGTTATCTGTTAACTGATCATAGATTGAGAAAGTTTAGAAAAATTATAGAAATTTGATTTTATTGTCGTGTTCATTTGTATAAAAACATTATATGTCATTTGTTATGCATATGAAAATTGCAAACTTCCTCGATTTCTAAGAAAATCTAAACATTACAGTTATTATATTTGCTATCTATTATCTGACATCTATTGTCTGTTTTATAGGTTGGAGGGTGAGATAGAGGCCACCCACCCACCCTACATATATTTTGGTACTTTCACCACTGTAACTGTTTTAGTTCAATTAAACAAAAAATAGAAATTTTGTAGATGTTTAAAAATATTTTAAAGGTATACTATATAATACTAGTGTCATTAAAGTATCATTGTATATGAAGGGTGGGTGGGTGACCACTATCCCACCCTCCAGTTTTAAATTGTACGCGACGGTCATCATTTAATAAAATCAAAATTTAGGGAAGGAAATGTATGGGTTAAACTAAACATAAATCGAATTCTAACGAAATTAATATTTAGCGAAATACTCGTCATCTATAAATTAAATTCAAAATTAATCAATTTGAATAATTAATTTATTCTGAAATGTCTAAAAGAAAGTCTAGTAAACTTTAAAAAGTCTTAAAATTATAATTTTCAAGTCCAAAAAGAAAATCTTTAAATATATCAACTGATTCCTTTGTAGATTTTTGTCATCTGATAAATATTATCAACTGAAAAATCTAGAAATTAAAAGTCTTATTATTCTAACTATCTAAATTATATTTAAATAAGTTATTTGTCATCTTAAATCTATAACAAGTCATCTCTCAATTGTCATTTATTATTTGTCATCTGAAATCTGTCAATTATAATTTCATTGGTTTAATTGTATTATTATTAGTAATAGTAGTAATGTTTTGCTATGAACCACGTGGTCCTTCCGCCGTGCGATTTATGTATTTGTGTGTGTAAATGAGCTTGGTACTTTTAAAGGATCGCCCTACTATTATTATTTTCTGTTAATAAATAAATAAATAAATATTAAACTTTCATCTATCATCTGTCACCGTTAAGTGTTAACCATACTTAAATTAAATTTAAAAAATCACTATGTTTTAGCCAAACAAATATGTGTGTAAACTTATATAATATATAAAATATGCCTACAGTGTAAATTGATGGATCTCTGAGAAAACCATCGGATTCGTGTAGAGAGGGCAATCTGAATATGACGACGTGTTCCTCCTCGGTGCTCGAACTCTCCTCCGGAATGGTTTCCGGGAATACCGTGTCTTTAGGTGACGAAACCCAACTTCCCTAAAAAAATATTTACATTAAAAAAAAAGATATTTATTTCTTACAAACAAAACACGCGTTCATTTACCTCATCGTCAGCTTTAGTTATCGTGGCGGTTACTGTAACACTGCCCGGAGCTGCTGCGGTCACCTGATCTGCGAAAGAAGTACCCACCGTCTGGCTAGGGGGACTCTGATTATCCTGGGGCATGAACGCATCATCAGATGATTGTTTTCCTGAAAAGAAAAATAAAATTGTATGAATTATTAGCCTGTAACAATACGCGTTAAATAATCATTCAAATTAAAAAAAATAAACAACTTAATTAATAGGATGAATTAAATTCTCACTTTGTCCATTATGGAACATTTTTATGTTAATTAGAAGGTTAGTTAATTATGTACCACCAATCTAGTGTGTGGTTTAAGTAAGTATTGTTTATTTTTAATAAATATGTTAATGATCAGCACGACATTCTTCAGGTAAAATGATGCGGTCGTTTAATATTTGATTAATCGTATTAGTCTCAAGTGGTGATAAATATAAGTCACGCTCTATAATATAATTACCTTCAGTTATAACTAAAATACAAATGATTTTGGAAAAATGTGCAATTAATGATGTCCTTAATTTTAAAAATGTGATAATTGGTATAAAAATGATTATTATAATTAATATCACTTGCATGCTGATTACTTGGGCTTTTGATTTTTTTGCGTGGTTGAAATAAGGTTTTATAGATTTCGTTTTTTTTTAAATCAATAATCAAGTACTTGATGGAAAATATTGCCATTATAAAGACATGCCATACTGAAGGGATACAATCAATCGTTTTATATACGTGATCAAATCACCGGAACTGATGTTGGCATGAATACAAATACTTTTTATTATGTATTGCATGCAAATGGAAAATTCAATAAATTTTCTTAATGTTATGTGGTAATAAAATAATGGAATTATTTGATTGTAATGGATTTAATTTAATTGTTATAATTAAAAGTTTATATAATTATTATTTTCAATAAATAATTTTAGATTAATTCCATAGGCCCTAAAGAAAAGATCTAGATGTAGATCATACCTGAAAAGAATGTACAGAAAGAAGAACTGAGAGGAGGGATTCCCCAAGGGTCAATGATAGAGCCATTATTATAGAACGTGATGTTTTACTTAATTCTACCATAGGTAGAAACGATAAACTGCATATAGAAGTGAGTAAACTAGACAAATAATTACCAAGAATTTCACTACAAAACTTACTCTAATTTTAGTTATATTTAGCAACAAAAAAAATGAATTAAATAAATCATCTTTACATATTTACATAACCTTTTATATTAACGCATCAAATATGCCCCGACCTGCAAGAAAATTACTATAATTTCATATAGATGATTAATAATATTGGGAGATTGATTTTATGGTAATTTACCATAATCGATGCATAAATGTGTATGATTAATTCGTTTTTATTTTAATTGAAACAGTTACTTTCCTTGATATTCTAAGATCAATACGTGTTGTAGTAGAAATGGTCGTAGAAGTATGAAAATAATTTCAATAATAATACTACTGTTCACTGTAAACGAATGCAAGTTAATCGGTGTAATTAAAGATGTCGTTAATTACTCGTTCCCGCATAAAAACTGTATCGTTGTGTATTTTCCAGACGGACTACAACTGATAAACACAATCTTTACAGTATTTAACGGTTTGAACGTCAACGTTATAATCCTGCAAGATGAACGTTTTGTTAATAACGTTATTTGCAAACCGACTGGATATATCATCCTAACTAATAATCAAACTACTATGTGGAATATTTTTAATAAACAACAGCTTCTACCACATACGAGGGTTCTTATAATTTTTGAAGGTTTTAGTTATTTACAAAATCACCAGTTTAATTATTTTATAGGAATGGCCGGATTGGATATAATTTTAATGGAATTAAATAATAATTTAAAAATAACGTGGTTGCGTGATAATACCTCGCATTCATGGAGTGAAGATGGTGATTTTAAAGTTAGCGAGGAATATTTTTTATTGAAAGAATGGACGCCTATATTTATGGATTATAAATTAAAATTTGGAGTTTTCGATTGTCCACCTTTTATATACTACACAGAAGAGAGAGGAGTTTATGAGGGATTAGAAAAACGTATATTAGATATTGTAGCGTATAATTGGTCGATAGAATATGTGGTGTATGATATTAATTCATGGCGTGCTGTTGTTGTTGATGTTGAAAGAAATCTACTCGATATCGGTTTGTGTGGACATTGGCAAACACTATCGCTCGATAATAATTTAGAACATTCCATGAAATTTCTTGAAGTATGCGCCTCGTTTTTTATACACAGACCACTACTAGCTTCAGAAGGTACGCTAACATTCAGGTGCTTTCATGGTTCTCTTTGGGCGTTAACATTACTCACTATAATTATAATATCGTGTATTTGGAACGTCTTTAATAAATTAAGTAAGGCAAAAAATTATTCCGATAAATCCAAATATTTTTTATACACATTCCAAATTATAACGTCAGGAAGTGCAGATTATCCGCGACACATAGGACTTGCGATTCGTATAATATTAGCATTATGGCACATCAATTCGTTGATTGTAAATACCGGATATTCAGCTGGTATATCAAGTGGATTAACGAGGCAACAATTTAATAAACCAGTGAAGAGTCTGCAAGATATGGTCGATAATAAAATTTATTGGGCCGAACCGATAAATGATACACTCCCTAGCCTACGCTATTCGTACAAGGAAATTTACGACATAATCGCTGATAGATTTATTTTACAGGACGACTACAACGCAAGAAACGCGTTAATACGTAAAAATTCGAAAATCGCAATCGTTGCAAAAGTGCACGGAAAAGATTTCATCGCCGATATGCAATACCTGGATGAATACGGTAGAGCGAATTTGATGTTGTTGAAAGAATGTTTCGGTATTTACAACGTCGTATCGTTGTTTAGGAAAAATTCCGCGTTTAAAAAGTATTTCGATAAGCATCTGGTACGTTTCGTGGAGCACGGTTTTATCCTGTACTGGTTGAGATGTATGCAACGAGTTGATTATAACATTTCTAAATATTATCCGATGTTTTATACCGTTTATAATAGGGAGCATGGTGGTTATCGTGATTTGAATTTGATTAAATTGGGTTTTATTTTTTATTGGCTACTCTTCGGATATGTAATCTCTGTGCTGGTATTTTTAACGGAAGTGTTTGTAAAAAATTCTTTTCGACCTAAAAATAAAAATAAAGTTAAAAAATAATCATAACTTATCAATACATTTTATTATTATAACTTATTGTTATATAAAATTACTTGTAATCATTTTTTATTATTTTATACTGCATCATCTTCGCGTAACTCATCAATCACCATTATAACTTAATAATACTTACTAATAAATTCGTACAAAGTAAACAATTAATTGTATTATTTTCCAAATAATTGTTTTAATATTCTAATCGTATTATTATTTTCTGAACGATGTATTTCAGTCTAAATTTACACGATCGTTTGAAATTCGATATATAAAAAAAACTGTTTATCCGATCCGCTCGGAATCAATCAAATTAATAATGTAAGTATGGCGATGATTATCCTGTCGGTTAACCAACAGTACGGTAAATATTTCCAAAAAGTCCTTTACAACCAAAAGGACAATCTAATCATTCATCGTCGTTTGTTATCATGAAATGCCTGTATTACATCGTAATAATATAAATGTAAATATAATTGGTCTTTCAAACTTATAATATAAATAATAAAGTAGATAAAAACAAAGAAATGCAAAGAAACTTTAAAATTACATGGAAAAGTAAATGAAATATAAAGATTGTTGATTCTATTGATAGTTTTATAGGGTAGGTATAAATTATTGTTTTGTTTGTCGAGTTTTAATCAATGCGTGGCCATTTTATTTAATTTGCAGGGTGAATTCTATTAATAAAGGTATTGTTATTATTATTTAATGTGCCATTGATCTAATGCCACATAGAGGCCACCCGCCCACCCTACATATACCAATAAACTTTAATTCATCATCGCCTTGCGGTTTCCAATTAAATTAATTACAAAACTTTTTGAATAACAAAGAAATTAGAAAGGTAAAATTTTTGAGTGAGTAAATAATTAAAAATATGATGCATGATGGGTGGGCAGACTTAAAATCGAAATTAGATAAGATTAGCTATAAAAAGTCATTGATATTTAAACTTAAATTTTGATTTTGTTGTATTTTTTATTACATAAAGGGTTTGATTGTTTTTAGCAGCAAAATCATCAACGATTTGCAATTAAAGTTATCATGTATATGTAGGGTGGGTGGGTGGCCACTATCACACCCTCCAATCAGTAAAACATAAGCGAGGGTTTTAATTAAAATTTGTAAAATATAAATAAACACAAAACAATTGCAATTTTTAGAGATTTATTCATACAAATTTTTCAAATAATTTTTAATGGTGTTTTACTGATTGGAGGGTGGGATAGAACATATACGTACATTACAATTTTAGCTAAAATACTACGTTTTGGTTACTCAATTGATTTTTATAAATTAAGACAGTGTGGGTGATGTAGAGTGAATAGGTGTTCACTTTTAAAATAAGCTTAATACTCACGATTTTGTTTTCTTTGGATAATTTCACTCTGTATATCACCTACCATGTTTTTTTTAAATATTTATTGTATGAAAAGCAAACAAGTTTTAATCATTAGTTCGGCTTTTTACTATCGCAAACAATTATTTTAAATTATCATTGAAATAATGTGTGCATGAAAAAAATAATATGTGGCACGCGATAAGGCTATAAATATCATTTATTCGTAATTTGTAAACAAATTGCAATATTAAAAACAAAATTATATATAATTAATATTTAGTGTTTAAATTTAATGCAGATACATATTTACATATTTAATCATGTAAAACTTTATGGAATATATATATAAACATTCCACACAGATATTAAATTATTTTAACCTAAAAAATTTAATTTTTCGTAATAAATAATAAAATTATAAATTTCAGAATGAAATACCTCGTATTGTTGCACCTAACATTAACAGTTGTCTGCACCGACGTCAAAAATTTTCTGCAAATGGTGATAAGGAACTCCTTCGAAAATTTATCCTGCATCAACATTATCAGCAACGACACGAATCCTCTAATCATGGACGTAATCGCATCCATGCATCTTCCACTTGTAAATTTCGATGATGAAAACTTTTCCATTAACAACTTGAATCCATGCGGTAAAAATTTCATCCTAATAAGCAACGATTTTTTAATGTTAAAACAATTTTTCACACGAAACGATTCCTTCCTGCCACACACCAGAATGTTAATTGTGTTTAACGGAAGCGAAAATTTCAGAACGCATCCATTCAAATACGCAACCGATTTGAGAGGATTAGATTTGATCAGTTTGGAAATAATTGATAATTTTATTCAAGTAAAATCCATCAAAATAAATAAGGTAATTGCATATTGGAATAACACTAAAGATTACGTGATAAGTTCCAAAGATTTCAAACAAAAACCATGGTTTCCAATTTTTGGAACGCAAAAATTATTAATTTCCATATTCCACTCACCACCATATTTATACATGGACGAAACCCAGCAATTTCATGCTGGATTAGAATACGAGATATTAAATTTTATTTTTGAACGCACCAAATGGCCGGTGGAGTTTAAAGTATATGAAGAGTTATCTTGGTCGAAAACTTTATTGGATTTAAACAATCAAATTGTAAATATCGCTACTGGTGGACATTTTGAGAGTAATTTAATTGAAGTTGATTTAGATAGGACGAAACCGTACACGGTCACGTGCGGAACGTTTTTGGTACCAAAAGCGAAAATATTTCCAAACGTCGCATTCGTTTTCCAAACGGGTTTTTACAGCTGGTTGGTTATCTTATTAGAATTTGCAATTATATTATCTATCTTGAAAATATTCAGTTTGTCATATACACGATTTTCTTGGGATTTTACCATTAATATATTACGGATTTTCGTCATCCAACCATTACCTAATTTTCCTAAAGCGATGGCGATGAAGTGTTTAATTATTATTTGGACGTTCACGTCGCTGTTGCATAACACCATGTTCTCCGCTGGATACACCAGTGCCCTGTCTAGGATTAGAACATCGAAACCCATCATCACGTTTAAAGATATGCTGAGGGAAAATATTAAATGTTACGATAGCGGAATCTACACGACTCGAGTAATTGAGGGTTCGTTAAATCCGGACCTATCAGCAATTGGTTATAAAATAACACCTAATCACAGCTTGAAAAACCTACCAGAGGACGCTTGCTACCTAGCGAATATACTCTTCGATCACCACGTCTTTCCCGAAGTTGAAAATTATGATTACCGCAAAAATTACATGAAGGTGTTGCCGCAGTGTTTCAATCAGTTTTCGATCAGTTTCGGCCTACAGAAACGCTCACCGTTTACGAAAATCTTCAACAAATATATAGACCAGTGTGTCGAGCACGGTTTCGTCATCGGTTGGTTCGAGAGGGTGATGAACGCCAACGTCGGCGTGGGTGTTTACATGCAGAGCTTCTTTCAGGAGACTTACACCAAAACTGTACACAAAGCGATGAGCTTCTCTGAATTGGCCGGTGTCTTGTATTTATTACTGATTGGTTACGGGGTGTCCATTATTGTGTTTTGCTATGAATGGTATAATTAAAAATAAATAATATTATCATCATTCGTCCTCCAATTGATAAACTATATAAATGCCTCATTTTAAGTAGTTTTTACAATAGTAATGATCATAATTGTTGATAGTCTTTTGAAATATTAACATACTAACACCTCATTCATTATTTATTATTTAAATGTTAGATTTTATTGTACATATATCTTATATTTGATTATCATTTTTCACTTGGTGAATCATCAAGTGAATTTTTTCAGCCACCTATTATTTATTGTACATATTTGTTAATAAAGATGTATATATCATCATAATTTTAAAGGATTAAAAAAGTGTTTTTTATTGTAAACCTTTGTACAATGTTTAATAATTAATGTTATTCTTTTAAAACCAAATCAATACACCTCAAGGATGTCATGCAATAGTTTTATTGACACTTTAAAAGAGCAATTAAAAATTCAACGCATGTAAGCGATTAACCAGTAGTTAGTAATCACCATCGTCCTAAGATGTTAACGAAAATATTTTTCCTACTTCTCTTTATTGATGGAAATAATTTTAATATTTTAAAGGATACAAAAACCATTGGAATTCTCACCGATGATGCTTATATTACATCAAAATTTTTCCAAAAACTCGATAAAGCGATTATCATATCAAATCAAACCGCACACTTTAAAAATACTGATCATTTCATCATCATACTCAATTCAATGATTGATATAAAAAAATGGCACATCAAAGACGTTAAATATTTTAAAACCATCACTAATAACACCCTAGAATACAAATCCTTCAATCTTCACCTTGATGATGATTATAAAGAAATTGATAATACATTAAGCGCCTCGATTAATAATAATTTCAATCAGGAACACGATTATAAAACCAGGAATATAATTAAAATAGGATATTTTAATTGTCCACCTTTTATAATAACTGATAATACATCAAAAATCCATGATGGAATCGAGTATAACATACTGAAGGAAATTTTCAAAAACGACGTTTTGGAATTTGTTAACCTTCACCACAACCATAATTATAGCGCGTATGCGAAAATTTTAAACCAATCAGAGGATGGTGTAATTGACATCGGAGCCTGCTCTCATTGGAGAGTGGTTGTGTCTAAACGAAAAATAGATATTAGTTATCCGTATACACAATTATGCATCACGTTTTTAGTTCCGAAACCACACATGACCTCAAGCATCCTCATCATCTTCAGCACCCTCACAAAAACCTCATGGTTTTTAATAATAACAACAACATTCATCCTATCAATGTTGCTAACATTATTTTCAAAACGTAGTTACTGCGAGTCTTATTTCGACATCATCAGGATATTAGTGCAAAACCCACCAAAATTCCCCACATCAACATCGATTAGAATTATCTTCACCGCATGGAATATAGCAGCGTTGTTATTGATAACAATATACTCAGCGGGTGTTACGAGCTTATTAACATCACCACGTTTTTACGAACCAATCGAGACCATTGATGATATGGTCCGTCATGAAATTGGATGGGGTGGTCCTGATTTCGCAAATCGCGACACTTTAAAAGGATCCCCAAAAACTAGCATACAAGCACTATTAAATAATTACTATTTAGAGGGCGGTTTTAAGGAGGTCAATAAGAAAATACGGACGCAAAAATACGCGGCTTATGTTAAAAAAATCCACGATTTCATCACCGACACGGAATTTATGGATTCGTACGGACAAAATCACATGAAAGTATTATCAGAATGCGCCGCCGTTAACGACATCGTTTTTATCTTAAGAAAAAACTCTACATTCGCCGATAGATTCAATAAAAAATTAATTAGATTAATCGAGCACGGTTTTATCACAGCATGGATTTCTAGCGCATTAATGAATTACAACTTAAAATATATGGATAATTTCTTCACCAATTACGTCCATCAAGATAAGGATCAAAAGTTTAAACTACAACACATAGAGGGCGCTTTGTGTTTACTTTTAATCGGTCATCTATTAGCGTGCGCTATTTTTTTATTAGAAATTGTTAAAAGTAAATAAATTTGCGAGTGACGTGTTTATCTGTAATTTAATTCATTACTATTGTGAAAACATAAAACATCATTATCTTCAGCAAACACACCCTTTTCGCCTAATGAAATTCACACATACACCGTCACGTAAACATATCGTAATTTATATAATGCGATACCAAACAAGAAAACGCTTTTATCATCCACGATTCGCCATGAAGTTATTAATAAAACTATGTGTGGCGTTTTTGGTTTTTGAAGGTAACACGGCGAATAATTTCTATACCAAGGTGACATTAAACGAGACGAAACTGATCGATTTCATGGGTTCGGTCATCACCAACTCGTTTAAGGAGAGGAATTATATAGCGTACTTATCGGATGGATGCGTACTTTCAAGCTACGTTGAGAGGGCGGCAGCAGTGGCTAATATAACAACGGTGGTGTTGCCGTTTGAAAATTTGCGAAATTACAATTATAATATTAATTTTGGTGGATACATCATCGTCACGGAAAATATTACCTCGATTAAGGAACTGGTGCGACCTAGTGATGATCAGAAGTTTAAAATTAAGCCACACACTCGCGTGACGATATTTTATAACTGGTTGCAGGATTTTTGCAAGAGTCAGGTTTTCCGGGCGGCGACGTATTTTCTAGGTTTGGACATTATAATCGTGCAAGGTTTCCAATTCAACATCTCCAAAGAAGTTCTCTCCGAAACTGAAAATAACGACATACAGATTATACACTTGAGGAAAAACAAAACGATCCTCCACTGGGATTTAAATCGTGATGTCAGTATCAATCGATCGTTACTTGCGATTGAAAAGTGGAGACCGACTTTTATCACGCGATCACTACAAGTTTCCGTTTTTAATTGTACCCCCTTTATTTATTTAGATGATTATGGGGAGGTGTTTGAAGGTTTGGAGTATAGGATACTTAAAGAAATTTTGAATTATGAAGGATGGCCGGTGAGGTATGTGGCATTGAGGATTAACGAGACGACGAGTATGTATAATAAAATTAATAAGATTGTTTTCGAGAAAAAGGCTGACGTTGGTTGTTGCAGTCACTGGTTGAATATGATTCCGAAAAATATTTTCGATGTTAGTCATCCGTACACACAACTCTGCATCACGTTTTTAGTACCTAAACCACGTTTATTACCAGCTGCTACTTATGTGTATCAACCGTTACAAGGAACGCTATGGCTTATGATTATAATCATTAGTATGATTACCATCGGTGTAATCTTTGGTATATCGAAAATCTTGGAGGATGCGCATGAATTATTACCATACGTCTTTGATGTGATTAGGATAATTACTTTAGGACCAATCTGTACGCGTAATTATAGGAAATTAGCGTTGAAAATTGTGTTTGCGGCTTGGTGTATTAACTCCCTGTTGATTAACACTGGATATTCGGCGGGATTCACCAGTACTTTAGCAGCGCCGAGATTTTCGGAAACTATAGACACTCTTGAGGATATGGCGAAACATCATATAGGTTGGGGAGGACCTGATGAATTCAGTAAATTAACGCTGAGTAATAGTACCAATGTGCACATTCAAAAACTCTTAGAAAATTTTGTTATTGAAAAGAGTACACACCATAGGAATCAATTGATTCAACGCGGAAACTACGCCGCCGTTATAAAGATCCTACCCCGGAGATATGTAACGGAAACGGAAACGTTAGATGAACACGGAAAGACGCATTTAAGGGTCCTGAAAGAATGCGCCGCTGAGAATTATATCGTTTTCGTATTCAAAAAGAATTCCCCGTTTACAGACATCTTCTCCAATCACATCATCAAGTTTCGTGAGCACGGTTTGATCGATTACTGGGATAAGATAATAATTTCCAAGTATAATTTGAACTACATGGGTAATTTCTATACCACTTATACGCATAAAATGGTCGCCAGTCCGATAACCGTTAGTGAAATACAGGGGGCTTTTATTTTATTGTTTATAGGACTTTCGGTTTCTTTAATTGTATTTGTTGGTGAATACTTTTGGATGAGATAAAGTATTATATAGATAATGTTAAACAGCCACGAGCTAGATTTCACTCAGATTACACAAAAACTTAATAATTCTACGAGTTGTTAAGGTTAAGATAAAAATTTATACAATTGATACACTCTTGATGGAACAAGATATGTAAATTCGATGAGGTAGAACACTTGTTAAGTTCCATAATATTTTTATTTTCAGTTGTCTGACACATTTTGTATTTTAAAAATGATCAGGAATGATCGAAACACGTGTCAGGCAACTAAAAATAAAAATATTATGGAACTTAAGTGTTTTACCTCATCGAATTTAAAATTTCATACATACTATATACTATCCAAAAGTATTCACCATAAGCAGCAACAAAATGCAACTGGAAGTATTCAGTATTTTCTTTTATTTTGTCAACATTGTGGCAAAAAGCATTTAGACTCCTTCAGAATAAAATTTTTCATCTCAGAAATTCCCCAAGAATATAAATTATTCCTAAACATAATCCCATAGATTTTAATAATATATATTTTTTACATTATCGTAATAAATTATACCAAAATTGACTAAATTTAAATTCCCTACACAAAACCCCTTCAAAAACCATCTACATTTTCTAGCCTTTGTAGAATTTAAGTTAGATAAACCATTTCTGTTAGTATATTTGATTCACGTGAAGAGAAACTTAATAATAAAATTTAGACATCCCTTTCTTCACTATAACTTAATAATAATAATAAATATTAAGATAAAGCATCTAAACTGTTTAGACTTTTATACACAACCATTATTATTTCCTCTTATTTACATATAACAATAACACTACTCACACCTTATAATTACTAAAAATATCAAATATTTAATTGTAATATACACATCCTTCTATAATATATCAACTCTATAACAAAAACAATGGATGCAAAACAATTACCAACCAAAAACAATACAAAACACCCTTCAGCGCGTTTTAAATCAAAAATCACAAAAACATTTTCGTTCTGCGTCTTCAGAAAAAAATTACTCAAATATCCCAACTTATATTTCGACGTCATCGAAGCAAACAGATACCTGATAACACCATTTTCATGCAGGTAACTGATCTGTCGATCAAAGTGCTTTTTATAAGGCGACCGTTTTCGCAACACGAACACCGTCTTATAATTCGCAGCGCAATTATCTAAAACGTGCAGATTTTTCTTTGCGAACGCATCGAGTGTTTCCGTATCTGTTAGATACCCAGTAGACAGTTTCTTCACCAGGGTGGCGTAGTTTAATTTCCGCAGCCTTTCATCCCTGGCACGTAGCGTGGCTTCTAATTGGAAGGATTCGTAAAAGTACGTGTATATACCTACGTTGTCTTTAAAAACGTAATTCGTGTCTCTAGGACCACCCCAGCCTATCCGATGATCGATCATATCTTCGACGGTTCTGATCGGTTTGTCGAATCTTGGGGATGTTAAAATACTGGCGAAACCTGTTGAGTATGCAGTGGTTAACAATATTGCGTATATAGTGTAAAAACAATACAAAATCCTAAAGGCAGGGTTTAATAATCTCGATGCTCCGTTAACAGCCCGAAGAGTTGTAATAGCTAATGAATCAAAAACACCATCCAATAAAGAAATGCTTCTTACACCTAAATTAGTTATATAAATCATTAAAGACAACACCAAAATAAGAATTATGATTACAATCCATACATTAAAACGTAGAGGTTCAAATATAAAACTCATATATGGAAGAAAGTGTGGTTTCGGTACCAAAAAAGTCATACACGTGTCAGTGTATGGCGTTGAATAATCAAAAACACTCGTATTAACATTCGATAACCAATGTGAACACAGTGCTAAATCACAGGTACCATTTAAAACCCTTTCTTTTGACAAACTGTAAATAGAAATTCCATCTAATAATTCATTCACAATTAATTCCAACCGTTGTCCTTTCGCCAATTCTTTCAAAATATGATATTCAATCCCGTCGTATACATAATTTGACGAATTTACGTAAACAAATGGTGGGCAGTGAAATAACGATGCTGATATTTTGGTATTAACACTGGGTACCCACATCACCTTCTTGAAACCAATCAATTCATTAAAAAATTCCTTTTTTCCTTCCCAAACAAAAATATCCTTTCTAACATTGACGTATTTCACAACAATTGATGAATCCGTGTGATTTACGTGCGTATACAACAAATCCAAACCACTCTCACTGATTATAGGATGTAAAAAATCACTTTCGCATAATTCAGACGTAAATACAAGCACCCTCTTATGAGGATGCATAAAACCAGTGGCGTTAAATATAGATCGAAATTCATCACAATTTTCCAGCACAATTAAAGCATCCATCGAAGCCCAATTTTTACTATTCAGCACAAACAAATTCGGATAAGAAATCGTCACTAACGGTATGGACAGTGACCTCAAGCTACTTTCGATAATTGATGTTAATAAACCACCCGAATTGATATAGTATATCGAGGCTTCATCATCAAACGACGCTCTTATAATATGACGTATCACTTCCGACACAAATTTCTCCCCACAGACACAATTAAACATCGCTATAATGGTAACGGAACTAATCAACATTTCACTAATAATAATTAACCTCAACTCTGTGACACAGTAATACGTTCATGTTGTGAATTAGTTTTGTAATAAAGTAAAAGCTCAAGGGAATGGTATACATACAATACATCAATTTCTGGTGTCATAAATAATCACACGATTGTCAACGATACTGTATTTAAGTAATTACATGACGTTAAATAAGTGATTATCACGAATCTAAATTTATCTCTACTTAAACAGTACGATCGAAAAGAGTTGTAGTTATAATAAACAAAAACATATTTATTCTAACTTTAGATAACATCTATTTTACTATATTTTTATAAAATTGTTAATTTTGAATTATTGTTTAATAATTAATAGAAATTTTTCTTCACACTCTTAGTGTATCGTTTGCTTTTACCCTTTTTTCACACATACTGTCTCCTACAATCCACATCCCTTTCAATCTATCTCTTTCGTATTATATACAGATATTATGTAGATGGTGTTCGTGATTTTATAAGCATTTCATTGTATATGTTTTTTTTAATTTACCTAATTACAGGTCCCCCTTAAAAATAATAAATTAATCCTTATTATGTATTCCAGATCCGTGACAATAAATTAGAAATAAAGGATAATAAATTTCTATTACATATATATTATTTTATTTTTCAGACTAGTTTCGGTTTATTAACCATCTTTAGTGAAAAATGTTGAAACGCTTTCTGTGTTGGAGCCATTAGACGCTTTTTCACTGAAGATGGTTAATAAACCGAAACTAGTCTGAAAAATAAAATAATATATATGTAATAGAAAGTACGATTTATTATCCTTTAATATACAACGCACCTATTAGAATGGATATATTACCTCAAAAATAAATTATAAAATTTCCCTAGCGTACTCTTGACCTACCCCAATAGTTTGCGCTTTAAGGCAGGTCAGGAATACGCTAGAGGTCAATGTACAGCGTATTGGGGTAGGTCAAGAGTACGCTAGAATAAAACAATGGTTTTATTTAAGCGAAAAAATGGTATGAAAATTAGGTAGACCTTGAAAACAATTGAAAATCGTTAAAACGTTCAGTTAAAAGAAAAACAATAAAGTTTTACATCATAAATAATTAATTGAATTTTGTTTATATTACATCGTAATTATATTTGTTACAAAAACACAACTTTTATAACAATGTCACGTTTACAAACGACACATAAAAAAGCACTCCAGAGACGTGCGCCCGTACATTCTTTTTGTTTTCATCGTGGAAAAAAAAACGTGTAAATAAGAATGGGTATGATTAATAGGATTAAATGCTGTTTATTGGGAATTATCGATTTTGTGATGGCCAAATCCTTTTAAGCATGCAATTACAATGGATGTTGTTAGTTAACGTCACAAGCGTTTATTTATTGGCTGCGTGTTTTAATCTGATTAACATTTCAACATGAAACATTATTTATCTACGATTCTTAACTGGAGATAACGTTCTTAATAACGGTTCATCATAATGTATAAAGTTAATTCGTACACAAAGACTTCTAGTAGAGTGTGAATTGTTTAATAATTAAAATTAATTAAATAATGATGAATGCAATAAAAGTATTTTTAATATATATAATTGCGGTTTCTTATTGCAACGATCAAAACGTACACCTGATTATAAATAATATAATAAAGGCATCGTTTAAAATGGATAAAACTATGTATTACATAACTAATTATAGTACTTCATCGGAATACTTAACAAACGCCATGAAATTTAATCAAATTCCAACCATTCTATTGAATTACGACGATTTTTTGGAACTTCTGCCTACAACTAATGTTTTATTTTACACTAACGATTGTTGCAAATTAGAAAATTTAAACATCCTACCTGGTAGAAGAGTGCTTTTATTCGTAGAAGATAATTTGTGTCCTGAAGAATTGTTAACGACAATAATTAATCGAGGAATCGACCTGTTGCTACTTCACACACACAGTGTAGATGAAGAAATTGTTAATATTACAGTCACGTATGTTAATTATAGAAGGCAAATATTTACTTGGAGTAATGATGATGTTGGTGATGTTAAATTAAACGTATCCGAGTTTAAAATGTTGGAATGGCGACCCAATTTTGACGGACATTATTTTTCCGCTTCAGTATTTAACTGTCCTCCTTTTAATTACGTAAACTCTTCCAATTTTCCGTATGACGGTATTGAATACAACATTTTAAAAGAAGTGGCGAAACATTGGCGTTTGCGTTACTTTCTAACATCAATGATTGAAGGGGAAGGAAATCACGGCGCCGCCCGAGTTGATGTTTTAAACCATCGCGCAAATATTGGATTGTGTTCGCAATGGTTGGTTAATATTGATAATACCTATTTCGATTTCACCACCCCCTATGCACACACGTGTATTACATTTTTAGTCCCTAAACCACACTTCCTACCCTACTCAACTTTTATTTTTGAACCTTTGGATAATAACTTTTGGTTCGGAATATCTTTAAGCATAATCATTTTAGCTATCATTTTAAACATCTTTGGGCGCGTATATAATTATTTGAGAATCGGTTTACACATGGAATGTTTCGAAGCGTTCATGGGATTGTTGGCTATATTAACGTTACGTAGTGCACCTAACCATACGAATTTACTAAGACCATCATTTAGGATCTTAGTATGTGCTTGGTGTTTATATGCTGTATTAATTACAACGTCGTACTCTGCTGGATACACGAGCACATTATCATCGCCAAGATTTGAAAAACCTATATTTAGTGTGGAGGATATGGTGAAGAGAAATATCAGCTGGGGTGGACCTTCGGGTACGAATTATTTATTCAAGGAGAATTTCGGATACTTCCGCGAGCTGTTCACGATGTTTCAAACCGAGCATTCGATTCGGGAAAGGGATGAGAGACTAAGGCGGCGGAATTACGCTGCGTTGGTGCAGAAACTATCCAAGAATTACATAACTGATACGGAAAATTTGGACGAGTTCAGTAAAGCAAATTTAAACGTATTGCGCGAATGTGCCGGAATTTATGGTTTATCATTCGTGCTGGAAAAGAATTCGCCCTATAGGGAAATCTTCAACAAAAGGATAGGTTTACTACAAGGGCATGGGTTTATCAGTCATTGGTTTTCGGCTATGATTTCGAAATACAATTTAAAGCATGTCCACGAGTTCTTCTTGCAAAATCCGACTCGAATGGTACCGTTGGATTTTGGTAGGATGGAGGGTTGTTTTTGGATATTAATCATTGGTAATCTACTAGCGTGCGCTGTTTTTATTTTTGAGATGATTATATTTTATGTATTCAGCTAGTGAATAAATGTATTAAAAAAATGGTTTTTGTAAATTATTAAACTATTCAGTTATTAAAACAATCCAGTGATGGACTATTCAGTTATTAAAATATATAAGTCCTTTACGTTGTAGAAAATTAACTAATTTCGTGTTTTTTCTAATTATTCAGTTATTAATTATTAAAGAGATAAAAAAATAACTTACGACCATAAAAGACGTCTCCGTACTGATTCTTCTTCAGCGTTTTCCCCGATAGAGTCTTGGGCTTCGGTTTGCAGTGCGTGGTGAAGCAGGGTGCGTCCGGATGCCGGAACTCCCACATAGCCTGCCATATCTTCAGTCCGTTCTCCAGACGGAAATTTTGGAAATCCGACTCCTTCAGGCTTTGACATATCGGTGCGAATAAATAAACGAACAACTGGAGAATAAAAAGTAAGTACATTTTCGCGTTATTGTAAGGCTGGGAGATTTTATTACCGTCATGGATGGTATTGAAAACAAGTAGTAAAACGGTGATGAGTGGAATATCCCACGTTCATAGTCGGCATCGGCACACTCTTCAGCGGCATCAAGTAATATCCAGTGTAACGTGTATAACAACTTGCTTTCCATAGCGCCGAGAATTTGTATGTTTCCATCTTTCATTCTATAAAACAAAACACATGAGTTTTATGTAAAAAATAGTGATGTGGCTGTTATAGTACTTTCCCTTAATTTTACTATGAGGGTTTAAAACACAAAATAATTGCATTTTTTAATTGATGTATTCATACAAATTTTTCAAATAAATTTTGATGATGTTTTACTGATTGGAGGGTGGGATAGAGGCCACCCACCCACCCTACATATACATAAAAATTTCAATTACTGATAGTCTCGCGGTTTCCAATAAAATTATATACAAAACTTTTTGAATAAAAAATGAATTCAAAAGGTAAATTTTTTGAGTGAGTAAATAAGTAAAAATTTGATGCATGATGGGTGGACAGACTTAAAATCTAAATTAGATAAGATTATCTATAGAAAGTCATTTATATTTAAACTTAATTTTTGATTTTGCTTTATTTTTTATGACATAAAAGGTTTGATTGTTTTTAACAGCAAAATCATCAACAATTAGCAATTAAGATTATCATGTATATGTAGGGTGGGTGGGTGACCTCTATCCCACCCTCCAATCAGTAAAACATAAGCGAGGGTTTTAATTAAACGTTGTTAAATATAAATCAACACATAATTGCAATTTATAGAGATTTATTCATACAAATTTTTCAAATAATTGTTGATGATGTTTTACTGATTGGAGGGTGGGATAGAGGCCACCCACCCACCCTACATATACATATAAACTTTAATTCCTTATCGACTCGCAGTTTCCAAAAAAATTAATTACAATACTTTTTGAATAAAAAAGAAATTAAGAAGGTAACATTTTTGAATGAGTAAACTAATCAAATTTTTATTCATGATGGGTGGGCAGACTTTAAATCTAAATTAGATAAGAATAGCTATAGAAAATCATTTATATTTAAACTTAAATTTTGATTTTGTTTTATTTTTTATTACATAAAGGGTTTTATTGTTTTTAGCAAGAAAATCAACGATTAGTAAATTAAGTTATCATTTATATGTAGGATAGGTGGGTGTACTCTATTCCACCCTCCAATCAATAAAACATAAACGAGGGTTTTAATTAAAAGTTTTAAAATATAAATAAAAACAAATAACTGCAATTTTTAGAGATTTATTCATAAAAAAATTCAAATAAATTTTGTTGATGTTTTACTGATTGGAGGGTGGGATAGAGGCCACCCGCCCACCCTACATATACATAGAAATTTCAATCACTGATAGTCTCGCGATTTCCAATAAAGTAAATTACAAAACTTTTTGAATAAAAAAGAAATTCAAAAAGTAACATTTTTGAGTGAGTAAATTAGTAAAAATTTTATGCATGATGGGTAGGCAGACTTAAAATCTAAATTAGATAAGATTAGTAGTTATTAAAACTTAGATTTTGTTTTATTTTATTATTACATAAAGGGTTAAACTATTTTTAGCAGCAAAATCATCAACGATTAGCAATTGAAGTTATAATGTATATGTAGGGTGGGCGGGTGGCCTCTATCCCACCCTCCAATCAGTAAAATATAAGCGAGGGTTTTAATTATAAGTTTTAAAATATAAATATACACAAAATAATTGCAATTTTTAGAGATTTTTCATACAAATTTTTCAAATAATTCTTGATGATGTTTTACTGATTGGAGGGTGGGATAGAGGCCACCCACCCACCCTACATATACATATAAATTTCAAGTACTGATAGTCTCGCGGTTTGGAATAAAATTATTTACAAAACTTGTTGAATGAAAAAGAAATTCAAAAGGTAACATTTTTGAGTGAGTAAATAAGTAAAAATTTGATACATGATGGGTGGGCAGATTTAAAATCTAAATTAGATAAGATTGGTTATAGAGAGTCATTTATATTAAAACTTAAATTTTGATTTTGTTTTATTTTTTATTACATAAAGGGTTTGATTGTTTGTAACAGCAAAATCATCAACGATTAGCAATTAAAGTTAACAAGTATATGTAGGGTGGGTGGGTGGCCTCTATTCACCCTCCAATCAGTAAAACACAAGCGAGGGTTTTCATTGAAAATTGTAAAATGTAAACAAACAGAAGATAATTGCATTTTTTAATTGATGTATTCATACAAATAATTTTTGACGAAATTTTGCTGGCTGGAGGGTGGGATTATTAATTACCTAATTATATTTTAAAAGTAATGTTAGGCATAACAAAAGAATTGGAAAATCAATTAATTTCTCATCTATTTGAAACAATTTTGATATATAGTTTAAGGCCCTTACCGATTGTATAGAACTGAAGCTATACTGTGCATGACGTGCGGAAGAGATGCTTGTATAAGCCTCCATCGTGGTAAATCCTTCAGTGCCGCTGTTAAGTCCGGCTTCAGACCTATGGTAATATTCTGCACCAACACTTTTTCGAATAATTTGCACGCTTCCTTGAGCTCGTGATGACCCGGCGCATGCTGACAAAACTACAACAAAAATTGAGAATTTTAATGATTCAATTTCTTCTACCAAACACTAAAAAAAATTGATAGTAGTTGCATAAATTTCTCTTGGCATTCTTTTATATGTTATATCTTCCTGTCACTAGATACAGTTTTGATTAAGTGAGTTACGTGAAGAAACCTTTCTTCGGTACAAATAAAATAGTGAATATATTGGATGCTTGAAGCCATAACTTTGTGATACATGATGCACCACGAACATTATCAGGGGATAAATAAAACTGTACTTTATTAATATCACATCACGTATATCATATTAAAAAAGTACAGTTTTATTTATCGTCTGATAGAGTTTCTAAAATAGTTATGAAAAGTTTTTTAATCATGTTAATAGATGTAGTGTATTCCTGCAAATATAAAAAGAAAGAGTTTTAATTAATTCAATTATTTATGCAATCTAGATAATCCATAAAGTAACAGCTTTAAGTATTCCACTATAAATTAACTCGTCACGAAATCTTGCACGTCATGGTGCAACAGGGGCCAACAACAAGTGGTTATTTGAAATTATATTAGGGTCATCAGCGTCTCGCAATAATAAGCACGCAATGAACACGATTATTTCACACGTAATTATGCAAAGTCAATAGTTTCCTAATAAATTACATTTATAAGTTCTTACATTTTAATTAAGTCAATGTGCATCAATCAATCAATATTTCGCGATTGTTTTATTGATATTGAACAGTTGGAAGCTTTTTATCAACACCACATATACAATTCTACTTTAAGATACCCTAAAATTGAAAAAGTGTTCTATTAATTGATTGATGAGGCTGATAACTGTTGAAAGTCTTCACTTTTATATAAATAAAACTTATATTTTATTCATTTATATAAAAGTGTTCTATTTAAGACCTACAATCTTAACCTGATCTCAATTTTTGAATCAGTCATGAATTCAGTCATTCTGTAATTAATCCAAACGCCCCTAAGAGTTCTATTGCAGATTTTGGGCGATTGTTTAAGCCCATATAAACTTTCCTAAATGTGCACTTATAAGATCTACCTTCAGAGAAAGAGAAGTGTGTTTCTTCTCACAAAAGTTTATATTTAAGAACACAAACTCCACATCTAACTTCTATAACTGAAGATTGTTTACATGAATAGTGTCGACCTAACGACATAAACATTAAATTAAAAGACAAGCTACATTTTTGCCACTCAATTTTAATGTAAGATTTAAACAACAAATTGAATGAGTAGTTGAGGCTGTTAGTAGTTGAAAGTTCATATTCTTAATCACTTTGGTAAATTTTCGTAAATATTTGAGTGTTTCGTATTTAATTTACAAAAATTTACCAAAGTGATTAACAAATTGAATACCTAGTTTATTACTTCATAACAACCTTTACAAATCGACTTAATTAAAACTTTTCTTCACTATTTTATTTGTAATCAGATGTACATATGTTTTTAAGTGTTTTTCTTTGATTCCAGAATGCCCCTTGCTATTCTACTATCAAGGTATTATCATCTCACAAATCATAATCATAATTGAAGTTTTTATATATAAGTATTATATATAATTTTTAAAGGAAAAATATCCTACGTCTCTTAATTAAATGTTAAATCTTCAATAACTATCTTGATAGGGTAATAAAAACCATAATAAGTACGTTAGTTTAGTGTTTATCTTGATAGATATTAAAATTTATTCATTTGTAATATATTAAGAAACGAGAACACTATTTATAACAATAAAGCAATTATTATGTTTTCTTAAGTAATTATTTATGTTAAAGAAAATGAAATTTATTTATTTATTTATTCTCAACAGGCATGAGAAAAATACAAATATTGGTAATTAAAAAAAACAGGAAAATATTTTCGTGTTATTAGTGAATTTTCTACAACGTAAAGGACTTATATATTTTTATTACAAATATTGGCTTAATCTACAACTTAAAGATAATATTATACAATATTGTACAATAATAACAATATGTGTATTTTTATTAGTAAGAAGTTAATTACAGAGACATACCATGCATGACGCCTCGTGTAACTTCCCTAGTTTAGGTTTGACGAAAGGGCTGACTTGCTTCCACAAAAATATCTGTATAGGTATTGGCACCGCTTGATCGGTGAGCGCCTCGACGGACGCCCTACGGTCCGCGTCTGAGGGCATGTTTTCTCTTTAAAAAAACACTTATCACAGAGTCTTATCACTATTTATTATCACGTATTTAAGAAAAAATCCAACGGGGGTTTCTACTTCTCAGTGTTTCCAGTGGCGTGTGTTATTGGCACACATCGCAAAAATAAATATAATCGGTTCGATCCGGAGACGACACCAATGAGCATGTCGACGATTTCGTAACGATTTCCTCTGGCGCGGCCTGGATGTGCGGGATGCTGCGCGGAACGACTACATTTCAATCGCTAAAGCTCAAATATAATATCGGAACTATATTTTGCCGAAGAATGCCGTGTGCGTGACGAGATACGAATGTAAACACGATATGCTTAAAAGTAATAAAATTATTCATTGACTTCAATACCTAGTCGAACCAATCAATTGTCAAGAGAGTTTTATTAATATTTTTTCTGAAGATGGACGATTTTAGCCGAAACTGGGTCGGAATTGAAATTAAAATTAAAAAAATTATACATCATGGAAGTACTATTAATAGCCTCCTATATATCATATAGTTATTAATAAGTACTATTAATACCCTCCTATATAACATATAGTTATTAATAATGGATTATCTGTTTTTTTTTAGAAATTTCCTCAGAAATTGTTGTTTTTGCGTTTTCAATTGTTTTTTGCAACTAGTTTTCTTGTTGTTTTTGTTTCAATAAGTTTTCAGCTACAAAAACCATTCAATTTTATTAGCTAAAAACAATTGTTATTCTTTGAAAAAATCGTATATTTTTTAGTTACTTGTAAAACTATTTTTTTAACTCAAGTGTTTTTTCTCTGAGAAGTTTTTAATTGTTTTTCAGAAAAAAATTAATTACTTTTTTTAAATTCCAATGAATTTTAAGTAAATTTTAAACAATTTTTTAAATTTTCAATTCAATTAATTAATTTTAAGTCAGTTGATCTTTGCTAAGAAAAACTATTCAAAATTTGTTAATAAAAAACAACTGAAATTAACCAAAAATAGTTGAAAAAGAGGATACAGTTAAAATTAAAGAAAACAATTGAAAATTTGCAGGAGAATATTTAATTTAATTTCTCCCAATTTTTATTTTCATTCATCAAATTTTAATTAATATTTAACTAGCTGTGGGTTGTCATGTTTTAACAAATTTGTAACATCTTTAACTGTTTCTTTGTTCCAAGTTTTTATCAATGTTGGAACTGTTTGTCAGTTGTAAATTTTTTAATTCTAACAATTTCAGTTGTATTACGTATAAATTCAATTGTTTTAGTGCTTGAAGCATTTTTATATTATCATCAACTAGTTTTCTAATAATTTTAACTATTTACTAAATTCATATTCATGATTAAAGTGATTTTATTAATTCTAAACTTAGAATATGTTTGATCTAGCGTACTCTTGACCTATCACAACATGTCAATGGCCTATGGATTGTACTCATAACCTACCCCAATAAATTATACATTGCCCAAGGTCACGAGTACGCTAGTTCAAACGTTAGTTCAAACACTAGGCTAACATGGTGTACATTGAGGTAGGTCAAGATTGCGCTAGGTTAATAAATAATTTAATTGATACTTGTTGCGCTACACTTTTTATGGAACCAGATATGCAAATCTGATGAAGTAAGACACGTGTTTCGATTGTTTCCAATCATTTTCAAAATTTAAACCAAATTTAGTTTTTGAAAATGATTGGAAACAATGAAAACATGTGTTTGATTGTTTCCAATCATTTTCAAAAACTAAATTTAGTATAAATTTTGAAAATGATTGGAAACACTCTTGATGGAACCAGATATGCAAATTTGGTGAAGTAAGACACGTGTTTCGATTATTTCCAATCATTTTCGAAATTTAAACTAATTTTAGTTTAAACTTTGAAAATGATTGGACATAATCAAAACACGTGTCAGTCAACTGATAATAAACCTATGGAACATAACAAGTGTCTTACTTCACCAAATTTAATATATAATTATGAAACATTTCAGAAGTATATACTCAAGTGATTTTATATTTAACTGTATTCATATTTATAATAACTTATTGTCAATTTTTATTTTCATATGATAATTTCACTTTTTTATTTAATAATTAAATTTTTTACCTCTAAACTTTACAATCCTAGTGGACAATTAAATGGATCTAAATTCCTTGGTGAATACTTGAGCGTGTGAAAACAGGATCCGCAGGGAGAGGATAAGAGTGCCGGTAATTAAACACTGGTATCGGTGAAGATTCTCATTTATTCTTCTCAATAACACGAAGAATACATCTGTAAAATACGCACTGTGAGTATAATTGTTAATTTAAAAATAATATATCCAAAAAAATATAAAATTATTAATTAATAAATAATCTAATTTTTTTTTTAAATAAATTTACAAGAAAATATTTCTACTCTCCCTTTAGGCTGCACCTATGAACGTATCTAAAAACCTGTAATGAAAAAACCTCTATTAACACAAAATAAATTAGAATGAATGAATTTAATCGTTGTAACTATAATGATGTAATTTCTTTGTACTTCGAAAATGATCAGTATGGATAGAAACACGTGTCATGTAACTGAAAATGTATCTGAAGCCACCCACACCCTACATATATATATATTTATTTTAAGTATAACTCTGCTGATAATTTTTGTTAACTTAATTAACGCTTTAACTGTTTGTTTCCCTGGAAACTAAACGCTGATCATTGAATATGGTTAATATGCATATGTAGGGTGGGTGGGTGGCCACTATCCCACCCTCCAATTCCAAAACTTACGCGAGAATAAGTGAAATAAAAATGAATACTCAGTTTGATAATTTCATAACTTAAGAAATTACAAATGAAGTAATTCATCTGACATATTCGTTATTGATTTAGTAAAAATTAATTAAATAAACACTAAACCCCCTCATATATATTTTATTGATTGGAGAGTGTATCTGAGGCCACCCACCCACCCTACATATATCTATTAATTTTAGGTAAAACACTGCTGATGATTTTTGCTAGTTTAAATCAATGGTTTCACAGTTTGTTTTCCTGAAAATTAAACATTGGATGGGGTTAATATGCATAAGTAGGGAGGGTGTGTGACCACTATTCCACCCTCAAAAAATCACTAAGTGAAATAACTATTTCTCTTAGCCAGATTTTCAAAAAGTAATTTGTTTTGTAGATTCATTCTTGTACATTTACTAAATGTTTTTGTATTTTTAAATTATTAGACAATTTGATTCTTGAATGTTGTCGGCGTTTACTCGGTGGTACATTTTGATTAAAATTAAATAAAACACTTTTCACTTTATTTTACCACAATAATGAAGTGTTTTATTCAATTTTATTATTAACGTGTAATTAATTTTTACAATTACATGAAGAGAAATGTAATTAATATAAGTTAAAACTCATTTCACAATTTTTTTAAATTTTTAAGATATTCTTAACACAAATTTCAATAAAAATGTTAAGCAATAGTTGATTTGAAATTGACATTTCATACAAAAATGATGCAATATTATTGAAAAAGAGATTAAAATAATTAATTTCTTATAATTTATTTTATAACGTAATAATAAATACCTTTTTCCTTCATTACATCAGCTCGACCTTTGATATTAACAATAGAAGTAATATCAAACGTAAACACGAAGAATTCTAAGGCCTCCATTGTTAGCATGCCCTAATTCATCTTCTTCTTCTTGACTACCAACTCCTGTTGACCACCCACGTCCTAATTTATATACTCTGTGGATATTATTCGAATTAATTAACTTAAAAATTTCACCACCATAATTAATGGCTACTGGCTTCAGATTTTTTCATTTATTTGTTTCCATGGAATCATCAAGCAGCTGTTTGTTTATTTGAAGCCGAATAATATTTTTCAACGAGTCTAACACCAAACTATTATTAGATTTCCCAACTTATACTGTAAGTATATTAAAAAATCTACCACTTAATTGCTTCAAACATAATGTAACCACACTGAATTATATTGTAGTATAACCCTACACGCGATTTAAATCTTAAATCGTTGATTGAAATATTTTACAATATTCCAATCAACGCTTACATCTTTCTCACACAATTATAACAATTACATTAATTAATATTCAATTTAAATCAAAACTTATTTAATAATTACTTACCGCTGTAAAAAAGACTTGTGTGCACACTTAATAACAAAATAAACAACACACAATCAGATGTTTTTCCATAACAACGTCGATCAATTTCATTCCTTATAATTTAAGTTCAAAACAGGTTATTTTTAAATAAACTGCAATCTTTACAATCTTTTCTCGTGCAAATTAGAACGTTTCGAATACATTACTTACCTTTTTTGTGTAATTCATAATAACCTGTAAAAATTAAAGTCCGTTGGTGGTGTGCAGAATTAAAAAAAAGGCGCCGCCATCTGATTGGTCCGTTTAAAACCCTTTGTTACCGGTACCGCCGCGTTATCACCGCCGTTTGAACGAAACGAATCCAATCTGATGGTAAAACCAAACGGTTCGATCACGTGCCGGTATTTTTAACGAGATGAGTAATTACTCAATAGCAATAAATAATAATTACGCGGTAACAACAAACATAACCTTGTAAGTCGGGACGCGCGCCGATTGGTGGATTCAAATTTTGCAGCGTGTGGTATTGCAGATTCCACCAATCGCGTCCGCACCGCCGTCCGGCAAATGTTACAACTGACATTTTCATTTCCGTCAATTTATTTCTTGCGATCACTCGTTTTCATCAACATTCCTCAAAAGTAAAAACGTAAGTAACAATTTCCCCAATCGATAACAACCAACAACCATCGTATTAAATACAAAACATCCCCTTGCTAACGTACAATGATTAAAACCTACGATTTTACCCACTTTTTGGTTAGGTCATTATTGCACATGTTGCATTCGGTGCATCCTCTCGCATATTTTAAACCACATACCGTTTTTAACTGATTGATTTGTGCAGAAAATGGCAGAGAACGACCACAGAATCCGCGCCTTCAAAAACAAAGGAAAGGACTCAGATGTAAGTGTAATTGTTTCAGCCCCTCCGAATGTTGTTCCACTTGTTTTTTTATTGTTTTTGTTTTGTGTCAAACAGGAGATGCGTAGGAGGCGGATCGGGCAGACCATCGAGCTCAGGAAGGCCCGGAAAGATGACCAGCTGCTTAAACGTCGTAACATCACATTACTCGACGAGGCCACTTCACCGTTGCAAGAGAGCAATGCCACATCCCCGGTGTCCATGTCGGCAGAGGAGATTTTGTCAGGTGTGTGTTGGTTCACATAATTTATTACGTTTAATTTAATTTTTTCATTATAATAATAAATTAATTCACTGTTTTAAAATATTTCAATCAATTACTCGATTTGTGTCAAATGTTTTAATATTGTTAGTGTTATCCATGTTACTGAGTCAATATTAATGTGAAACAAAATTGAAAGACGTACTTCCCAGTATATTTTAAATATACTGGGAAGTACGTCTTTCAATTTTGTTTCATGTTTTTATTAAAGCAATTGTTTTATTTAAACGAAAACAAAAGAAAGTAATTGTGGAGAAAAAACAGTAGAAAGTTGCCACAGATATTTTATATATTTTTCAAAACTGAAAATATTTGTTTAAAAACATAATTTAATATTTGTTTGTAAATTTTTTATACAACTGTAGAAAATGTCTAGAAAAACAAGGTTTGAAAATGAGTATGGTAAAAGACAATTGAAAATAAATCATCTGTTTTTTTATCTCATTATTTATTATTTTTAATATGATAATATATATTTATTTTTAATTGGATTTTTCTTAATTTTTAAAACAATATTATATTTACACTAAAAAATACTATAGAAAAACAAAGGTTTTCTTTGTTTTCTATTCATTTGATTTGATAAATATTTTTCTAGAAAATTTTATTAAATTTCAATTGTTTTTCAGTTACGTTAATGTAAAAATTTCAAATGAATTTTTGGAAAATTTAGAGAATTTTTTTACAATTTTCAATTGTTTTTTCGTTTTCTCTATTCCCTAAAATTTCAATTGTTTCAACTTAATTTTAAAGAAAACTGTTTTATTAGATTTCAATTATTTTTCAATTTTTTTTATTGTAAAATTTCATTTTCTATAAAGTAAATTTTCAAATGATTTTTTGAAAAATTTCAATTGTATATGAAGTTAATTTTTGAAGTAAATTTACAATCCACTTCAGATTTCAATTGTTTTGAAATAAATATTTTTTTTAGATAATGTGCAATTGTTTTATAAAATTTCATTTGTTTCTCAGTTTCTTCTTTGATGTAAATTTTCAAATTAATTTTTGGAAAACAATTATCAATTGTTTTTTACAATTTTCATTTTTTTTTTCGTTTTCTCTATTCCTTAAAATTGTTTCAATTTAATCTTAAAGAAAATTGTATTTTTAGATTTTAATTGTTTTTCAAGCTTCTTTTGTTCTAAAATTATATTTTCTTTAAAGTACATTTTCAAATGATTTTTTTTTCAAATTTAGAATTGTTTTATTACAGCTTTCAATTGTTTTTTTTTTGGTTTGTTTTTTCTTTTGCCTAAAATCAATTGTTAATTTTAAAGTAAATTTACAATTAATTACAGATTTCAATTTCTTTTTTCATAAAATTTCAATTGTTTAAAAAAAACAAAATTTATAACTGTTCTTAAAGATATTCAATTGTTTCCTTTTCTTAAAAATTCAATTGTTTTGAAATAAATGTTTTTCTAGATAATGTGCAATTGTTTTATAAAATTTCATTTGTTTTTTAGTTTCTTAATGTAAATTTTCAAATTAAGTTTTTTATAATATATAAGACTGTATTCTTAGATTTCAATTGTTTTTCAGGTTTTTTTGTTCTAAAATTACATTTTCTTTAAAGTTAATTTCAAAATTAATTTTTGAAAATTTAAAATTGATTAATTACAGCTTTCAATTGTTTTGTTTTTTCTTTTCCCCAAAATTTTTAAGTAAATTTACAATTTCAATTTCTTTGTTATTAAATTTCAATTGTTTAAAAAAAATGTTTACAAAATTTATAACAGTTTTTGAAAATATTCAATTCAATTGTTTCTTTTTTTTTAATAAATGTTTTTCAAGAAAATTTACCACAACTGTTGTATTAAATTTTAATTGTTTTTCAGTTTCTTTAAAGTAAATTTTCAATTGTTTTTTTCATAAAATTTCAATTGTTTTCTTTACTTAAAAATTCAATTGTTTTGAAATAAATGTGATTCTAGAAAAACGTGTTTTTTAGATTTCAATTGTTTTTCATTTTCTTTTAAGTAAATTTTCAAATGGATTTGTGACGAATTTAGAAATGTTTTATTGCAGTTGTCAATTGTGTTTTCCTGGATCCTAATATTCCATTGTTTCAAGTTAATTTTGTTAATGTTTCTTTTATTTTTGAGAGAAAATTTACCATTGTTTTTAAAGATATTCAATTGTTTCCTTTTCTCAATATTTCTACTGTTTCTAAAAAAATAACAACTGTTTTATTAGATTTCAGTTGTTTTTCAATTTTTGTTTGTTTGTTGTAAAATCTCATTAATCTCAAAATTTTTGAATGATTTTTTACAAATGAAGAATCTTTTTATTACAATTTTCAATTGTTTTTTTTTTCCTTTTTCTCCAAATTTCAATTGTTTGAAGTTAATTTTAAGGTAAATTTAGAACTGTTTCATTGTAGTTGTAAATTTCTTTTTCATAAAATTTCAATTTTTTTAAAAAAAAGTTGTTATCAAAATGTATAGCTGTTCTTAAACATATTCAATTGTTTCCTTTTTTTTTTAATTTAATTGGTTTGAAATAAATGATTTTCTAGAATATTTACAACTTTTTTTATTAAATCTCAATTGTTTTACAGTTTCTTAAAGTAAATTTTTAAATGAATTTTTGGAATTTTTTTTTTTAACAATTTTCAATTTTTTAAAATTTTTTTTTTTCGTGTTCTCTATTCCCTAAAATTTCAATTGTTTCAAGTTAATTTTAAAGAAAACTGTTTTACTTCAAATTTGAATGTTTCTTATGGTTTTCAATTGTTTTTTTCTTTACCCTAAAATTTCAAATGTTTTTCTAGAAAATAAAACTGATTTTAAAGATCAATTGTTTCCTTTTCTTACTAAATAATTCAACTGTTTTTAAGTAAATGTTTTTTTTTAGAAAATGTACAAATGTTTTATTAGATTTCAATTGTTTTTTTTTAAGTTTTCTTTGCAAAAAAATCAGTTGTGCTGTTTTTTTGTGGATTTTCCTTCTTTGTTTTATTCTTTTGTAAAAACTTAACTTCTTTAAAGCAAATATTAGTTTTTAAGCCAACTTTCTTCAAAAATCTTACATATTTTTTTTTAAATTTTTTAATTTATCAAAAAAAATTAACAGTATTTTTATATTTCTATTTTGGAATTTTCAGAAAAAGCATTTGAAAAACTACCAGAATGATCCTACATGAGAATTTTGTTTTGGCATAATATTTTACAATAAAATTAAAAAAAAAAAACAATGGAGAATAATAAAATTTGTTTTTTTAATTTTCTAAAAACAATTAAAAATTATAGAAAACAAAAGTAATAATGTTTTAATTAATCTTACAAAAAAACAAAAAAATTATAAACAATACACTGCCTTTGTTAATATTAAACGATTGTTTTATTTAGCAGCTAGGTATATATTTTTGGTCAAGTTCTGATCATTATCAAACTAAAAAAAAGAGTTAAAAAATAATTGAAAAAAGGTATCTAACAAAATATTAAAATAATCTGGGTAAATATTAGATTGTCGTTAATATTATTATATTTTTTATCTTTATTAGGAATGATGTGTAACGATGAAGCGATCCAGTTGAAGGCAACTCAACAGTGCCGCAAGATTTTGAGCAGAGAGCGTAGCCCTCCAATTGATCACATGATTCGCTTGGGAGTCGTGCCCAGATGTGTTGAATTCCTCACCAGATCGCACAAGTAAGCATTTCGTTTATTGATTAATGAAATCTCTTCTGCTGTGCCGCTATTTTTTTTTTAAGAATAATTAGCAATTAAATTTATTATAAGTTAGATACGCCTTAGTGAAGAAAGGAATATTTAACTTATAATATTAAATAACTCAAAAATATCAACAGGAAAAGCTACTAAATTATTTAATTCAGTTATATATTTTTGATTTGAAGAACAAACTTACTATTAATTAACCTTAAGACAAAAATATACTTTGTTTATATCATAAAGAGAATGGTTGTGAGCGTTACTACATGGTAATCCATACTTACACTGAATTCAGTGTTTGTTTATATCACACACTTTATTATTCTTAGTGACTATAGTATATGTCTTATTTGAAGTTATAAAATTTGTATCACAAAGTGAAACCTCTACAAGTATTTACTATTAATTCTTGAATCTTTGTGGTACATTTTCAATTATTAAAATATAGTAATTATCTTGTTTATGCCACTTCTTATTTTAATTAATATCAAACTTATTATTATTATTATTTTGTTTCAGTCCATCATTACAGTTTGAGGCTTGTTGGGCCTTGACAAACATCGCGTCTGGAACAACGGAGCAGACCAGGGCGGTCGTACAAGAGGGCGCCTTGCCGAAACTCAAAGATCTCCTGTCATCCCCGCGTAAGGACGTCGCTGAGCAGGCGGTGTGGGCGATCGGCAATATAGCCGGTGACGGGCCCGCTAACCGCGATCTTGTCCTCCAATGCAAAATTCTTCCCATCCTCTTGAGCCTGATAAAACCCGACTCTGTGCTCACCCTGTTGCGCAACGTCGTCTGGGCAATTTCCAATCTGTGCCGGAACAAGAATCCACCGGTCGATTTTGAAATGGTAAAGCCGTGCCTGCCGACCTTAGCGCAACTCTTGCACCACAACGATAAAGACGTACTGGCCGATACCTGCTGGGCTTTGAGTTACCTCACGGACGGAGCCAATGAGAAAATACAGGTCGTTTTGGATACGGGTTTGATTAATCGTTTGGTACAGTTGCTGAGTAACTCTGAAATTACCGTGTTGACGCCGGCGTTGCGCGCCGTTGGTAATATCGTAACTGGCAATGATACTCAAACTGATACGGTATTAAACGCCGGCGCGTTGAACGTCATGGGACATCTCTTAAGTCACCCCCGCTGAATATTGTAAAGGAGGCCGCTTGGACCCTCTCCAACATAACCGCTGGAAATTCCCAGCAGATACAGAGAGTACTCGATGCGGGCATCATGGACGCTCTGTTGAACGTGTTGCAGACGGGCGATTTTAAATCGCAGAAGGAAGCTGCCTGGGCCGTTACGAATTACACGAGCGGCGGCAGTATTCAGCAACTAGGCCGGTTGATCGATATGGGAGCTTTAAAGCCAATGTGTAACCTTTTAAATTCCAAAGATTGGAAAACTGTTGTAGTCATTCTTGATGGCCTAACTAATATCTTGAACGTAAGTATTTGTTTAATGTAAATTAAAAAAATATTGTAATTAATCCTTTCTTTACAGGCTGCAAGTAAATTGGGTGAATCTGAAAAGGTTGCCATATTAATAGAAGAATGTGGAGGCCTCGATTGTCTTGAAGCACTTCAAGGTCATGACAATGAGAGGGTATATGAAAAATCACTCTACCTTATTGAAAACTTCTTCTCCGAGGTAAGTAATAATAAAAATGTTTACTATACATCTCACTTTATGTATTCTATTCTAATTAGCCACAAGCAGATGAAGTTCCAGCTCCACACACTAACGCCGAGGGCCAAATCGCTTTCAATCCCCAAATTCCAAATCAGATGCCCAACGGAGGATTCTCATTTTAACATGTTATTATTTTTAAGATTTATATTAACATTCCTTACATCAATAACCGCAGTCATTTGTTAGTAGTTCTGTTTTCTGTTAAACGTAAAATGTGTTTAGGATATTCATGTTTCAGATTGTGGTTATTTAATTTCGCTCATTTTATATGCAATTTTTACAATATACTCATTCATTTTAGATAAATAAAAAAAAAACTTACTATGAATATAAAAAAAAATCGTCTTGAATTTCTTATAATCCCACCAAAATATATAAATTACTCTTAATAAAGTTTTATAATGCAATTAAAATTTTCTTATTAGCTTGTAGAATTAACTAATAATAATAATAATGTGAAGGGTTTCATTACAAGTTTAGCATAAATCATGTTAATTATTTAGGGGGACCTAAGGTTGATATCCCAGTTAGGTATGTGCTAAACCCATATGTAAATATTTAAAATTACAACGTATTATATGTTGGATGCTTGAAGCCATAACTTTGTGATACATCTTGAATCAGGAACTTTATCTTTATTTATTTATTTATCATTTGATAAAGTTCCTACAACGTATTACTAAAGAATGTAAGTGTCTGTAATAAAGATGTTGTTTATATATATTATTTAGGGGATTTTAAAAATACTATGGAATAACATTTTATTTATTATACAAAAAAATAATAAATTACCTAATGTGGATGTTATCGGATGTAACCTAAAATCCGAAGCACCCTATCAATTGTTTCAGAGTTGTGCCGCTTAGCGTTGAGCATGCACATCATCTCCAACAGATCCTCGTCGTTGAAGCCGAAATTGTATGGTAAATTATAAAAGGTGACGTAGTTGGCCAACTTGTGCCTTAAAGATTCATCACAGTCTACATCTTTTCCTATAATGTACGCTTTTAAAGTGTTCCTCAATTGTGGCTCCCAGTTGTCAATCGTTGTTAGCGCTTGTTGCTGGAGTGAATGTATCGATTCGGCCGTTGTTATACTGGACAGGGTTTTATTCCGCAATACGAATGAGCATATAAGTTTGAAGTGCCATAATTCAATCGAATTGGTCGACGTATTCAAATCCTTCACTATCTGCAATAAATATATTATTAAAACCATGATATGAAACATTAACTTATTTTACCTTGATGATGTTAATAAACAATGGTAGAACAGATAATTTGTCTTTGATCACACAGTCGTAAGTGGTTCTGATGAGGTTTTGTATCAGTTTGGACTCTTCAGTTCCACTGCTATCGGATGTGTTGTTTATGCTCAAAAAATGGTCGGCAAAGTGTCTCACTATGCAGTCGGAAGAAAATGACACGATCGCTTTGGCTTCCGGATCCCAGGGCATTATATCTGATTGGGTTAACGTTCTGCCTAAATCGCACTTAAATCCCAGTTTATCTTCGGAATAACTTAAACAACCGGCGCGCTGTTTCACGTCTATACAACAGCAGGATGATAGTAATTTTCTAAAACAAAAATTATCATTAATTTAATGCCAAAAGTTTAATAATATGAAATGGACACTGTTGTTAATAGTAGATAAATTGATACTTGATAACAACTTAATTTAAATGTGTAATTAACTTGAATATAATGTAAAAATAATGAAAACAAAATAATCGTGTTTCCTTCTTCATTAAACCATTTAATTATTGATATAGATTAATCAATATGTATTCATGATAGAGAGTATATACACCTAAAGATTATCTTTTATGTTTTACTTACAATAATTGATCCCAATTTCTTTCTCGTTCAAACACAACTGGCCAATACCTTTCGTCCCTAATGTAGACCTTATATAGTGTATTGAGGTCTGGAATTAATCCAGGCCCTTTTATATTAATCGTGGTACCGTCCAATTTCACCACGTTGATATTAGCGTAGCACATTCGGCCCATTGTTATGTCTTTTGGAATCACCAATCTCGGCTCGACGGCGAGTACGTATAAATTGCGGAAAGCTTGCAGATGATACCTAGAAATTATATGCGTGAAAATATTAAATTGTGTCCTTGAAGAATCTCATCAGAAAAAACAGAATATTTCTACAGGGTTTATAATCCTCTAATTCTTCATTAAGGATGATTAGGATAATCAGTGCATCGTTTAGACAGTAGATGTCACCTTAATGTTTTCTCCATAAATATAAAATCTAAGAACATTAATTTTTCATTGTAGAAATTAATGATTTCTTATTGTAACAAAATTAACACTTTCACCGCCAAGCGATATTGTATGTATATTGAATTTAGGCGACTATGACCGCCGGCGGTACATGTGGCGGTTAACGTGTTAAGGACTCTAATTATTGCTAATAATCTGAAGACTTTTAATTAATAAGCTTAGTTCATATTTTTTGTAACATTTTAAAATACCTACCTATTATCATTGCTATGTGTTGGAAATTTAGGATAGAAGGCACAAATTAAAGCGGCAACACTTGCAGGCGAATTGGACAGGGTGTATCTACCTCCTCCTAAGAAGAGAAGTCCGAGCGCCATATGTATTGCCAAATGGGAACCATAAGTAACTATAGCACTACTCGCCAGACCTACCCTCCTCCGCAAATACCGAACAATCCGCATTATTTCCAAATTTCCCGTACCTGCCATCACCTACAAATATTTGTATCATAATAACTTTTTATTTAAAAATTCCATCATCATAATTATGGTAATTGTAATTATCTGCTTTTTAATAATTACCATTGAGGCTGATAATAGTACGATATTCAAGCAAGTCTCAATGGTAGGCTTCCCGGCCAATTCCGCTATAGACTTCGACGTGAGAGACGTGAACATGTGGCAGTATTCCAGCAAGGTTTGAAATGCCGTCTCGTCAGCGGAACCGGCGTACTTTAAACCTAGAGCGAAACACGCTCCCGATATAATGTTGCAGTAGGCCTGACTAAAAAAACGTATCGGTTTTTAATCAATCGCAATCCACCGAATAATTATTACCGTCTTACTTCATGGCCTCGTAATCGATGTCCATCATGGCCGACGGCTTCACCATACAGAACGGCTTGATCGTTTCGGGCACTTGATTTTCTATCCACTCCTTCTCCGGCTGTATATCATTCCACATAATTAATGCTATAAATAAACGATAAGATACTGTTAATAAATGCAAGCAATTTTTATCACCCAACTTTATAAGAAAAAGAAAAGCTTATTAATAATCAATTAAAACATTTTTACCTCTCGATAATATCCGTAACATAAGAAAATCGGGTCGTACAAAGTCTAAGAGGTACTGTGTATCTGGTGGTGCCATCCAATCGGCTATGGCTATATTCGCCGTACCCAGGTACATCAGTCCAAGAGCTAACGTCGCTCCTGGTGCAGTAATATCCAAATTTACACTAGAACCCTCGCGGATTTGAAATGAAGGTACTTTGTATTTCTCTTTCTGTGAACCTAAAATTAGTAATTGTTAAAACATAAGATATTGCATTTATAAGAATATTACGATATTTTTACAATAGAGGGCGCCACTGTATAGTATAGTAGCGCCCTCTATGGAACATTTTGTATTTAACAGCAAATGACAAATGAAGAAAATATATTTATTTTCACCATTGGGATATAATTAATGGTGCTTTAGAGTGACGGGGGGATCATTTAAAGTAACAAGCTCATTTACACACACAAATCACACGGCGAAAGAACCTAGTGGTCGATAGCCAAACACTACTACTATATTTATTAAGCTAAATCATGTGCTAGTATTTCTAATTAAAAATTTTACCTAATAAAGGCCTCTTGTTTCCTCCGACCATATAGTAATGTAACGTATCGGGTACGTTTAAATCGGACAAACCGGACGGATGTCCGCCCTGCCTTAACGTAACCAAACCTAGAGCTAATCCAGCGGCTAGAGAATACGATTCCCTGTCGACGCTATTTTCCATTTCCGGCCCTGGCGGCCTGCCGATCTCGGTCAGCAGGACTTCCGTTATGTGACGGTGGGCCGTGCTCTGGTACAGCAAACCCACGCCCAGCAGGGACGCCACCTGCAAGTTCTGCGGCACGTCCAACTCCATGGACGTGGGCGGTAGCAACGCTTCGATGTGTATGCTCAACATTTTCGTTATCGAATTACTCGCTGTACCGCGATACGCGGCTGATAAACCTAAAAAAATAATTTATTAATAATCATCTTAAATTAAAACAAACAAAAAACATATACCCTTCACTTTTAGGGGTGTAAATAATGGCGATCCTTTAAATTAAAAGCATTTCTTCTTTACTTTATGAATAAATACAGAAAAATACAGTGGAAGGAACATGTGGTTGATACTACTACTGCTAAGTATCCAAAAACTATAATGTGTGTATCGAAGAAAGCAGAAGATACATAAAGGAATCAAAGCTAAATTTTCGTACCTATCTCCTTGAGAATGACCAACGGTCGAAACTAATCGGAGAAATATTAAAACAGTGAAACAAAACCGAGTGTTTTAATTTATCTTCTAATTAACATAAAACTACAGCACAAGTTAAGTGAGAAATTAATTGATAATCCAAAGTTTGGAGAAGTAATTAGACTTGTTAGTAAGCTAACTTATGTTTTCGAACTTCTATCGTTTTCTTCACTGAAATATTTATAATTACTGCTTTTTAGTATACATTACCTAATAAAAGTCCGAGACTAGTCATCTCGTGGAATTTAACGAGATAATCGAACGTGTTAACAACGTCCAAATTTTTCAGGTGTCCGTTCAAACCCAGCGCCATCAAAAAACCCGCGTGCTCCATCACATTTTCCGTATTATTTCTTGGTTTATTAAACACGATCCACGTCGAATCGATATTCCTAGCATCCGGATCGATCCTCAATCCGTTCGCGACACCGTTGTGAAACAACGGCCACAGGTTCATATTGGGCGGTGTGTCGATATGGGTTAGTTCAACCGTGGTTCCTCTAGGTGGCGCTTTCCCCGTCAGACATAACGGTGGAATGGGTAAAGGTTCGGTTATCACCGGCGTAGCAGTACGAAGTGTAAACATTCCCCTAAAATAACAAAAAATTGTACATAAAACCAAAGTAACTAGTCTTAGTAAGACTCACTGTTGTAGATTCACGAAATGTTTTCGTATTTTTAAATTTATTATAATACAAAAGGTTTTTACTTATTTACTGAAGTAATTTTTGTTTGAAATGTTTGTTACTACTTTTTTAATTAACTATTTCTTCTATTAATAATTACCAACCAATCATCTCAGTGCTTTTCTTTCGTGATTTATTGGTACTACTTTATTAACTACTTCTACTATTAATAACTATCAATCAAATTATTTCTTTTCTTTCGTGATTTATACTGTACCAACCTTCCGACTGGTAACGACATCGTCCGAATACATATTGCATACAAGTGCTTTTCCTGTTCTTCAATAAAATCGTGATCCGAAACGTCCGGCCTCTGTACCAACACAATGGAAACCGGTTTGGAACTCTGCAGTAACCTACGCGTTTCCGCCACTCTTAAATCCTCGGAAAATCTAAGCTTTAACAGCGTACCGTCCACCTCTTCCATTCCGTCTTCGTGCTCACCCTCCACGACGTTGTTGATCACCGGCAGGACGTCGTTGATGTGACTGAACATCGTGTACTTATGTTTAACAAGTGAAGTTTGCTTCTTCTATAACAAATATATAAAGTAAATATTAATAAACTAATTGATTATAACAAAAATAAATAATAGATAATTTCAATTAATGAAACAACTTACTGAGTCGATAATTTGTGACTGTGAGGCTAAATCGGGCCTCTGGAGCAAATGGTAAGCCTCGGGCGGCCAATCGGATGGAGGATTTTCGCGGCACCTCCATAAAGCGTCGTGTAGGATGAAATTAATACCCATTGGGTAACTCTCCAAATCCCTAGAGTTCAGATTAATTTCGGTCATTAATATCACAACTTTTTGGGCGGCCGTATCATTGGTGACGTTCATTATAGTCTTCGTCGGTGATGAAGACCTTTTCTTTCCTGGAGGGACGACGACCTTCATATAGTCGTCCTTAATTAATTCCTCGCCGTATTCACATCTCACATACGTTATACACAACTGGAAATAATATAAAATAAAATTAAATCAATAACATATTTTTTTTATTACAACAAAATCAAACAGAACTGTCAAAGAGTTGTGGTTGTGCTTAACTGATTTTTTTGTAACAGAAACCTTTATGAAAGCAATTGTAGATACAACAATTATAGATCTATTCAAGGCTTAACAGCACGACACAACTGTGTCAAAGTTACTATACTAAAATCTCTGTTTAGGATCTTCATTATTAAATTATCTGGATTTTAGTTACTAATATTAGTATTTTTGTTTCTTTTTACCTGAAGAATATCTCTTGTTCTATTATTTACACTCTCGATTATAGGGTACGGTTTAACATCACCATCCATCAACAAATCGTACAAATACTCCAAAATGCTATCCGGTAAATCAGTTATACTATTCCACATCACGACGTTCTTGAGGTCGTTCTGCGTAATCACACAGGTATTAGAATATAAGGGGCATTCAGAAGGAAAATCCCTCCAATAATGCATCACGTAATATTTCAAGTCGAGATAACCTGAAAGTCGACTTAGAAATTTCGCCAACAGCGGTAGCTCGTCCCTCCTGAGCACGTTCAATTTCAAGTCTTCGTACAGTAAGTGCAGACTGAAATGAATGATCCTTATGTAGGGAAATAACACCGAGTTCGTGTTGATCTGCATCTCGGGGGGATTGTCATCCGTTGCGGTGGTAGCTTTTTCTCGAATGCCGAGCACTTTGGAGAGGCCGCTGAAAATCGATTTGTGCTGGCTTGAATTCAACACGTATTTCCAATCGGATTCAGAACCCAGGCTCTTCTTGTGTCTCTTAGCCGAACAGGACGGTGTCATCGAATACTCTACTTGTACGTCGGTGATGCAGGATGTTTCAAAACCAATCAATTCTAAAAAAATACAAATTTAACTTAATTATCCAAACATAATTAATATTCAATGAAACAATAATTAAATGTAATAAATTCCTTGGGTCGTCGTAAACACTTTTAATTTGTTTGTACAACAAAAAGTAAAAGTGTTTGATTGATTATTCAACATGTATAACGAAGTGAAAGCTTTTTCTTATTTTATTTACCTAATAATAATGTAGTAAACATAACCCATTCCCTTTCCATCGTTAAATCCACCGATCCGGGTGCGTTTCTAGTGGCGTACCATTTTGTAAGCAACGTATTCGTCGCATCCCTTTGTATACAATAAATGAAAATGTTTAGGCAGCTCTCAACCAAAGAAGAAGACACCAGACTGGGCAAGGTCACTCGGTAATAAGACCCATCCGAGTACTGCAGCGTCATTCTATCCTCAACGGCATCTTTCAGTCCGCAGAGGTATATTTTACTGGAATCACCTCCTCAAAATAATATTTACAGTTTAATTAAACTTGCTAAATTTATATTAAAAAAAATTACCTCCTAAATTGTACGAATCGTTAGTGAATGGAAATTGTAAAATGTTTGTGCTTCTGGCCGATGGTACAGAGGGCAGCACTGGCGATAAAAGGTGCTCGTCAAAACGTGGGTCTGCTGTTGGGGCACTTGTTGGAAGTAAACTGCTTCTCCTAAAAAAATATCAATTATTATTATTAATATAGTAAAATTAATACATAAACAAGGCCACAAATAGAACAATATTGGTTTATTACACTATTACAATGATTTTACTTTCACATACTGTATTTATATAATTATTTTAACACCCAATTTGTTTTCTAAAAGAAGAAGTATGAAATGAGTTATTTTTGAATGATTAAAGGATTATAAAACAATGTTGTAATTTAAGTTTTAATGTATATGTATGGTGGATGGATGCTCACTATCCTCGAATATATTAATCAAAGCGAGTTAACTGAATCAAGAATAAATTTTATACTTGCATTTGCAGATACTTTTTTATACAAATTATTTTCAATAAATCCTCGATTCTATTAAAACAATTGTTGTTACAGTAACTGGAGAATAAAATAGTAGCCACCCATCTATCCTACATTTGTATTTAAACTTAAGCTGAAACCGTACGTTTTAATATTCTAAAAATATTAATACTCATTGCTGGAAATATTTTTTTGGAAACTAAAACTGTGACAGTGGTTAAAATATAACTGTATATGTAGGGTGTGTGGGTGGCCACTATCCCACCCTCCAATTTCAAAAACAAAAACCAGCGTTTCTCGGGAAGAAATTGAATATAAAAAAATATTTTTATAATTAATAAATAATCTACCTTGGAAAGGAAGAGTTGAAAATTTTTGGATTCTTCCTCACAGTATACGGTGAGGGCACGTGCTGCGCTAAAACTCCACCGATGTGCAATTTTCCAACTACTGACAATCCCGAGTACAAGATGATGTTGCCAGAATTTTCCAAAATCGCCAACATGTGTAGGTGCTAAAAAATAATAATTGCTTTAATTAATTTTTAATGTTTTCTTGAAGAAATTTGATTTTTAAATGTAAAACTTGATTAAACTTTTGAAATAATGTAAATATTATCGAATACTTGAGGCGCCATCTATAAATTCTAAAATATAAATATGAATTTAATAAATATAGTAAATATAATGCTACAATTAATGGATAAAACCCTCGTTACTCTTAAAGTAGTATCGAAATTAATATTTCAAATTTACTACTATTGCTTCATAAAAACAAAGTTATTTTTAAAATAGTATTAAAATTTACGTTTAAAACTAAGAGTTTTCTACACAGGGTAGATCAGTAGATTAGTTACAAACGTTCGTAACAGATGCAGTACTTCTAGACAATGGAAATACATAGCAAATGCATCAAATTCAGCGTTTGTGTAATTTTCCATCCGATTGGAGTTGTAATAAACCAGGATAAAGTTTTACAGCAAAAGCAGCTTTTGCGCATGCACCATTATTAGCTTCTACAATTAACGTAGCGACATCTATCGTAAACATCAGCATTTTTTTTATCTGTATGAATTAATTGTTTGCCACTAATGTACTGATACTGTATGAGACATTTAAATTTCTTACGGGTATGGGTGCAATAGCTTTGGCACCGATACTAGTCGCCATGCCGAAAACGATACACGCCGGATTCGAATAATCCACTTTCACGACAAACATCTGCGACTTGCTGGCAACGAAATAACACAGATACCACTGGCCGGTCATATCGTCAATTAGGAACACCCTAGACGCCGCCTCGTTTCTGATATCGACCCTAAGCAAGAAAAAAACCATTAAATCAATCATACAATCTATTAATTGCTTGCGCTATAAAACAAACTGGTTCAAGTTGTTGTTTTCCGTCCATATGTAATCCAGACAGAACATTGGGTCCATGTGATAGAACGACTTGTCCAATTGGCTCCTGTCCGGAATCCTGCTCGCCGTTTCCATGTCCATGCGGAGGGATCGGTTCAAGCGGGACGTTCTTTGAAGCCAAGGACTTCCGCTGGAGAAGGGCGAACCGATCGGCGTTTGTGCACGACTTAAATAATTATAATAAGTTTAATACATCAATAAAACCAAAGATTTACAGCGATAATAAGTTTAGAGATTAGAATTTAACATAAAACTTTGATTTTGTGAGTTACGTGAAGATATACTTGATTAATTAATAAAGCACTAAAAAACTTTCTTCACACATTGATTTAATTTACAGATATTACAGACTTGACATTGATAATATCTATAAATTAAATAAAAATGTGAAGAAAGGTTTTAGTGCTTTATTAATTAATAAATATACTTTATTAATTAGTAAAACTCCGAGTTGAGTCGAACTTTCAAATAAGTTCGTAACTTGTAACAAAGAGGGCGCTGTTATTATCACTAATAAAACACACAGTTATATTCCATACTTCACAAGATGCAAATTATTAATAATGTATACTTTGTACTCGAAATATGCATTTAGCTAACAATATTTCTGCATTAAATTTAAACGTCTATACAATTACCTTGTACAAACCAAAGGACTTTGATTTCTTGAAGGTAACATGCTTGCCAAGCTGGTTACACTTGTGGTTTTACTGCTAAACGGACTCACAACCTGCTGTAGGCAACTCTTGTTTCCTTCAAAAGCTGAAAGGTGATGATTCTTCAACTAGAAAATATTATTGTTTTAAATTTAAACGATTATTTAATTACAGAACATATTATGTTTATACCGTGAATTATTATAGTATAGTCTGTACCTTGCTGAAAATACCGAACCCTGACGGCGTGTTAATGGAGGCCGTTTTATTAGCGCCCATAATAACTTCGTCCTGCTTCACCCTCCTTATCTTATAGACACTGTGAAAGCCCGTGTGCGAATCGTAAATCATGCAGATGCTCGGTTCCTCCGCGGTGAAGACGATCTGTAAATTGGCGTCCTCTAATATTTGACAATTGTTCGCTCTGTTGATGGCGACTGGTCTCACTTCATCCAGGGGGTGTGTTAATGAAAATACCGTCGGATAAATATCCTTGTTTTGATCTGTAACATAATTTTATTTTATTATTAACTATTATATTGATTCAGTAATATCAATAGATAAAAAAGTTTTAAACTAAATAAACTAAATCGTACCTTTGTTCTCCTTTTCTAGTAACAATCCAAACCTTGTGTTCCACACACCTTTCACCTGAAAAGGCAACGTCGTGCTGAAGTCCTCGCTGTCGACGGAGTAAACCCGCAAGTTTTCACTGTCGATTATGCAGACACAGGGCAGCGGTTCACCCTGAGGGTCGTCCACGTTCAAGGGGAAATTATAGGGATTGTAAAACTCCGCCTTTTCCAAATAAAAAGTGCACCAAATAGCGTGTCTCACTGGATAATGCGACGAGTAGGCGCATATCGTCGTCCTGGCACTATCTGCAGAATTGTACGACAAACCCTTGCTCCACACCACTATGTTACCTTTAACGTACAACTCTTCTTCGATGTATCCAATCTCCGGCTTAAAACGAACACTTTCGTAGTTTCCTTGATTACTTCCTAAAAAAAACGAAAATTCATACACTACGATATTTAATATAAATTGAAATATATTTACAGGTTACAAAACTTCACCTGTTCCTATTAATATAAAACTTTTATTAAATAATAATTATTATTATTATATAGAATTAGATAGAATAGAGATATTATTTAATATTTTGATGGACGAGAAATGCTCGAGTTAAGACCCTGCTTGGATAAAAGAAGCAAGAGAAGACCCCTACACGTTGGACGAACAATCCAAAAAGATGTGCAGGCAATTGGATACAAAAAGTTCAAGACAGAAAGGAATGGGCAGAAATGGGGGAGGCTTATGTCAAGCAGTGGACACAGAGAACTAAATGATGGATCATGGATGGATTTAATTTTTTTAGCAACAAACCACATATAATATAACTAAATTACCTTCATAAAAAAGATTATTCCTATGATATGAATGTTTGAGTACCACTAATTAAATATTTAAATAATGTTATTAAAAAATACTTATTTAATATTTATTTATCTCTCCATAGACTGTATTTAAGTAAATATTTACCTGTGAATGATTTATTAGTATTACAACTTGATTTCGACTCGTTCTTCAGCACATCCTCATTATAAAACCGTTTGCTGTGTATGAACTTGGAGCTGTTCACGTCGGAAATCCTCTTGCTGGTGTGTCTGCTCGACGCGTTGTACTCGCTGCTGTGTAAATTCCAAGAATCGTCGATCAACAAATCCGTGTGGGACATGTTGTCGGCGGGAATGTAACTGTTATTGATCTGGTTGACTTTCTCATCAGTCACGTTTCTAATCTCGCTCCTGATGAAGTTATTCGGCGACTTCCTGATCGACCACCACTCTAAACCATCACTTTCGACTATGGACACCTTCTCCAATCTATTCAACAGGAATTCGTCCTCGAGGCAGCCCTGAACGTTGTAGTTGGCCTCCGGCGGTCCTGGATGGCGCAGTACTTGCTGCCTACCACCGGGAATGAACTCCTGAAACACGGGAAGCATTCATTAAACGAAACCGACCGATTAATTTGCTTTATTGAAAAGGAAATGAAATAAGCAATTTTGTTTTTTTGTTTTGTTTTGTTTTTAGATGATTTGATTAAATTTTCAATACATAAAATTTATCTGGCTATGAATAAAATTATATACATTTATAACTAAAATTGATCTGGTTACGTATAAAATTTCCTTTACCTGTGGATCTGTGGCAGCAATCATCGTTTCAATTTTCTCATCCAGATTTGCAAGCTTTACAATCAAAGCATGAATAAAAGAAGAGTTCGCGTAGTGTTTTCAATTATATTTTAATCTTATAACCCGGGCGACGAATTAACAGGTTTTAATTATGTGCGAGGAGTTGATTCAAATTTTAAATGTTAGTTAGTAGTTGTTTAAGGTTATGTTTGAATTATAAGATCAAAAGTGATGCCAACATTGTAATTTTTTAAATGAAATTGATTTCATTGTAAGATTAAAAATTTTTATGTATAAATTACTTATATAAAATTGTTTGACTATAAGTAGGTTTATTTAAACTATAACATTAATAAAAATAATTATATTCTGTATTTAACATTAATTTGAATTAAGTAAATGATATAAAAAATTAATATTAATTGTTTTTCTTATAAAATAATTAAATTCAAGTCTATTAAATATTAAATACAGCAATTAAAATAATATTTTCCTTTCTAAATAAAAAAATAAACACATAAGTGTTGCCAACGTAAGGTTTAAAAAAATTCGTTACCAACATTATTTGATTAAGTGAAGTTATCAGCTGTTCCAGTGTGGTGTGTGAAAATTCACGGATTTTTATTATCCGATATCTGTGACGACGATCTGCATACGAGGTTTCCTATGCACATGTAGGTGCCGACGAAATCGTACGCGGTGCGTTCGTTCCTTTTCCCCACGGCGAATACACCGTGCAGCGTCGCCTACATGTCTTGCGAGGTTAGAAAAACATCTGATCGACTTGTGAGACAGGACTAGGACGGTCACTTGAACGTGCATTTTTTTACAGAAGACCGTGTCCTAGAATGTCCCGCGTCGACGACTGTGCCCCAGTGGAGGTGTTGTAGTTAACCAGTACGAGCAGTCCCCGATATCATGCCCAGGTACTACGAAACGGTGACCACCTTCAATTTCTCCTGGGACCAGGTGGCCAGTGCTTTCTGGATCCGATATCCCAATCCAAACAGGTAACAACAGTTCTTAACCATTAGACTAATTCACATCAATCAGTTATGTAATTAGGTAACCGAAACATCGATTAATCAATGATTAAGTTTGACATTTGTTTTTTTTTTTTGTTTGTGTTTAACTCAATTTTAATTATTTATTATAAGCCCGAACATTTTTTTAATAATTAATACTATTGATTCTTCATTACAATTACTAATGCACCATTGTTCGTGTATGAGAAAGTATACACGTACATATAATGACCTTGTCAAATGCTCCTGTCAATATTTACAAGGTAAACATTTCAGGTTTTTAAAACAGGACGTTGAAATATATATATATCGTTTACACTAAATACAGTGTGATAAATCAATTAAATGATAACAAAACACCAAAAAAATAATCAATAGTCGTGTTGAAATAATTGATTTAACAAAACAAATAACAATTGATTAAATAATATTAACATGCGGAAATAAAACAATTGCAATGAATAATATCAATAAGTTAAGATGTTTAAACATTAATAAACAATTGATTAATCATTTTTAATATGTTTAAATTTAAATAACAATTGCTTTAGCAACATCAACATATTTATTGTGGCATAAAAAAAAACAATTGATTAAACAATGTCAATATTTTTAAAACACAGGACATAATTTACTAAATAATGCCAACTTATAAAAATATATTTTAAACTTGAAAAAAAAGCAATGAAATAAATTTTATTAATATAATTAAATTTAACTCAATAACTTTAGTAGTTTATCACTACATTTGTAAGATTATAAGCAGTTATAGTAACATATTCAATATGTACCACAAAGTTCTACAATCAAAACAGATGATTCATATTTTTTAGGTAAGTATGGAAAAAATTGATTAAACAATGTCAACATAAAAAACAATTGATTAAACAATATTGACATGTTTGTAATAAGAAAAGAGGTTATGTCATTATAACAATTTTTTGCATTTGTTTCTCTTGTTTTAATTCAATACTATTGATTTTATTTAAGTACTTAAAAAAAAAAGATTTTCTCTAATAAAAGTAATTTATAACTTTGCTGTTACGTAACGAATAAACGTTTTATTTATATAATCTGGCAAGTATATTCAAGTTCAATGTAAAATCCGGTTAACATTTGAATTCTATTAGATTCCACATTTGTACACAAATAATAAATGTTGTAATTAATGCTAGTACTATAATCGAATTTAATTTATAATATTATCTTAATAGTAATCGACGGGGGACGTTTGTTGGTGAATTAAAAAGTGAAAGGGTACCGCAGATGTATTTAAAATATGTCAGCGTGTTTTTCCTTTTTGGACCCGTTCCAAGTCCAACGTACCTGTATTTATATCTTTTGAATGAAAGCGATCCGTACAGAAATACATATTCACACCAACGTCAATGGAGTTGTCATGAGGAGAAAAAATAAATCTTAAAAAAATTGAAATTCGCAATTTATTATATTTTTAGTGAAGTACAGTATAAAAAAAATTTTTATTTCGAATATATTATAAACAGTGTTTTCAGTTTAAAATAATTAAAAACATACACAGATTGGTAATATTTACACTTTTCATAATACAAAACAGAGTTGTAATTGAAGTTTAATGATATATGTAGGGTGGGTGGGTGGCCACTATCCCACCCTCCAATCAGTGAAACATAAGCGAGGGTTTTAATTAAAAGTTGTAAAATATAAATAAAAAATAATTGCAGTTTTTAGAGATTTATTTATACAAATTTTTCAAATAATTCTTGATGATGTTTTACTGATTGGAGGGTGGGATAGAGGCCACCCACCCACCCTACATATACATATAAACTTTAATTCAAAATCGTCTCGCAGTTTCCAATAAAATTAATTACAAAACTTTTTGAATAAAATTAAATTAAAAAGGTGAACATTTGGAGTGAGTAAATTAGTAAAAATTTGATACATGGTGGATGGGCAGACTTTAAATCTAAATTAGCTATAGAAATTCATTTATATTTAAACTTAAATTATGATTTTGTTTTATTTTTTATTACATAAAGAGTTTGATTGTTTTTAGCAGCAAAATCATCAACGATTAGCAATTAATGTTATCATGTATATGTAGGGTGGGTGGGTGGCCTCTATCCCACCCTCCAATCAATAAAACATAAGCGAGGGTTTCAATTAAAAGCTTAAAATGTAACAAACAAAATAATTGCATTTTTTATTGCTATATTCATTCATACAAATATTTCAAATAATTTTTGATGATTTTTTACTGATTGGAGGGTGGTATAGAAGTCAAGAAGGTTTCGTCTTTATTTTAAATAAATCATTTTTGTTTTAAATGTAATTTATGCAGCATTCAGTTCTATTTTTATTTCATTATTCCATTCACCTGTGTTGTTTTTTTCAATTGAGTTGGCAGTTGATTGGATGCGACAAATATCAAACGTTATTTTAAGTGACCCAGTTTGAACGGAATAAAACTACAGACATGTCAAACATTTGCTCAAAAAAAGGCAATCTTTAATTGAAGGCAATAATGATAAGATTACATTTATCATCGTAATAATAATAATGTTAAAAATAGGTAAACGAAAGCTTTAAATTTTATACCTTAAATCCTGTTCTTCAAATTCGCTAACGAAGATTAATGTTATTATAATCGTAATAACGCCATCTAACGGGTAAACACTTAAACACAATTTTCTGTTTGTTTTGTACAACTTAAAGTGAAAATTGTGTTTAATATATGATTAAGTATGTATAACAAAGTAAAAGCCTCCATTGTCAATCTGTAAACCTGTTTGTTTATGTTCGAGTTAGCTGCTTGGAATTATTCAGTGGATTTGACTAATCCCATAGGTTGCACAACCAACGGCATATACTTCTACATCCACTCAAACAATTAATCGACCAATTAATGTCAATTATCACAAATTAGGGATGTAATTAAAAATAACCTTGTTGATTTTTGTTTTTATTTTTTTTAGCAAACATGTATTAACAGAGGACACGGTGTTAAGGGAAGTGAAGAACGGAAACCTGGTGACGAAGAGGTTACTGAGCAAGACGAACGCCACGCCGAAATGGGCCGAAAGGTTTATAAGCGGCAAGCAGGTCTTCATCATGGAGGAGTCGCACGTAGATCCGATAAATAAGGTATTAGTAACTTACACGCGAAACCTGGGCTACGCTAAAGTCATGGTGAGTAATTTTAGATAGGGGAAAACGGTGGTCAAGTGTTTATTTATTTATTTTTTTTTGCTGGGACGTACAATTGATTTTAGAGCGTGACAGAAAAAGTCGTCTACAGGGAGAGTGAAAGCCAACCCGGGCTCACGGTGGCGGTGAGGTCGGCGTGGATCGACTCTCAGGTCAGGGGATTCAGTAAAGCGATTTGTGCATTTGGTTATGAGCGCTTTAAGAAGAATTGTAATAAAATGGTTAGTATATTAAATTTGTTGAAACGAAAAGGTCAGTGATACATCATAAATCCAAATATAAATGAAAACTTTGTTTGCATAACATTATTATATTTACTTTTGATATTGGCACATTAAGTTCTTAATAGTTTTTTTTTTCTTACTTGTATAGATTTAATTATTTACTTAATAAATATAATTTACAGGTGGGAGGTTTCAATTATGTATTATCAAATATGTACCCAGTCCAAAATCATATCACACCACCGCACCCGACGACATCGACGGCGACCAAATTAAAAGACGCCGCGAAAAACGCCTCAGAACTCGCTAAGGCCAAAGCGGCCCCAATTTACGCATCCCTCCACCCGAACCAATCTTAATGTTTCCGGCTCTATTCAATCTGTCGTTACTACTAATATATAAAACCAGTTAAACAATACATCTTATAATTTTTTTGCACTTAACTGCCTTAATTTCTCTCAGAGCATGTATTATTAATACACTACGTAAACGTTCCGTTAATAATATTCCAGACTTGTCATCATTCACTCGACACTTAGGATTAATTAAACTTGCCCGTACTTTACTAGCGTAAGCATAAACATATATATATATATATGTGAATCGTACGAAACGATTTTGTAAATTTTTTTTTGTTTCGTTTTTAAAGTAATTAAGTATGTTTTTGCGGTGTAATCATAGAAATTAGAAATTTAAACACGAAAATACTACGCGTATTTTTAGAACCTATTGGCAGAAAAAAAACCTAAAATAAAAGTAATGTGAGACACGAACGTCGCGGTGTGTTTGTGTTGAAACTGTAATTTACGTACCGTTTAGTTTAAGTGATACAATGGAGAATCATGTTTGTAATGAAAACTATTTGCCGATATCGCAATGGACTAAAGTATTAATGCAGGTTTCTCCGTTCGGGATTTTTAATTCTAAATGTGTATTAGCCACTGAAAGGGAAACGTAAATAAATTAGTTGAGTATGTGTAATGTTTTGTTGTTATTTTAATAGGTTAGAACTGTTAAAATAAAATGTACATAGAATTTATATATAGTTTTTTATTTATATAAATGCCCCCTTTTGTATAATTACAACACGAAAACAATTTGTTAATCTCATTCAATAAATGTTTTGTTTTTTTTTATTGCTTGTAATTCTTCTTTTATCATATTACCATTTCAGCGTGATTGGTACGCGGTGATAAGCATTACTTAAAACACCCCTCAAGTTCCAGATGTTCTTGAAAGATTCTGGCTGGGTGTTGTAGTTGGAGTCGACTGCTTTCGACCAAATTTCAACCTTAAAATAACGAATCATATAAGAAATTGATTTGGTTTAGTTAAATTTTCATTCATTACCGTTTTCGTATTTTTCCGAACTGGTATCTTCGCCGTCCATAAAGTCCAGGCCCAATGTTGAGGTGGAGCGCTTGCGTCTTGCTCTAAATCGGCCACGTGCCACGTTTCACCTCCGTCGACGGTGATGTCCACGCGGACAATTTTCAGTCCACCTCCAGACCAAGCGTAACCTGGCGAATTAAATAAAATTTAAGGATAATGAACAGTATTCGAAAAAAAATCAATTTAGCGCAAGAACGTACGTTTGGTTGCCTAATATTGAACTATGATGGTGTATGAAACTGTTAATACTTAAATAAAACACTAGTTTGGAACTTTTACAAATGATAAATAAAACTTACTTTGTTAAAATTACACACGGAATTTATTTCGTAACTATAGTTTCAACCTTATCAAACGTACAGTCCGTTTGTGATATTAACAAAGTAATTTTTATTTATTATTTGATAAAGTTCACAAAGTTATGACTTCAAGCATCCAACACACTAGCTTGGCATAAACGAATAAAAAAAGTGACAAAGTAGTAAATATTTAAATTCAATTGTCCAATTATTAAACTTAAATAAAACATTTCCCTATGGCATATTTAATCATGTGTATACAAGGTTGCCTATATATAAATTTCCAAAAATTAATTTGATTACTTTTAAATAAATACACACCTCGTACTGTAATATGATCATCAACTACATCGACTACGTCATTAATGCCAGGCTTGCAAATCGATGATATCACCGGTAATTCTTGTATTGCCGGTGCTTTGCTGAAATCAACAGTATCCCAATCGGTGCTCGGGGAGAAGCCTTTATAATCATTCTGTTGCCAATGTGAATCACTCTCCACTGAAGAACACACGATTTTACCTGTAAATAATCTTTATAAATCATAATGAAGCGTTTCTTTATTTAAACAAACAATGTTATCGATTTGCAACACTAAAATCGCATAATTGTTTGTATTATTACAAAAATTACAAAAAAAAACATTAAATTATATATGTAGGGTGGGTGTCAACTATCCCACCCTCCAATCACTTGAGTATACAACAAAATTTATTGTAATGTAAGCAAAATATATTCAAAACTTTTTTACTTAAATGTTTTATTCCATCTACTTTATTTAAAACAAAAAGTAACTCTATTCTTACAGTAATTGAGTAAATGAAGAATCTGTTAATCATTACATGTATATAATATCTGTAAGGGATGTAAAGTCCTAGAATAATTTTAATTTATTGTATAAATAATAAGTGAAATATGAAAAATTTATCATTTTCATTTCTTAATCAATTTAAGCTGGCCACATTAAAGAAAAACAATTGTATAATCACAAATCTCATTATAAACATACCTAGCCACTTTACATTCCTCGCACCGACAATACCAGGCACGATTACACGTATTGGAAAGCCATGATCGCGTGGTATGGGCTGGCCATTCATTTCATAGGCGAGAATCACATCTCCTCGTTTATCAACGCCTTTCCAGAACGGAATTGAAGCTCCATATGGTTTATTCGTTGGATCCGTATCTAAGCCTTCAAACTATATATTTTATTTGATTTAATCTTTAAAGTTTCCACCATTAAAAGATAAATAAAATAGCCAGCATGAACATTAAAGAAATGTACCACAAGCAAAAATTTTTACAATTATTATTATTAGAACTGTTACTCCTTGAGGAGCATAGGGTATTTTCTCAGATGATTCTTCAGCTGGTTTGTACACAAGGTTGCTAGTCATAAACTCACAATAATGTTTATATGCTACTAATAAAAATCAAAACAATGTGTACGTTTGGACTTACTTGAATATGTTTATAATCATCAGAATCTACATTGACTCCAGCTGCCTTTAACACATCCCTCAACCTGACTCCAGTCCATTTAGCGTTTGCAATAGCACCGTTCTGCCAATTAAGTCCCTTCACTGGTTTTACCTGCGTCATTTCACCCCTCCTATTTCCAGCGCACATTATTGAGGCTGTGACTGTGTGTTTCGGGAATTTCTTTAATTTATCCAGAGATAAATTCAAAGTCTTCTTTTTTCCCTCGCATTCCACCTCTAGTTCATAAGTTTTGGGGTCCACCTCTGGTACAGGAAGATGATTTCGTACGTAGAATATTTCACTAAAAATATACAACAAATATAATACATAAATCCTCAATAGAAATTTATTAACATCGTATTTCAACCAACGTCAACATGAATAACACACACATTACATTACTACCATTATTATGATTAATGTTTTATTTGTACGAATATGAAATATATTACTACCGTCATTAATATTAGTGGTAGGAATATCATGAATGTTTTATTAGCTTTACATACTTTGGTGTTATGAAGCTGTCAACCAACAGATAGGAGGGCGGTTCGCCGTTGAAAGGCTTAACAGAAGCAGGCTTCAAAACCTTGTGCCTGATTGGATCGTTGGCGTAAGGATCCGACATGTCTTTAATGGCGACTTGAGCTTCCTCAGCGGATAAATTTCCAATACGCATCGTCTCCAACATCTCGTGGACTTGTAAATTATTGTGGGCGGCATACAAGAGCCAAAACGGTTCCACTGAGCTACCAGCAGCCAGCATTATCTGCTCACCTCCAGGGTGTTTCGATACAAAATCAGTCACATCGTAGACACCTTGTCTGAAGCTCACCCACACTCTATCTTCACTAAAAAAATAAATAAATTATAAACACACAATGATTTATATTTAATTAATTATTAATTAAATATAACATGGATTTTTATCTACATACTCATCAATCAGTTCATTAGAACTATAAATAGTATATTATTTAAGATGTTTTAAAGAATGTATTTAATATAGTTCCTATATTCTTGTTGATGTCAATATGTCCACTATTTCAACCTCTAATTTTTACTAACAATCGTTTCTTTCAAAATAAATTAATAAATAAGTTATAATTAAGTTATTAAAATTTATTTTTAAAGAAACGATTGTTAGTAAAAATTAGAGGGTGAAAAACAAATATAAACAATATAAAAACTATATTCACTACATTCATTCAAACATGCTAAATAATAATTGTTAAATGTATATCAATATTAATAAAGCGAATGCTTTCTTTACTCACATCGTACAATGTTTTGAAACTTCCTCCAATGTGTAATTTGGCAATCCATTTCGATACTTTCCTGCCGAGCATTTGGTGACCAAAGGTTCTAATGATACAGGCTTGTTTGAACGACCTAAAAATTAAAATTTTATACACATACACAAACTCAAATAATAAAGATAATTTAAATCGTTGATTAAAATATTGTAAGTATTATTATTCCTTATTATCTCAAATAAATAACTTTACTTACGATAAACTTCAAATGCTAAAAATCCTGCGAAAGCTGACCCAATCAAAGCGTGCTTTCTATAATCGTTCTTCTCTTCGTTCCTATATTTACTGTTGAGGGTGCACATGGCACGGACGCCCCCATTAGTGTAGGTTTTGATTAAACGTGTCCTGAAAATAATTCAATAGTTATAATGCCCGGAGGTATTATTCATATCTCTAATGCACCTGTTTAGTACAGACTTCATTTTTATATTATTGGCTTATCCTTTGATGACATAACGGGCTTGTCTTGCTGATAAGTTGATAATTGTTTATGTATTTATTGCAGATAACAATTCAGATTGATTGAATTGGTTATGTTCAAATTTCCAGCTGTTCGATCAGTTGATTTCAATATTGCCTATATTGGTTTTTAACTTTTATTATTTAAATGCTTTATGTGTGTATTAATTATAATAAAAAAATATTTAAACATATATTTATATGGGATGTATATAGATGTTACAAATTTATGTTATTAGGTCAAGTTTATTTTAATAATAATAATAATAAAGCTGAGTAAATAACATGATTTACCATAGGTTCAAATCAAAATGAGCTCGTGTTAGCTTTAGATAAGGTGTTTAATAAATTATTTATGAATAAATATTGACACAACTTTCTTTAGATTCTATAATAAGTATTTATTTTGATTAGGTATGGTGTAACATTAAATACAATACAAAATTATGTAAACCATTCATAAATACAATTAATATTATTGCTTTTTATTTGTAAATTGTAAATGAAGTAAATTGTATTTTTAATTTTACATATAAAAATTTAAATATTTATATATTATTATTTAAATTTATTTTATTCCAATTATTATTATTGTCTGAAAATATCAATGATTACTTTAAGAAATATATAAATGAAGATGAAGTATAAATTATTATTACTTTAATAATTAATCCCTTTTTGTGTATGTGTATGTATAAAGAATGGTTCTTATAACTTTATCAACACTATATTTAAATTCCTTTTTCTATTAAAACACTAAAAACTTTATCCATTAATGATTCCCTTAATCATTAAAGCATTAAAACTTTCAATTAAAAATAGAAGAGTTATTTTGAATTTTCCGCTTAAATTTATAGATTTTAAAGATTTTACAGTTCATAAGTTGTAATCTTGAATTCACCAACATGATAAAAATAAAAATTACTAGATTTAAACATGGGCGTGTGCTAAATCAATTTCTATTATGCCTCCATTACTTATAACAACTTATTTTATTGCATATTTAACAAATACTAATTAATTTACGGCAGTTATTTAATTAACTGTAATAATTTTTGTTAACCATTGTAGTATTATGTATTCAAATAATTCTTTTAAAGTAAAAACCTACTGTTACGCTTATGGAAAAGTAATCTAGGGCGTTTTTGTTTTAATTTATTTATAATGTCCAATTTGTATGTTTAGTTGCATATGTAACAAAACGTTAATGCGTATTTAACAAGACGCGTAAAAATTATATTATTTTAATGGAACTTTTTAACAGTCTATTCCATATATATATGTTTAAATTATATAGAGATAATCTATTATAATAATATTTTGGAGAAGATGATTGATTGAATTAATTGCTTTTTGTGTTATCTTATTAATTTTGGTAATAAGAATTACACCTTTTATAAATAGTAATTTATTTATTTAATAATAATAATAATTAATGATTTTATTTATTAATTAAATTTAATATTTAGTAGGCTATAGAACAAAACGTTTAAACATCAAATTCAAATTGTGAACATGTTTTTGAAAACGCCTTTAAGATTAATCCGAACGCACTTTATTATACCATCGCGTCTGGTGGCGACGAGTGCGGTTCGCAACGGATACTGTTTGGATTGGTCGCCAAACGCAAAACTGAACAAAGTTATATTAGATAAATACATGTGCCTGCCAATTCCAGAATGTAAGTGTCAGGCGAAATATATTTGGATCGATGGAACCGGTGAGAATGTGCGCAGCAAGTCGCGCACCCTTGACTTTGTACCAGCGTGCGCTGAAGAATGTCCTAAATGGTCTTACGATGGTAGTTCGACGTATCAAGCGCAGGGAGAAGATTCCGACGTTTATCTGGTACCTGTGGCTATGTATAAAGACCCGTTCCGGCGTGGTAATAATAAATTGGTACTGTGTGAAACGTATTATTCAAATAATTGTCCCACGGATACGAATCATAGGAAATCATGTAACGAGGCGATACAAAAAGCTTGTGAACATGAACCAATGTTTGGAATTGAGCAGGAGTATCAATTAATGGATGTAGACTGTCGCCCATTCGGTTGGCCTGTAATGCGAGGAGAACCTGCACCTGCAGGACCTTACTATTGCGGCGTAGGCGCCGATAAAGCTTACGGTAGGGATATAATCGAAGCCCATTACAGGGCCTGTTTATACGCCGGGGTACAAATATGCGGAACCAACGCGGAAGTAACTCCATCCCAGTGGGAATTTCAGGTGGGAATATGCGAGGGAATTTCAGGACCGGACGATTTATGGATGGCCAGGTTCATCCTCTTCAGAATAGCCGAGGAATTCGGCGTCGGCGTCTCTTTACACCCGAAACTGTTTCCGAATTGGAACGGCGCCGGCTGCCACACGAATTTCTCGACGAAAGCGATGCGCAAGGACGGCGGCATTAAAGCAATCGAAGAGGCGATCAAAAAACTGGAAAAGAAACACAAAGAGCATTTAATCAAGTACGATCCGAAACACGGTGAATACAACAAGTTGCGATTGACCGGTCGTCACGAAACAAGTTCAATGGATGTATTTACGCACGCGATTGCTCACAGAGGTGTGAGCGTTAGAATTAATAGAGAGGTGGCCGATAAGGGTAAAGGCTTCCTGGAGGATAGAAGACCGTCGTCGAATTGCGATCCGTACAGCGTGTGCGATGCATTGGTTAGGACTATTTTACTAGATAATGAATGTTAATAAAATATATCTATAATATATAAATAAATATTATTATACGTAATTATCTATATTACATTTAATACAGTCTTTAAATATTGTATATTAGACGATAAATTAGGATTATTAAAATATAATTAATTTTATAATTACAAAATCCAAGGTATTTTCGTATTTTTTAAAATTAGTAATTTAAATTTTTAAATTCCGTTTTGCAGCACCATCTATTGCAATGTTTACGAACTTACGCAAATGTAAATTAAATTAAAATTAATCAAGTCTTAAAAATATTTAATTCTAAAATTAAATAATATTAAAATAGAACATAAAAGTAAATTTGTTGAGTTTATAATTAACCTTTGATTATATTTTAGCGTTGATTGAAATATTTCTATCTAGGTTTTTAGTTCATATATGTTACAATAGATGGCGTTTCGTAAACGTGTTTGAAATAATTAGGTTTATTTATTGTATTAATTTTACCCTTTTAATTCATAATTTTATCATTATATAAACATTCAATGAACTGAAAAAATGTGTGCATTTAATTATATACTTTTAAGTTTAAATTTTCTATAATAGATGGCGCTGCATATAATTTATTTATTATAACATTCAATAAATTTTCATGTACATATTCTGATAGATTATAATAATTCCTATGTTTGTAATTATTTAAGTTATCATTAATAAATTTTTATATAATTGAAATAGCTTAAACGTTCAAATAAAATACAATAGATGGCGCTATAAATTTAACAAATCGAATTTAATTTGTTTTAACTTTATGTTTAATTGCCCTAAATGTTTTCTATTATATTTGTTTTAATTATAATAATATTAATTTATGATTATAATCAAATTATTTATTATTTTTTAATGGCTAAGAAGTTTAAATAAATTGTAATAGATGGCGGCTTTATTTAAATTAATTTATACGTTATTATTTTAAAAAGTAAATATAATGTATATATAAGCACACCAAATTGTTTAAAAATTAAACGCTCATATTTTAATATAATAAGTGTAATATTAATTATTATTTTAAAGAAAACTATTTATTTACTATCACTACTATTATGTAACAGATGGCGCTGTTTAAAATCTTATAGTAAATTCCTACTTTACCATTTCAAGGCCGAACGTGAATCAATCACATGACACCATAGATGATTTTAAGTTGGTTTTAATCAGCTGACCGTAGTGTGTGTGTATTTTAGAAAGAAAAAAATGGGCGCAGCTGCTTTACCCTGCATCATTTTCACCGCCCTGTGGGCGGTCGTCGGTATAGTCCTGCCATTCATCGTCCCCAAAGGCCCCAATAGAGGGTAAGTCTCAATCGAATTCAGTGCAACAATTGTCCGACTAATTATCTCAATTTCAGGATCATCCAGGTTGTTTTGATGCTGACCGCGGCTACATGCTGGTTGTTGTGAGTATACGATACGAAATGATTGCACCGATTGTGATTACATATGACACATTTTTCGTTACAGTTGGTTGTGTTGTTACATGGCGCAGATGAATCCTTTAATCGGACCCAAACTAGAATCACCAATAGTTATGATCATCGCTAAGGAATGGGTGAGTGATTGATTAAAATTACTTTCAATTCAGTGTTAAAAATGTTTTCTTAAACTGTAGATAATTTAATATTGCTGCCGTAACCAAAAAAAAATTACTTAACCACTTCACGCACAATTATTTTGAAAGTAATGTAATGCTCATGCCTGAGATATCTCAGGCTTATGCAGAAAGGGGTTAATTAGTAAAATAAAAACGTATTTATCTACGAGGTCACCTAGCAAAAAAGTTGTGATCGAATGACGAAAGCCTATGTCTTCTTTTTCTTCTTGCGTATTTAATGGCCTTGACAACTAAGCCCGAAAGCCTATGTCAAAAAAGTAAAAAATTATCTACGATAGTATAGATAATGCTTTTTGCATTAATTTTAAGCTTCTTTTTTGATGAAACTATTAAGTAAAACATTTGTTTCGTGCTATAATTTTTTTCTCAATCACCCGCCATGTGATAAAATTATGAAAATTAATTTAATGGATTGAAACACATGAATAAAATTATGATATATTTTACCGAAAACAAGTTTTGATTTATTAATTTCTTATAATGAAACATTTTCGTATCAACATTCTAATTGAACAATGTTTTTTCTTAGTTTAATAATAATTTTAAAATATAAGCGTCGAGCAATCAAATATCTTTCAAGAAGAAATACTTAATACCTTTTTTTCTTTAATTTCAGGGTGGATTCCCCGTCAAATAATTCATTCGGCCACATTCCCAAAATCAATGGTGCTAAGCAATCCATTGAGTGAATTGAGACAGTGTATTTTTATTTTTCCCGTGTAGAAAGTGTATATTAATCGATATCATTGTATGTATGTTAAGTTATTAATATTAAAACATGTATTAGATTAAAATAAACGTTTTAGTTATGGTGTTGTATTTACGGTAATTTTTAATAATTAGTGTTGGCAATTCTGGTGGCTATTGATTTAAGGTTATGTAATTCTAACCAAACTGACAAGTGTAAATGTTTAGAGGTTAGGTTTTTTGTTTTATTATTTATTACATTAAACAAACAAAAGAAAAATTACAGGCTTAATCTGTCGAAACTATAGTCACTATTAAAATAAAGTTGTGATATTAAAAAAGGTAATCGAATTTTTAATCATATATAGAAAAAAAATTGAAACTTGTGTATTTAATTAATTGCTCATTTAACCTGTGGTGAAACATTTTTGAAATATCTTGATTAGAAATGAAAAACATTTGGTTTGTTTAACTTTGATAATGATCCGCAAGGAATGAAACACGTGCCAGTTATCTGAAATTAAAGAAATGGAACATAACAAGACAATTGTTTTTGGTCAAATAATATTTTGAATTCTTATCAATTGTGTTCGACAGATGAGATGGAAATAAATTTAAACCGGTCTGTAAAAATAATTAAATTGATGTTTTGTGTTTTTTTTTTTTTTTGCTGTAAAAAATAATGAACGTCCTTGACACAATTTACATTTTTTTTTTGCAATAATGAACATTAGAATCGATGTATCGGAAATGTGGATAAATAATATAAGTAGCACTTTCATTACGAAATTATTTATTTATAACACCGTCCGTCCGTAGAAACTTTGGTGAGCGATCGAGTAATTTAAATTTTAAGGTCGATTTCCAGGAAGGGTAATAACGTAAATTGAATTTATTTAATCTAAACTCGTTTGTTTTCATTTGTTACTATACACACGATTTATTGATTTTACGTAATAACATTTGAATAACAACAAATGAAAATATAGGTCAATAATATTGTAGGTTAGAATTTTTCGGTTTTTTCTTTATTTTTTCAAATATTAGTTGATGTTATTAATAAAAAATTTAAAAAACGTCGGTTTTTAGTTTTTAAACTTGTTTTTTGTAAATATGTTTTGTTTTTTTTTCGTGTTTGCTAGGTTGGCGGCACTTACAAAAACAAGCGCAGTGCCGCCACCCGCGGCGGAAATGTCACGATTGTCATGTCATCGTCGTGTCTTTAATTTAAAATACTTCTAATGATGGGTGTAAAATGGCAGGAGACATAACAGAACGCGAAATCAATCCGGAGACGATGAAAATTGCTGGCGTTACAGAATGGGAGGTTGTATAGGAATCACTAGGAGTAGAAGCGGGGCCATCGACGAGTCGCCAGGGTCGATATCGAGACCCAGTTCAGGTAAATGTTCACCCAGTTCGTTTTGTTGCCATATAAGTAAACACGCACGCACTCACACACACAAACACTCTTGTTGTTAATTACCAAACCAGTGACATTATTTAATTACTCGACTTAATTGCACCTTAACCTCAACAGAAAAAAAAAATGGAATTTAGAAAGTGTTTGATTGTATAAATAAAGAGTATTATCATTATTATCAATAATATTAACATTTGATTTAAAAAATAAAACAATTGTTTTTTCTTTTGTTATTTGTTGTGTAACCATGGTAGCAATCAATCAATGGATTAATAATTCAAACCGTGTTTACAGGCAGCACTCGCAAAAACCATCCACTATTTCACGAAACGATTCGCTGGAAATCCGACGTACCACTGACGGAGGGCCAGCTGAGAAGCAAGCGAGACGAGTTCTGGGACACCGCGCCGGCCTTCGATGGCCGGACGGAGATCTGGGATGCTCTCAGGGCCGCGGCGGTCGCCGCCGAGGCCATGGACTACGAGCTGGCGCAGGCCATCCTAGACGGTGCCAGCGTGTCGGTTCCCAACGGTTTCCTCACCGAGTGCTACGACGAGTTAGGTTCTAGGTACCTGGTTCCTATCTACTGTCTCAGTTATCCCATCAATATTGTCAAAGAGGATAACGGCAGAGACTCACCCGCCGACTATTCAGAGCCTGTAGACGGCGGCACAGAGACCACCCTTAAATTAAGGCTCTCACATAACTGTACAGATATTAAATTGTCGGTCTATACTACGGATACGATCGGTGTATGTAAAAAGAAACTTCAGGTAAAATTAACTTTTTTTAAATTTATAGTAGTAGTAGTAGTAGTAGTAGTGTTAGGCTATCGACCACGTGGTCCTTCCGCCATGTGTCATTTGTGTATATTAAATTTATATTTAATATTATCTTTTTTTTTTTTTTTAATGAATATTGGCCATGTTGTCAATCAACCAATAGAAAATTTAATTAAAATCAATATTTTTTAGTAACCAAGGTTATTAAGCAACAACATAACCTTTTTTGTTTAATTATCATTTAATAATATTATTGCATTTTGCATCATTTTATTTTTATTTTTTAGAGCCAAGAAGGTATCGAATCTTCAAGACAAAGATGGTTTTTCGGCGGGAAGCTGTTAGGTGACAAATTACAAGTAGAAGAAGCCAAAATACCGTCGGGGTATATAGTTCAAGTTATTATTAATATGGAACCATCCAAGCAGTCATGAAAATTAACCACTCTAATAATTTACGGTGAGTCGAATCGATCGTCATGCATTTTCGATCGGTCACGATCACGTGTTTTTATAGATACAAAATGCGGAGGTGATATTTCAGTGGAGTTAGTTGAATACAAAAACAAAATAAAAAGTAAAAAAAAAAAAAATAAGCGACTAGACCATATCAAAATAGACTATTTATGAATTTGTAAAGAATATTGAAGTGTTTTTTTTTTTTTGTAAGATATTTTAATATGAACGTTATCGAGCTATTATTATTATTATTATTTTCACAGCTTACGAACTGCTAGTCGATTGTTTACAAATGCGTTGAACTCTAATTATTTTGACTGAATTTTTTTTTTGTTATGTATATTATTATATTTTTTTTTTTTAAATTAAGTTAGCAAATGCTTGTGTACAGATATTTTTTACGAGGAACAATATGCCACGATGTATTGTTTTTACGAAAGAGAAAAAGAGAGAAGCGTATAATCAGAATTTCATACTTTTATATTTTAATTACCGCATAATTGTACGTGCGTACAGGGTGTAAATGATTACACGGCAAACGTTTGAGATTTTATTTATAGTAAATTAATAATTATTGGTTATGTTTGCAAATGAAAGGAAAGATTTTGAGATTTTAAAACTGTGCCTGATCAACGAAGCTTTTAATAGCCACGCGAAAATATTAATTTTACCAATAATTAAATATTATGGCAATATTAAACTAAAGATATTTTCTAAACAATGATTTAATAAAATTAAAATACCACATATTTAAGAATTGAAAATGTAGAGTTAAAATTACAAAAAAAAAAAACGTTTATTTCTGTATAAATATATTATTTTTTCCTTGAAAGAAAACGTTAATAAATCTATTTTTAGAACATGATAGACTGTTACTATGTGGTATTTTATTTTCAATGATTTTCTATTGTTTATACCACTGTATATTACTGATTATTAAAGTCACATTAAACTATCATAATGATTCACATAGTGAAAATTATAGTTTATTGTGATTAAATAAAACACTAGTTTGGCACTTTTTTCACTTGCTTTATTTATCGCTAGATGTACAAAAGCGCCAAATTAGTATTTTATTTAATTATGTAATAACCATTTTCACATACTCTTACAATCCAACAAGTTTATTGTGACTTTAATAATATTTCTTCAATAAAGTTGTGATGAAGAGTATCTTGAAATTACATTAAATAAAATGTGTTTACAACCGACACTACTAATATACCGTTATTGTATCAGTAATATACAGTGTTAATAATAGTTAAAACTATAGTCGATTGTAAATTTTAAAATCAGTATAAAAATTGTTTTTCATTTATATAATTTTTAATGAAATAATTTAATAATTAAATCTACAAGTTTGTACAACAGTGTACTCATTTACATTAAATCAAGCCTGTACATTTCTGTGTATATGATATTATATTTATATATATATTGCTCTATCTAAACGTTTGTTTAAAATTTCAATTTTCGGCTCATATCACCCACTCAGGTCATTAACAAATATCGTAATTAGGGTCGTTGAGTTTATCTATTCATCATCTCCTGAACAAAGTGCATCGTCATTTCCTTAATTATACATATATTTTCTTTTCCGTTCTATCTGAAAACATACCTCTCTTTTTATATTGTATTTACGTCACGACACGAAATGTATATTGAAAATTAAACACCGTATTGTCACACCTTCGCAATGTGCACCAATAATTTATTTAAGCAATGTAATGTACATTTCTTATGTGATAATACGATAAGTTTGTATAGATTGTATTTTTTACGTTTAATTAATTTAGCCTCTGCACTCATTGTATCGTTGTAAATCTTTGGACTAGTTTTTAAGGAGATATATTATTATGCATTTAGTAACGGTAAATGATTTTAATAGTATTTTGTAAATGTAAATGGTTTACTGCTCGTTCGTATTGTACAGACAATAGCAGGACGCACTCGATGTAAGTAACTCGTCGTTAATAAAAAAAAAACACACCGCTCGAGAAAAGACGAAACGGAAAGGGAAAAATAATGGGCTTACATGTGATAATGAAAAAAGACCTCAATTATGTAAATGGAAACAATATAAAAAGAATAGGTATTTTTAATACTCACCGATATATACATATACTATATATATATATTTGTAAGACTGCATCGAATCATCATGACGAAATTATTTGGCAATAGTATTTTTGGGGAATGTAATGTTCATTTCGGTAACGTTTCTTGCAATCACCAAAAAAAAAATTTTCCTGTAACTTGTGAAATTTTATAGGTTTTTTTTTGTGAATTGGTGTGTATTTTAAAGATTATACAATAAAGTTTGTTAAATTTACAATTATCTTGTAGTTTATTTGGGTAAGCGTTTTAATTCGTGCGTTAACCAAATGGCTGTCGATAAAAGGACCAGTGATCCGCTTTGATGGCTCGCTGCTAATGGAACCGGAACGTAAGTTAATAGTGTAGTTATTCCTAATAAGACCTAAAATAATTTTATAATGCATAATTACGCAACCAAATATACATCTTTAAATAATTCCATAATATGCAACCAAATATACATCTGTTTAAAAAAATAAGGTTTTTAAATTATTACTTGTATCCAAGCCATAGCCGTTAGTGCATTCGCCGCAATGTACGCCCTAGGCGGTAAAATCCTTTTCCTCGACATTAACCACAGTGATGAGATTAGGAATAAAGTCGTCGTTCCTAATATCCTGTGATCGAACTGTACTGTCGTCGGATTTTCGGTGAAATTTGAAAGTTTCGGATTAAGGGCTAAAATATCGTCCGGAATCCATTTATTCGCCATTTTTGGGAACGAATTGTAAACTAATCCTGCATCTAATCCCGCCACGAAAGCACCTAAAAAACTTTTTATTGGCGGATCGTATTTGTAACTTTAAAAACTTACCAGATAATGCCGTTAAAAATACCATTCCTTTACACGAATGCGCCAACATTCTGAATTTACGCGCAGACGCAATCACATGTTTGCTGACATTGCTTATAGTATCGGCAGGGATTAAATGATCGAGGGCCGACCATAAAAATCCGCTGTATAACACAAACGCGAGACTCAGATGTGCCGCCAGACGGTATTGGGACACTCTGGGGACATCGGACGGGCCGTGGAACCTATCCTCTAATCCAGATTTTACCATGTACCATCCTAATAATCCCTACAATAACAAAAAAAAGAAACTTAATTATTGTTCCCTATCAACAACCACCACGCCATCTCTAGGGTAATATCTTAAATAAAGAACCACTGATTTGTTAAATTAATTTAATATTTGATGGGTGTACTTCGTGGTAATCTTGAATAATTAAAACACAAAAAAGTAATATCAACAAAGTTAATTGTTTATTTATTTTGAATTATCAAAATGTATCACGAAGTGAAAGCCTCCACAATTACTTATTTAAAACACAATAACTTTGTTTTACCACTTTTAAAATTAATTTAAGTTTAAGGCTTGCAAATTCAATGTTTCTATATAAATATATATTTTATTTAAAAATTACTGTGTTCGTATGTGTATAATTGTTACCTGTGCTCCGATTAAACTTCCCAAGATCAAAATACGGGGCTTCATGCCCGGTTTAAATTTTCCGGTGAACCAGAAGTAGGTGGCGGGCAGGAGAAAGGCGGCGCCGATCGCCCGGCCCCACATTCGATGGCCAAACTCCATGTGCCATATCCACTTAAACTCCGATAAGGTCATATCTTTGTTTTTCCTATAAAATAACAATTGAAAAAGAAAACAAATGAAATATGTCAAATCAGTTGACAGATAACAATAAGATCAAATGAGAGCTGATAAATAAAAGATATGTGAAAACAAAACAAATTTCAGTTGATAAATAAAAAATGATAAAAAGTGACAATCGATACTTGTTTATTTTTGTCTTTTTCTTTACGTCAATTTTGTCATTTAGGTTAACAGGTAGATGTCAAAATAATTTTGAGGTTATAATTTTAATGACGTTCTATAAAATAATTTTGTATTTAATTGCAATCAAATCACATGAAATTAAAAGCGGTAACAATGTGAACTATTTTATTAAAATTTTACTACTGTTTAATTGTAATTTAAGTTTTTTTTTATTAATTGTTGTGTAAATCTTACAATTTAAATTCGGGAAACTCTTGATATTTCCGAAATTCGGCCTCCCATTCGGCCTCGGTTCTCGGCATCCTCTCGCCGAGCAGCTTCCACGTGACCATCGACAATCCGGACTCTGTTAGACGTGTGACGCCACCTGAAAAACCCTCCATCTACGATTTACAGCGGCGAACAAAACGCTTATTAACTCTCACACATTGATTTATTAATCGATTAATCACAATTCACACTACAAGATTAATTTAGGGCTCGACCCACACACTATTTCCCCTTGCTACTCTCGACTACCTTCTCGACGACTTCGTAAATGCTGTACGTTAACAGAAAGTAAGAACCGATTATAATACCTAATACGACCGCGACGAAAACCATTCCGCTGCAGCTCAACAGCCAGTATCCGACTTTTTTATTCGATTTTGTTGATGATTCCGCTATTAGATTTAAAGCGACCGTGCCTGATCCACGCAGGAAATTTGGCTACAAATAACGTACTAATGAGAACAATTAATAAAATAATATTTATCAGATTACCTTAATTGCTTTCGATACAGGTTGACGCATCCAAATGCTGTTATTGTAAAACGCCCTTCTGATTCCATTTTGTACCGCAAATTTGGAAGAGTTGTTAAAAATGTGCTTTATTTGTGGACTGAGAGCCTTCGAGAGGCAATTTCTTCCAAGGGTAATCATCATTATATCTAAAAATTTTGATACAAATGTAATCTAAATGTAATTTAATATAATAGAGAATTCAATTACAACAATATAAGAGATAACCAACCACCCCATCTATCCTACAATTCCACCCTTTAATTTTACTAAATAAAAGCTCAACGAAAAATGTTTTGCAGATTTATTACACAAATATGGTAAAAGGTTTATTGTTAATATACCTAGAAGAAGAAGAAGCTATAACATCCACACAAGTAGATTGAATTCAACTAATAATATCCTTACAATACTTTATAGTTATATTCATTTAGTACGTTAAATATAATCTTATTTTTTTTTTTGTTTGGTTATGAGAAATTAATAACAACTAACATTTTTTAAACGTATTTATTATCCCTTCCCCTACATATAAACATTTATTCGTATGCAATGAAGATATTCACAAACACAATTTCTACTAAGTTACTGATAACTGATACGAGTATTTGATAACTTATCACACTCACCAGTTCATTAGACGTGGTATTTTCGCAGTAATTATGTCCTCTTCGAAAATAATCGATTTATTTAAGACTATGGATTACAATAATACTGTGACGGTAAGTGTCTACCACCACGGCAACATAACCTACAAAGGAAAACTTTCCGGCTTTTCCTCGAAAGATAAATAATGTCTATAAATAAACTTAATGGAAATTACGTGTTTTACGTAATTAAAGCTATACTTCAAATGGATAGCTGTAATATATATAATGTCCTAAATGAAATAAAACAAGTGATCTTATTCATTTGTTTTTTTTTAATAATAAATTATTCTTTTTTTTAAGAAATGCATTTGTTTTTTTTAATAAATTGATTCGGGTTGTACTACTTTTTTTTTAAATGCATGTATTATTTTTTAATTATCTATTTTAACAAGCACTAAATTTACTTTATTATTAAGTTTGTACGTCATTTATTATAACCAAATTATTTATTAGCTTCAAGTCGGTTAAGATTTTAATTAAATTATTAAATTAATTAATTAAAACTATCAACACTAAATTATTGCGTGATTAAATTATTATAACACATAATACTGATATCATTAACATCAAAACAGAATTTTACTTATTCAACGATTACATTTATTACAAACAAATATTTTTAAAGTAATGCTTTTTCTTTAATTTCAGCCGATTGATGATGATATACCAAAGTGTATGTCCAAACTGCTTGCCTCAAATGAAAATCGAAAAAATCCATGCTATAATGATATCAAAAAAAATCAATCAACAATTTTGCAGAATATAGAAAAGGCACGTTTCATTAATAAGTATGTATTACCTAATCAAACACTGTTTGCCATTAAAATTATCCATATTTTAAACCGCAAATTAAAACACTAACCGTTTATAAGTGCATACATTTTGAATATTTGTACGAATTGAAATTTTAGTTTGGCGGATAAATTCGAAAGCGAAAAATCAACCTTCATCACTTTAGAACGCAAAATTAGGTATTTCAATAAGAAGGATGCCGAAACAGCTGTGGAACAATTTATTGCAAATCTCCGGTATTATTCCGCCCACTTTTCAAAACTTGAATCGAATACTGAGCTTTGCCGAGGTAAGAAAAATTTCCACATTCGAATTGAGTAAAAAAAATTACAATCTATTTATTTAAAGCGTGTATTATTGTGCATGACGATTCACCCTTATCCTATTTGGGAAGCATACTAGGAAATATTCTAGTCACAGGTAATTGCATCGTCTTTAACCCAACTGGAAAACTAATATTGGCCGTTGTTTATTTCATCGAGGCTACTATTAAAGAATTAAGGTACGTATTGTAATTAAGTGAAAATATATTTAATGAATAATTGTTAAGATAAGCAAACAAAATTAGTGAGAAATTATATTAAATTAATTAATATATTATATAGCAACATTGCTAAATAAATACATATTATTATTAATCTGTATTATTTTGATAAGTATAAACAATATGTTTATAATATTCTTTTATGACCAAAAATATTATGTGTACCACCTTTTTTTAGGTTTCAAAATAATGTTTTTATATATTACGGGAAAGATGTCGTACAAATGCTTCCAATCAACAAAATAATAATTTATTGTTGCGGTGATCTAGACATAAAATTCGATATCTTAATGAAGCCCATAATTTGGAAATGTAAGTTTACAGAAGGTATTTTGTTAATTTGTTATAATTATGATACTTCTACTTGTTCAGTTTAAAGTCTTAATAAGACTCATCGTATATTTCATATTTTAATTGTTTTACAACCTAATATTTAATTATTAAGTTATTTTTTGAGGGTGTAGATTATAATCGATTTGATTTTTTTTATATATAGATCCTGATGGTAAAATTCCCATGTTAGTTTTTAATAATGCAGACTTGGATTCTGCAAGTTATTCTGTGATCCAAGCTGTGTGGGGCTTTCAAGGCACGGTAAGCACTTTTTTTAATTAATTCATTTAATGAAGAAAAAGACTATGACTTTGTTTTACCACTTTATTTAAAATTACATGTGACTATAGAATCAATTAACAAATCATTATTATAAAGTCATTGTGTCTCTTTTTTCTTTATATTCAAGATATACCACAAAGTAAATTCCTCCATAATTAAACATTTAATTTATTAATCTAATGTAAACTTTATTAAAAAGATTGAAATTGAAATAAAACAACACAGTTGGGAGGGTTTCACATTTATTGTTGAACACTGCAACATGTTTCCCCACACAGTGGCTTTATCAGGCAGATGAATAATAATTTAACAAATTACAGGTAAAAAAGATTGAATTTTATAATAATAATCTTTATTTAGCACATACATATATATTATATAATTACAGGTGCCATGGTGTGTCGATAAAATCTTGGTACAAGAAGACGTATTCGATGATTTTGTGATACTCCTAAAGGAGAAACTCCTAAAAGTGAAGATTCCAGAGGATATTTCCGTTCCTAAACTTTGTGAATCGTACGCCGATCAGTTTAAGTCGCTAGTGTCCGAAGCGAAAGCGAGAAATATAAATTTCTGGATGAATTCAAATGAGAACTTCGAATTTACACCCTTAATTGTAATCGGAGACGTATTAATGGAAAATAATGTCATCGAACAGAGGCCAAAATATTCTATACCGTTTGCCACTATCTTACCGTTTAGAAATACTGCTGAAGCAGTAGCGCTGGCAAATAACAGTCGCCAGGGATTGGCGGCGAGTGTCTGGACGGAGAATATTGGGCTGGTTAACGAAGTTTCCCGAAAATTACAGGTAAACATATCGCAAACACTAATTAATAATAGTTTTTATCCTTAAGTATTTATTCAGTACAACTTCAGCAACTGTTTTATGAATTGGAGGACACCCATAGTACATATAAACAATATCTTTAATCATGCTTACTTTTTTATTGTTTAGAAAATTATAGAAGCAATACAGTTGATACAGTTATAAAATTTCAATTGATGTTTGTTTTTTGGGTTTCATGAAGAGTATATCAATATAAATAACACTTTTGTATAATTTCTTCAAACTTTATTGTAGTGTGAAGAAAGGACACAGCAGTATTATTTATATTTATGTAGAATATTTCAACTTGATTCTCTTTTAAGCTACTATTACACCCTCAATTTATTAAATTACAAAACAGGTTTTTTGTTTCAATTAATTAATTTTTTGATATTATTATTTAATGAAGAAGGAAACACGATTACTTTGTTTTAACACAATTAATCATTATTATTTAAATATTTGATTGTAGAGGCTTTCACTTTGTGATACATATTTTATAAAATAAACTAATTAGTTTGATAATGACCAGCTGAATTGTGTCGAAACTATAGTCACTGAAATAATAAAGTGTGTGATATAAACAAAGTTTATTTTATTTTATTTAAAGTTATTATTATTTAAGGTTGGTACAGTGTGGGTAAACGCACATGGACAGTTTCGCCCCGACGTTTCTTTCGTCCATCAAAAATCGGGCTATGCTTTGGGATGTATGAATGGAATTGAAGGTAACTATACTGGAGGCAAAAGTACTTTCATCTTTCATCATGTTTATTAATCCAGCAATACAACAAAGCGAGTATAGGTTTCGAATGAATCATTTGTTAACTGAATTTGGAACAGCAGATTTTAGTGAAGACCTGAGTAAACTGAAAACGGCCCAAGGTAAATGGAGTAAACTCTGCGCACATGCTAGAAAGCTTCAACTTGTCAAGCTTGGATTAATCATTGAGAATAATATAAATGATTTCGTGTAAGTATCTATAAAAATATGTCTGAAATAAATTATATATATATATATATTTTTTTTTTTTTTCAGTACAAAGACAGGTTTAAGCATCCCCGAACTTAAACTATGGATCGATTTATTAATAAAGGAGGAAGTTACATCAGGCAATACTATATGTGATGAGGCTGGTGATATTAAATCCTACAGGGAACCCATTGGATTAATTGTCTTGGTGCTTATAAACGAAACCCCTGTGAAATTAATTACATCAACTATTGCTAATGGGAATTCTTTAATGCTATTAACTTATAAAGCTACAGGTTTTTCTAAAATGGTGAAAGAAATGGAAAAACATCTTCCAGGAATTGTTAAAAGTGTGGATGGTTTTACAGGGAAGTGTTTCTACGAAATGTACAAGAGTAATTACATCAATGTTATATTAACGGATAGAAATATTAATGTATTCTCATATTATAATATGGACAAACCTCTTATTCCACTCCAGGACTTAAATGATGATTATAAACATTTAACATCTAAAGTTAAAAATGTTTGGTATAATTTTGGAGATTCGTTTTCATAATTGTTGATGATTAAATAAGGAAGATAATATATTCTTATAGTAATGACAATAAAACTAAAATATGTTTTATCTACTCCTATTGGATTATATATTTTAATTATTCCTTTCAATCATCAATACTTCAAATTAAATCTGAGCTTATTCATTGTGTAATTTAAAATTAGAACATGAAATAGATGCAAACTTCGGCTAAGAGAGGCACCTACAGAAGAAAGAAAAGAAATTAGAACACTTGTTTCATATTATTGAATTTATTTTCCTGACATATGTTTCGATCATTTTCGAAGGTATTACAAACTGGGTTTAGTCCTTAATGATCACATTGTTTTCGAACATGTACATGTAACATTTAAGTTCTAATTTGATTGAAAACATTTCAAGTAAACTCAAACGAATATTTATTTATTTAAATTAAATACATTCACTACAAATATTTATGCGATAATTAACACTACCAAATGGCTCTTTGTACGCCGGCCAACTTATTATAATCGGCAAGGTGCCTGAAGATGATCCTGCTCACCCTCCACCTGTGCACGACACCCCTTGGCCTGGAGGTGACGACGCACCGCTTCTTGCACCTGTACAGGGTCGAGTCCCTTGGAAACGAGGAAATTTCAGCGTCGGCCAGTTCCCTGATTTCCGCCGGCAGGACGTCGTTTTTCCTCAGCGAGTTCACCCGCAGACGCATCGGCGCCATCTCCGTCGTCAGTTTTCTACGTTTCACATCTCTTATCATCCTGGCGCCGCACCATTTCGTACGCACTTGATTAATCTTAAATGATATTATTATTTTGATATATATTTAAAGTTAAATACACATCTAACTTCACAGCGAAGAAATTGATATTTAACAATTAATATTAAGTTTTAAATTAGTAACAATGAAATAAAATAAATTGATATAAAAGTTTTTTTATTATGATGAATCTAACTTACATTTAAATTGATCACCGGAGCTGTAAACACCGATTTTAAGGTGTTTAAAATATTAAACGACATTTCTGTAATAAAAGAAACGGGCGCAATTATATAAATATTATGAGGAGTTATTGTTAAATTCTTACTACTATATATAACCTAAAACAGATGTATAATATGAGGTTAGGTGCAGTAAATATATTTTCTATGGTTAGGTGTTTGAAAAATCATAGAAACGTATGGTTAAGATTTTAACTGGAACATGTGGCTCCATCTTTGAATAGACAAGACTTATTTTATTTGAACCCTCCGTTCAAAGATGGCGCCACGTGTTTCCGTTAACATCTCAACAATATTTTTCTATGATTTTAGAAACACCTAACCTCACGTGATATATTCAATTTTAGGTATTATACACAAATTTTCAAAATTTATTTTTTATATATGTACATATATACATTAACATTTACAGTAAACTAAAATTTTAAATTCACTTCTAATATAACCTAAAATTAAATGTATAATATGGGGTTAGCTGTTTGATAAATCATAGAAAAATATTGTTGAGATGTTAACGGAAACACGTGGCTCCATCTTTGAACGGAGAGGGCAAATAAAATAAGTCTTGTCTTTGAATAGGACTTGTTGGGGCTTTCACCCAAAGATGGAGCCACATGTTCCCGTTAAACATCTCAACAATATTTTTCTATGATTTTCAAACACCTAATCGCACATATTTTTCATTTATAAATTTTGAAAAATTGAATTTTATAAATATAAATTTAAATTTTCAGTAAACTTGAATAGTGAATATTTTATAAATTAATTAATTGATTAGCACAGTGCTAATACCTTGATACTGATCACTTTGTGTCAGAAATGTACATTTGCCAATTTAAATAAAATTTTGATGAAGTTATTCGTCAAATTTGTTGTTTAATGTTTTTTTTTTTTAAGGATGTTTGTGTTGTTATGATTATAAGGTTGGATACGAGTAAAACAAAAACGAAACCAAATTTTATTATAATTATATTGGCTGCCTTAATTAATAAACATTACCTTTATCGATTTATTTTACACTAAACGCAAGAAACGACTTAAAAAAAAAGAAACGAAACTATATATTTACAGGGTGTCTCCGTTTTATTCTCTCTGCCACACTCTCACTCTTAATCTTTCACTCGTTTACACCTCAACGTTATTCCTAGTTAAAAAAAAATTAAAATTAATTGACTATGTCAAGAAAAATTGCGGGTCGAGGGGTAAGGGGTGGCGGCGGTTTGTTGTTGGAGCGGCGCAGGTTTTTTTTTAAATGTAAATATGTACATTAATAGTTTTTTTTTTTATGTGGTGGTTTTGGTATTATTAATATTTATAAATCACAGTTTTCTAATATTCCTTAATATACATTTGTGTAAATATATATATGTATAATTAAATAATTATTTAGTTCTAATGAAAAGTTTATAGTTGAGTAGATTTTGAAAATAAGATAAGTTGTATTAGCGATTTGGTTTTTCTAATTATATATTATACCAAAATATTGATTGAATTAAATTTGAATAATTATTGCATAATAATAATAATAATGTTATTGAAATAGTGATCTTTTCATTAAGAACTTTAATAATTGTATAAATATAAAAAAAAATACATTATATCCTAGTCGAGATCATTTCTTTTTTTTTAATTTAAAAAATATGGTGAAATAATTCAAATAAATGAATACGCTTGTAAAATATATAAATTAATTTTTTATTAAAACTATTGTAAAACTGGGATATCTTGTATTTTATTTGCGTATATATGTATATATATATATTTACACGCTGGCCTTATGTAATAATATGTATAATAGTATATACATACTACATACAACATTTAAACTAAACTAGCTGTGTTCCAATGTACACGAAAGGAAACTTATCACTGTTTTTTCACTTTGTTGTCCATGGTCATTGTTGAGTGGCTTTCGGGGAAGTAAAAGTGTAGGGGAAAGGTGAACGGCATTCTGGGGTTTCGCGTCATAATTTCCGAGTATAATTGGAGCTGTTCTGGTGTGGGAATGGGAAACATCGCCGTCGGATTCACCGGGTTCATCTGGTTCTGTTGCGAGCAAATGTTTTGCAACGCCTGGTAGTAAATCGGGTCCATCACGGGCAGGTACGGGGGCACGTTCTTGTTGTTGGCGGTTGGTGGGTGCGGTGGTAGGAAATTCGGGTAGATTGAGGTGGGCGCGCTGCTCGCGTGCTTATTGACACTGGGCTGCTGCTGCCGGATGTACGGATTCACGGGTTTCGGTATGTTTATGTCCATTTTATTAGACTGCTGTTTTATCGGATAAACTGGTCTACCGTTCTCCTCCACTTTCGACATCTTATTGGGCATGTAGTAATCGACCATGGTGCGTTTCTGCGTCGACTGTTTACTCTGTTGAGCGGCCGCGTTGTTCTGATTATACGATGGTTTTTGCTTGCTCGGTCCCACCAACGTGATCTCCAAATTCGAACTTATCCTCCTCCCTTCCAACAGTGGTAAAGCCGGCGTATAATTCTTAGCGTACATGCTGGAATTTAATTTTGGCGAGGAAGGTATAGGAGGAACGCGCATTATTTCCACCACCGGTTTCTGCGGACTGCGCACTGTTAAATCCAGCAGATCCATTCCGGGATGTTTATTCATACTACCGACAAATTTTGGCGTTTGGACAGGTCCGAATAAATCCTTGGGGTCGCCGTAAACCGTTTTTTGTGACGGTGCATATATAGATTTCGATTGGACCACTTTTGGGGGTGAGTATCCGAAATTGGATTGTACCGGAAATTTCGGTTTCGGACTGATTTGCAATGAAGGCGAGAGCTGCACCGGTCTTTTGATTAACGTCGCGTTAATCGAGGGTGGTGGCATTATAGGCTTTTCGACGACACCCTGTATAACGGACGGTCTCGTTTCACCAACGAAATTCCTTACAGGCGTCACCTCCAAACCACCCTCCTTTAATATATCCAATTTTCCTTTCTTAACTTCACTACTACTCGTACTTTCTAAATGGTTATGATTACTCGTGTTGTTGTTGTTGTTATTATTATTATTCGTTTTACTGGTATACACCTCGGATTCTAAATCGATTATCTCTGGTGATTTGGGTTTGTATGGCACCTCGATGAGATCGTCGTCTTCGGAAACGCCTCCGTCCCTCGCGTTGTACATCGGTATGTTTTCCTTGCCTTCAGCTGGAGACATTGATTTTTCGGCCGTTGGTTTTTGCACGGGCGCCACGGCACCCGTCGTTGGTTCCTGGTGCTTTTCCGGTGGTATGATTATCACTTTATCCTCCTTAATTGTTTCGGGTAGTTCCGTTGATGGTTTTTCGCGTAAACGTTCAGGTTTAACACGCACCGCTCTTAATGATGACGGTTTAATCTCCATTTTCACATTAAAGTCCTGCCACAAAAGAATTAAATTAATATATTTAATTATTACAATTGAAGAACTTTACCTTATTATCATTCGAAATTAATTGTCCCAATTGTTGCTGTTGCTGTTGCGGTATCGGCGTGCTGTTACCACTGCGCGACGCACCCTCGCTAGTTTCGGTGTCACTGGTGCTGCTGCTGCCCGCCTTGCTCTTCAGACGTCTCCTCTCCGACACCGGCAACGGTTTGTACTCTTCGCCCTTTACGTTACGCTCGTAGGCCAGCAGGAATCTTTAAAAACACAATTATAACAATTGCACATGTCGTACTGTTCTTAACCTTTCATGACCAACCTTTCGTAATGCCTTCGTATCACCGTGGCCGCACTGGTGCTCGCCTGGTTACCACTGAGATCGTCGAAGATCGACTTCCACAGCTTGTTGGCCGTCACCGAATCGTATCCACCCAGTTTTTGTACTTTTGTGTAAAATAAATATAAATCCACTGAAAATTATCAAGAAACATAAACATAAAAGAAAAATCATAAATAACGTAATCAAATAATAATTTAAATAAATAAACAAATAAACATTTAAAAAAAAATTGATATTTAAATTGAATTTTAATTTCAGAAAATATATATACAGAACTTACATTCTTTGTATCCTAACGATGGTATTCTTCCGATCGGTGTGTGATTGCTCTTCATAAATGCCGCCAGCTGTTTGATAAAGTCTTTGCTCTCAGTGTTTTCCGTCGAACGGGTGCTCCTGCGGGGATTCCCGGAACTGTCGCACCTCGGCCCGATTCTACTACCCTCCGTCATAATTTTATTCTGAAAATAAATTAAATAATTTACTACTACTAAAAATACAATTAATATTTTAAGAGATTAATTAAATCTCGATTCCCTGACTACAACTGCACTACGCTGATGAGATCCAAAACAGATAGAAACTGGTCAGTGGCTATTGTTGACAGGGAACAATCATTAATGTTTAATTAAATCAATTGATCTTCTAATTAACATAATAAAATTTCACCGCGGGTGAATTTAATAATGCATCGTTATTGAATGATATTTACCTTGGCAGAATTGAACACATTAGAAACTGAAGACTCGGACTCGTTGCTCTCTGAACCGGGGGATATGCTGCGTTTTTTCCGCTTGCCCCGCGGCCTGCCCTTCAACTTCGGCGCCAGATGGTTGCAGAGCAGCTCGTGGCCCTCCAGTTCCGGATAGTCGAAGGTGTCCTTGCAGAAGAGGATCCTCGTGTTCTTCGACTTGACCTTAATGCCGCCGATCGCGTACACGATCGTGTGTCGCAGGTGCTCGTCCTCGACGCCCTCGAGACGCTTCATGACCGCACGGTACCTGCAGTACCTAGGATAGCTCAGGATTATCACCGACGGTCCAATCGGAGGTTTAATATCTACAACAATAAACAAATATAAATTATTTTCAATTAATCATTATCCGAAAAACTTTTCATAGCTACTGATTGAAAGAAATTACCTGAATGCAACGTATCTATGGGGTGCATACTCCCCCGCACCCCACAGATATACGTTGCATTCAGGTAGGAAATTAATGAGATGTGAATTTTCTTTTATGACTGTAATACTTTTCATTTATTTTTAATTGAGTTTCGTGAAAATGATAATAACCTTCACTAAAAAAAAATAATTTGAAGTGTTTTAATTTAAAAAATCGGTGGTGGCAGATGACCTTGCAGTAGAGACCAAAAAAAATGTTTTTATTTAGTTTTAATCATAATTTAAACAATCAATGAAAATAAACAATCAAGTGTGCAACAACATAAATGTAAACAAAATAGGTGAAAGAAAAGTTGAGAAATCAAAATTTAAAGTATATTTTATATTCAGTGTTTGTTTCTTGGGTTTCGTGAAGGGTATATAAATATAAACAACAATTTTATAACTTTTGATCAAACTTAAAAATGTGAAGAAATATATTTTATATATTGAAAAATCTTAAAGAATCTTTCACTCATTTCATCTTTTTTATTCTGTAATTTACAATATTAACTGATGAGGCTGTTATGTGTTGAAAATTTATATTCACAAAAAAAGCAATAATAAAGTTTTTTACTTCAACAACCAAACAAGCCTGTAATTTACGTTTATGTTATTGCACATTCTCGATGGTGCACATTTTTGTTTTTTTTATTTTTTGGGTTGTTTAATTATTCGTCTTCTTCCTTATTATTTCGTACTTTCCAATTAATGATGGCACAGTTTTATCATCGCGCGGGCAATTTTTTTTTTATTTCGAGGTCGCCACTTTCATCGAGCCTCCTCTTTATCTTTGACGGTCATACTCATACTGGTACGAGAATTATTTAATATTCTCTTGACCCAATAATCGTGTACACAAACTGCATTGTGTTTTAGGATGTTTTAATCCCTAAGCGTATATATTTGTCCGTGTTTGTAATTACCATGGCGTTAGTAATAGTTTAAAGAAATTTTAAAATTAAAAAAAAAGAACAAGAATTCTCCTCAAATAATAAAGTTGGTAAAATTTGCTAAAAACACGAAAGTTTTTGTTAAATTATTGATGCTTATTTACACAGTGTTATGTTTATATTTAAACTTTAATCAAAATATTGTCTTAAAGAGTGAAATCGTTTGAACTTATTGATTTTTAGCCAGCTGTTCAAACAAAAACAGTTTATAATTATAATAATAATAATAAATAAACCACTTTATTTTTAAAATAAAACAAAATAGAATTCAGAATTACATTAATTTTCAAATGTTACAAATACTTTCAGTTTTGAGTAAAAAACTAAACTGCTCTTCCATCCATTTTTTGAAAAATCATAGAAATTCTCTAGATCAAAGAAGAAGAACTTCCTGATCAAGATCTTATGTATCTGTTCAAATAACGAAGCGAATTTTTCATAAAAAAATAAACGGTTTTTCCTTAATGAAAAGTGAAAAACTTTTGGAAAAATTTTGACGAAATTACTAATGTTTATAAATTTATTATACATGGTTTTATAAGGAGGAATTGTTTCATACTGTTAATGTTCACGCAAAAAGTTTGCTCTTGAAAAAAAGGAATATTTTTATGGTGAATTAGTTTCTCATTTAATCCGTGGTGAAACATTTTTGTATTAATTTGATTGTTGAATTAAAACACTTGGTATGATTTCACTCGTTATTTTTTTACCCCGACTAGTTTCGACTATGTCATTCTCAAGAAGAAAGTGTAAATTATTTCATTATGCATCATCGAAATCGTTTCAATAAATTCTATCTACTCAGATAATGACGTAAAATAAATGTCAAAAACCTGATGTTATCAATCAAAAGTTAAGAGTGTTATATTAAAGTAAGAAATAAATGAATAAGATTGTATCATTGTAATTATGATGAAGTAATTATTATCAAAACCCTGGCGTATGTTTTAATGATTGGAGGGTGGGATAGTGGCCACCCACCCACCCTACATATACATTTAAACTATAATCAAAATACTGTTATAAGTTTTTTTTAAATTTAAATCACTATCACTGTTTTAATTTTTAGAAATCAATTACTCATTTAGTGTGAAGGGTTTAAAAACAATAAATTCAGGGTTTTGTGTAAAGTTTAAATGTATATGTAGGGTGGGTGGGGGGCCTCTATCCCACCCTCCAACCAATAAAACATAAGCAATCGTTTTAGTGATTAAATTCTAAATCGAAAGAAAAATACATTTTGTAATATAATTTACAAAAAATTATAGTAATATTGATTGTAGGGTGGAATAATGGCCAACCACCCACGTGTAAATATATTGAAACTATAATCAAAACCATGTTTTATAATTTTTTAATTTTAAACACTTTTACTGTTTTATTTTTTGAAATTAATTACAAATTCCTGTGAAGAGTTTAGAAAAAAATAAAATCAGAGTTTTGTATGATATTCCAAACTTCAGTTATAAAAAAACTGTTTATGTTTAAAAAAACATTAAACAGTGTTTTGATTAATGTTTAAATACATATGTAGGGTGGGTGGGTGGCCACTATCCCACCCTCCAATCAATAAAACACATGTGAGGGTTGTACTAAATGAATGATTAATTATTTCTTTATTAATTAATTAATTTTCATGAATTATGTAAAATCTTTTGTATTTATTGTCATTTTAGTAATTTTATATTTAAAATTACATCCAATAAAACCCTTGCTTATGTTTTATTGATAGGAATGTGGGATAGAGTAAACCCACCCACCCTACATATAAATTTAAACTTTAATCAAAACACTGTTTAATATTTTTTCTTAAACATCAACAGTTTCTTTGTAACTAAATTTCGTTAACTCAAATACTGACTGACTAAGTGATTAAAATAAAAACGTGTAGGTAAGATGGGTGGGTGGCCTCTATTACTCACACTATTTAAAGTTTTTTTTTAATTTAAATCAATATCACTGTTTTAATTTTTAGAAATTAATTAGAAAATTAGTGTGAAGAGTTTAGAAAAAATAAAATCATTGTTTTGTATAAAGTTCAAAAATATATGTAGGGTGGGTGGGTGGCTCCTATCCTACCCTTCAATCATTAAAACATACATGAGGATTTTACTGGATGAATTTCAATAATAAAAATTATATTATATCCAGTATAATTTATAGAATGTTTTATTGATTGGTGGGTGGAATAGAGGCTACCCACCTACCCTACATATATATTTAAGCTTTAATGAAAATATTGCTTAAAGCTTTCTTTAAATTTAAGTCACTGATTAAATTTTAAGAAATTAAAATTACAAAATAATTGTGAAGTGTTTAGAAAAAATAAAATCAAGGTTAAGTTTAAAGTTTAAATATAAATGTATGGTGGGTGGGTGGCTTCTGATCTCATCTTCAAAATTAAAAGAAAACACATATAAACACAACCAAAATAAAAATAAATCCAAAAATATTATAAGTAAATAATATAACTATTAATCCAGTACAATTCATGGGACGTTTTAATGACTGAAGGGTGGGATAGGGGCCACCCACCCACCCTACATATACGCTTTTAATTTAACCACTGTCAGTATTTGAGTTTCCAAAATTTAGTTACAAAAAAACTGTTGATGTTTAAGGAAAAAACATTAAACAATGTTTTGATTAATGTTTAATTACATATGTAGGGTGGGTGGGTGTCCACTATCCCACCTTTCAATTAGTAAAACATACGTAAGAGTTGTACTGGATGAATTTTTAAATTAATAAAATACTAAAATATAAAAACAAAATATTTAACGTAATTTAATAAAATAAATCACACCTTTTACGTAAATAATATAACTTTTAATCCAGCACAATTCATGGAATGTTATATTGATTGGAGGGTGGGATAGGCGCCACCCACCCACCCTACATATTCATTTAAATTCTAATCAAAATATTGTTTATAGTTCTTTTAAATTTAAATCACTGTTACTGTTTTTATTTCCAAAAATTAATTACAAAATCAGTGTGAAAAGTTTAGAAGAAAATAAAATCAGGGTTTTGATTTTAGTTCAAATGTATATGTAGGGTGGGTGGGTGGCGCCTATCTCACCTTCCAATCAATAAAACGTTCCATTAATTGTGCTGGATGAATAGTTATATTATTTATGTAAAAGTTGTGATTTATTTAATTAAATTATGTTAAATATTGTTTTTTATTTTAGTATTTTTTTAAATTTTAAAATTCATCCAGTACAACCCTCACGTATGTTTTATTGATTGAAGGGTGGGATAGTGGCCACCCACCCACCCTATATATGTATTTAAACATTAATCAAAACACTGTTTAATGTTCTTTTTAAACATCAACAGTTTTTTTGTGACTAAATTTAATAAAAACATTAACACTGACAGTGGTTAATATTAAAGCGTATATGTAGGGTGGGTGGGTGGCCTCTATCCCACTTTCTAATCAATAAAACGTTCCATGATTGTACTGGATGACTAGTTGCATTATTTACGTAAAATGTTTTATATTTATGTTTATTTTAGTCTATTTTATAATTGAAAATTCCTCCAGTGTAACCCTTATATTGGTTATTTTTTTAATTGGAGGGTGGGATAGAGATCACATATATTTAAATGTTAAACAAAACCCTAATATTATTTTTTTAAACCCTTCAGACTAATTTTGTAATTAATTTCTGAAAATTAAAACAGTAATAGTGATTTGAATTTAAAAAAAGCTCTAAGCAATATTTTGATTAAAGTTTTAATATATATGTAGGGTGGGTGGGTGGCCTCTATTCCACCCTCCAATCAATAAAACGTTTCATGAAAAATAATGGATATAATATAATTTTTATTTTTAAAATTGATTCAGTAAAACCCTCACGTATGTTTTACTAATTGGGGAGTGTGATAGTGGCCACCCACCCACCCTACATATACGTTTTTATTTTAACCACTGTCAGTATTTGAGTTTCCAAAATTTAGTTACAAAGATACTGTTGATGTTTAAGGAAAAACATTAAACAGTGTTTTGATTAATGTTTAATTACATATGTAGGGTGGGTGGGTGGCCACTATCCCACCCTTCAATCAATAAAACATACGCGAGGGTTGTACTGTATGAATTTTAAAATTTAAAAAAATACTAAAATAAAAATAAACATTTTAACATAATTTAATAAAATAAATAACAACTTTTATATTAATAATATAACTTTGAATCCAGTTCAATTCGTTGAATGTTTTATTGATTGGAGGGTGCGATAGGCGCCACCCACTCACCCTACATATATATATAAATTATAATCAAAATATTGTTTATGGTTTTTTTTAAATTTAAATCACTGTCACTGCTTTAATTTTCAGAAATTAATTACAACATCAGTGTGAAAAGTTCAGAAGAAAATAAAGTTAAAGTTTTGATTTAAGTTCAAATGTATATGTAGGGTGGGTGGGTGGCGCCTATCGCACCCTCCAATCAATAAAACGTTTCATGAATAATAATGGATATAATATAATTTTTATTATTAAAATTGATTCAGTAAAACCCTTTACTAATTGGAGAATGGGATAGTGGCCACCCACCCACCCTACATATACGTTTTTATTTTAACCACTGTCAGTGTTTGAGTTTCCAAAATTCAGTTACAAAGAAACTGTTTATGTTTAAAAAAACATTAAACAGTGTTTTGATTAATGTTTAAATACATATGTAGGGTGGGTGGGTGGCCACTATCCCACCCTTCAATCAATAAAACACAAGCGAGGGTTGTACTGGATGAATTTTCAGTTACAAAGAAATTGTTGATGTTTAAAAAAAAAACATTAAACACTGTTTTGTTTAAAGTTATATATTTATATGTAGGGTGGGTGGGTGTCCTCTGTCCAATTATCTTAAAATTATCTTTTGAATGAGGCCATATCTAACTATGGTTTCCATTAAAAAAAAATGTAAGTTTGCGTCATATCTCGAAAAATAATGGCGATAAAAATTTTCTGGATATTTTTTATTAATCTGCATAAAATTATCTAAAACTTTGTCTTTAAAGTTTGTTTCTATCTGTTATAATAACCGATATATATATTGATTTAAAATAAATTACTTTTTTCAAAATATCTAGTTACTCTCGACTTTTTTGAAAACTTTGAAAGTGGAATTTTATTCGTCTCGTAAATCTACATTTCTTTCCCCATTGAACCGTTTCTTTATTTCTTGTAGTTTTCGAGATTCCCATAGAGAACTTCTAAAAAGCTCACCGTGTATATGTAGGGTGGGTGGGTGTTCTCTATTCCATCATCCAATTAATAAAACGTTCCAAAAATTATACTGGATATAATATAATTTTTATTATTGAAATTCACCCAGTAAAACCCTCACGTATTTACTTTTAATTTCCAAAGAATACTACAGTATTATTACTGATGATGTTAAGGAATTTAAAACCAGTGTTTTGGTTGATGTTCAAAAATATATGTAGGGTGGGTGGGTGGCCACTATCACACCCTCCAACCAGTAAAACATACGCGAGGGTTTTAATTAATATTTAATGTATTTATTCGGTTGTATAATTAGGAAAATTACGACGTTCTAAATCTAGTATTTAATTATAATTCATTCAAACGTTCTAGTTTGCAACAGTGATAAGAATTGTCAAATAAATTTGGTCGGTATCTTGCAATTTTGGTTAAAATTACGTTTAATGATTTATAATTTGGCACAGTGGGGATATTTTGATTAGGTAATTTTGCGTTGTAGATATGATAATCTTTTAATAATCAAAATAAATTAAAGTTCATTACTTGATTGATTAATATTTTAAAATGGTTCGTTAATTTTGATTGGAGATTGTACAGCTTGAGATATAGTGGGTGCATAAGAAATTTACTGCCAAATTGTAGGAGATATTTGGAGATATTAAATTAAAGAGGATCAGGTTTGTAAAAGTCGAAGCAGAAAATGCTGTACGAGGGTACATTGAAAAGTTTCCGGAATGAGCCAGAAAACGCAGTAATTAAATAGGTTTATTTTTTATTTTTCAACATAGTACCCTTGCAGGGCGATACACTTTTCCCAGCGGTGCTCCAACTTTTTTAAGCCTTCAGAAAAATATGATTTCGGGAACTCTGCAAAATAAGCTTTAGTGGCGTCGATGACCTCCTCATTTGACGTAAAGTGCTTGCCTCCGAGACAAGTCTTCACGTTTGTTAACAAAAAGAAGTCGCACGGGGCAAGGTCTGGAGAGTACGGGGGATGCGGCACCACCTCGTAGCCCAATTCAACCAATTTAGCATTGGCGATTCGGGATGAATGGACCAGCGCATTGTCGTGGTGGAAGAGCACTTTTTTCCGCTGCAAATGAGGCCGTTTCTCCTTCGATATGCCGTTGAATTGATCCAATAAATCGCTGTACTATTGTCCCGTGATAGTTCTTCCCTTCTGCAAAAAGTCGATGTGTATTACACCTTGCGAATCCCAAAAAACGGTGGCCATGACCTTTCCAGCCGATGGGACAGTCTTTGCCCTCTTCGGAGCAGATTCGCCTGGAGAAATCCACTGTTTCGACTGCTGCTTGGTTTCTGGTGTGTAGTGGTGGATCCATGTTTCGTCCACGGTCATGAATTGGCGAAACAAAATCCGTTGGATTACGCTTTAACAAGGCCAAACAATCTTTCGAAGTGGTCACACGATTTCGCTTGTTGTCCACCCATCGCGCCGACAGCTTCATCATGCCCAAATGTTCGTGCACGATATTTTGCCCACGTTCATATGAGATGCCCGTGGTCTCTACTATTTCGCGCAACTTCACTCGTCGATCGGCTAACACGAGATCATGGACTTTGTCGACCATTTCTTCATTTGTGGCCGTTTTTGGACGTCCACTGCGTGGTTCATCATTGGTGCTCATACGGCCACGTTTGAACTCGCTCACCCAGAAACTAATAGTCGAAAATGAAGGTGTGGATGTGCCATGAACTTTCTGCAAAATATCTCGTATCTCCGTCGCCTTTTTCCCATCCATCCAGAAATGTTTGATGACTGCACGAAATTCGTTTTTATCCATTTTTGCAAAAGTGCCTAACTTCCTTCACAAGATATCCTAGTAAACAAAAACGGAACGACGCACGTATCTGAAATTTTGACAGCTTACCTAAAATAGGTTAGCCTTGATAACCATCATAACAATTTCACGATACGCGCGCCATCTCTTGCCCACTCCGGAAACTTTTCAATCTACCCTCGTATAGTAGTGGAGATAGAGAGGATCCTTGAGGTAAACCTTGTTTAGGGATAAAAGGAGGGTGTGTACTGCCATTTGTATAATGCCTATGCTATTGTTTTCTATTATCCTTAAAGATTTAAAGTTATTCATTTTGACTTCGAGAGATCTGTTTGTAAGTAATTGTTTACTGATGAAAATAATGTGAGTAGGAATTTTAAAGGCAACCTCCTTATATTTATACAACAAACTTTTGTGCAAGATAAAGACGAGGGTTTTTCAAACATATTGGCCACCATAAGTAAAAAAACACCAATTATTCGTCGCTAATTTTGTATGAAAATTTCAGATAATACGTAAATAATGCACACTAAGAAATGATTAAAATTTCAACCAAAAATCATGTCAACTTTTCTTATCAATTTACCTTGGAGTATAAAAAAAGAAAGAATTTTGTACCATTAGAGAATAAACGCTTTTTATTAATAGAAATAAAACACACCAATAACTTTGTTTCTATTTATCAATGATTATTTTTAAAATACAATTTAATTCATAAATGAAATCCTTTATGTATCAAGTGTTCCATTTCAGTCGGTTATTTCAATGCGGAATTACCTGACGAGTGCGCTTTATTCAAGTGCACGTTCTACCCGTAAAAAAAAATTGAATACAGGCGATATCCATTCGAAATACGAGTGGGGAAACTCCAATTGCATAACACGCTTAAATGAATTAAACAAACAATAGGTAATGTAATTATAAGTAATCATAATAAAGGTGCGTCTCGGCTTAAAATAAAAAAAATATAAGATACGAGGCCGGTGTTTATGATAAGAAAGTGCGCACCGTAAAAATTGGCCACTTGAAAATGACACGAAATGAAATGAAATGAAAAATACGGGCGCGAATCGGGACGTATATATATAACCGAGTCGAATCATCAGTTCAGTTCATCACAAGACGACAAAGCAGTAATAAGGTATGTGTCAACAGTAAATAATTTTTAATATTTATATTGTTGTAGTGAGGAAGATTATATTTATTTTGTAATTATCAATTTTTATGTTTATTGATTTATTTATTTTTAAATATTTATATGAAGTGAAGATGTTATTCGATTTTGTTATTAACTTTTATTAATTGGATTATCTCAATTAATTAATTATTATTTTAATTGTGTATTTTTGTCACCTTACAAAATGTAAATATACAATTCATATTTTCAATAACAACAAAGACTTGTGCAATATGATTCATTTATTCTGGTCTCGTGATCGGCTTATCAATTTCCTGACACAAACAGCGATTTTTCTTATGAAAACTGATACTATATGATACATGTAAAACTAACACAGTGTGCGGCAATTGTTTTAAAAAACGTTGTGGTTGTTTAATCAAGTAGACAAATAAATTAAAAACATATTTACAAAGTAATAATTAAGTGAGCAATTAATTAAATATAAAGTAATAATTAGAAAAACACGTGTTTTTTTCTAATTATTAATTAATTTTCTACAACGTAAAGGACTCATGTATTTTTAATATTTACAAAGTTATTCTATTTCTCTTTCAGGTAAATATCATTTTTAATAATTAGGTCAATAATCGATTATTTCATAATGTTTCACAGGGAAAATTATTATTATTATTATATATATGTTTATAACGTAATAATTAAACATTTCTTTTAAACACGTTTAATTCCAGCATTATAAATTGACAATTTTATTAAACGGAATTTTATGTTATTCGATTGGCGTTTTGATTTATCGAAAAGCAAACGCTGCAAACTGTAAATGTAAATAAATAAACACGACGGCTCGGAACGAAAACGCGCGTTCCAATAATCCAATTAAACCGTCCGACCTGTTTTTCGCATTGTTATTGCCCCCCGATTGAAAATTAGGAAGAGGGACACGACAACAAGACATTTATATATGGTACAAGTAGAAGGATGTTAATTAATTAATTAATTAATCGTTACTATCAATCCTAAAAACATTAAATTTCATACCTGATATTTAAATTGAATTAATTATTTTTTAATTTATTCTTTGGTATTCGTATACAGGGTGACTGACGAAAAACCTTTGGTGCTGTATCTCGCTTATTTTTTATCCGATTTTAATAAATAAAACATCAAATTAAACCATTTTTAAAAGACTTTAATAGGATCTGAACTGTTATTTTTTCTCGCACCCAGTTTTTGACCAAATACGATCAACATTTTTTTTTTAAATTGCACTGTATATATATTTTTATTGATTCGCAAGGAGATTTTTCTTCTGAATATAAAATTGTAGACAAATTTATCCATACATCAAACTTAAGTCGAGAAATTGAGGATTAAAAAAATAAATAAAAAGTCAAGTATCCATTTTAAATGTCAAAAGTGACAGTGACAGCCATTGATACAATACTGCAACGATTTTTAATTATTTCATAATTAAAATGTTGCAATATTTCAAACACTGTAGTAGAATTTTGTGCTTCTACAGAAATCGTTTATCAGTTTTTGAAATCTTGCAACATTTTTATTATGAAATTATTAAAAATCATTGCAGTATTGTACCAATGACTGACACTGTCACTTTTCACATTTGGAATAGGCTCTGTATATTGTTTACTATGGGTTTTTGATTTTTTTTTTTTTAATCCTCAATTTCTCGACTTTGGTTTGATGAATGGATAAAATCGTTTACAAATTTAGATTCAGAAAAAAATCTCCTTGCGGATCAGTATAAAATATATATACAGTGCAATTTAAAAAAAAAAAGTTGATCGTCTTTTGTCAAAAACTGGATGCAAGAAAAAATATCAGTACAGTTCATATTAAAGTCTTTTAAAAATCATTTAGTTTGATGTTTTATTTATTCAAATCGGATCAAAAATTAGCGAGATACAGCACCAAAGGTTTTTCGTCAGTCACCCTGTATATATGATATTCACAATAAAATGATTCTTCTTTTTCTTTTGATGCATTAATGCATTCATTGATGTTTACGATAATATGATCCACTTCTTTAAAGACTTTGTGTTTGTACCAAACTAGTGATGGTATTCAATTCAATGCATTGTCTTATATTCCATAACCACGATATCTTTTTTCATTTAATCCTGATTACAAAATTTAAAAAGATTACATATAATTCAAATTATAAAAATCGTGACCAATGTTCACTCATTCTGAAAATGATCTTCCATTCAAACTCTACCTTCTATTTTCTTGTAATCATATGCACCATTATACTTTCTGTGATGCTTATTTTATAACAAATTTCCTTTTAGAACTAATCGTTCTCTATTTAATGCCAACGTAATATTTGTTATTGTTATATTTTAGTGCGAGTTTTTAAAATTTATCAAAGGACAAAATATTCTTAGAATAATCTAGGGAATAACCTCATGAATTTTTGCCGTGTGTTCAATAAACACCCTATATAAGCGTCGTTTATGTTTTACTGATTGGAGGGTGGGATAGTGGCCACCCACCCACCCTACATATACATTTTCATTTTAACCACTGTCAGTGTTTAAGTTTCCAAAATTTCATTATACAATGACTGTTGATGTTTAAAAAAAAATAAAACAGTGTTTTGATTAAAGTTAAAATATATATGTAGGGTGGGTGGGTGTCCACTATCCCACCTTCCAATCAATAAAACATTCCATAAATTGTACTGGATAAATGTTTATATTATTTACCTCAAAAAATATAACTTGTTTTATTAAATTTTGATAAGTGTTTTGTCATTATTTTCATTTTAGTAATTTTAAATTTGAAAATTAATTCAGTAGAACCCTCGCGTATGTTTTATTGATTGGAGAGTGGGATAGTGAAATACCCACCCACCCTACATATACATTGAAACTTTAATCGAAACACTGTTTTAGTTTTTTAATATATTAATTACTATTACTGTTTCAATTTCTTTAAATTAATTACAAATTTGTGTGATTAATTTAGAAAAAATAAAATCAGACATTTGTTTAAATTTCAAATTAATATGTAGGGTGGGTGGGTGGCCTCTATCCTACCCTTCAATCAATAAAAAACACGATAAAGACAAAAATATTTTACATAATTTGTGAAATTAAATAACACCTTTTACGTAAATAATATAAACATTTATTCATTATAATTCATGCACTCTTTTATTGATTGGAGGGTGGGATAGAGGCCACCCACCCACCCCACATAATTATTTCAATTTTCTAAATTCTTCCCACAAATTTGTAATCAATTTCAAGAAATTAAAACAGTAATAGTGATTAAAATTCAAAAAATTTGATTAATGTTTCAATGTATATGTAGGGTGGGTGGGTGGCCACTATCCCACCCTCCAATTATTAACACATACGTGAGGGTTGTACTTAATTAAATTTTGAAATTTAAAATGACTAAAGTGAAAATAAAGACAAAACATTTTACATAATTTATAAAATTAAAATATATATAATATTCAATCACAAATAATAGAATGTTGACAAAAAAATCTTCCAGTACATCCCTCGCGTATGATTTATTGATTGAAGGGTGAGATAGTGACCACCCACCCACCCTACATATACATTGAAACTTTAATCAAAACACTGTTTGTTTTTTTTTAATTCTTAATCACTATTACTGTTTTAATTTCTTGATATTAATTACAAATTTGTATGAAGAATTTCGAAAAATTACAATCACGATTTCATTTAAAGTTCAAATCTCTATCTATCAGACCCTCCAATTAATAAAATATAAGCGAGAGTTTGAATTAAAAATTGTACAACGTAAATAAACATAACATTATTGCAAATTTTAATAGATTTATTCAAACAAATTTTTCAAATAATTTTTGATGATGTTTTACTGATTGCATGGTAGGATAGAGGCCACCCACCCACCCTACATATACATATAAACTTTAATTCCTTATCGTCTTGCTGTATCCAATAAAATTTATTGCAAAACTTTTGGAGTAAAAAAGAAATTCAAAAAGTGAATTTTTTGAGTGAGTAAATTAATTAAATTTTTTATATACGATGGGTGGGCTGACTTTAAATCAAAATTAGAAAAGATTAGCTATAGAAAGGCATTTATATTTAAACTTAAATTATGATTTTGTTTTATTTTTTGTTACATGAAGAGTTTGATTGTTTTAGCAGCAAAATCATCAACGATTAGCAATTAAAGTTATCATGTATATGTAGGGTGGGCGGGTGGCCTCTATCCCACCCTTCAATCAGTAAAACATAAGCGAGGGTTTTAATTAAAAGTTGTAAAATGTAAACACACACAAAATAATTGCATTTTTTAATTGGTCATTTATACAAATATTTCAAATAATTTTTGATGATGTTTTACTGATTGGAGGGTGTGATAGTGGCCACCCACCCACCCTACATATACGCTTTTTTAATCGCTGTCAGTGTTTGAGTTACCAATTTTTTATTACAAAGAGATTGTTGATGTTTAAAAAAAACATTAAACAATGTTATGATTAAAGTTTAAATATATATGTAGGGTGGGTGGGTGGCCACTATCACACCCTCCAATCAATAAAACATACGCGAGGGTTGTATTGGATGAATTTTTAAATTAAACAAATTACTAAAACAAAATTTTATATAATTTATAAAAATAAATAAGACTTTTTTTTAGATTAATAATATAAATATTTAAATTGATAGCTAAGAAGAGAAAGATGAAGAAACATTATTAAAATTGTTATTCTACATATTGCAATATTATTTTCAATTAAGCTGTTTTTTTTATAAATATTTATCCAGTTTAATTCATGGAACGCTTATTAAATTAATAAGCACTAAAAACCTCTATACACAATTTAAATAAAATTATTTTAGTGCTTATTAATTTAATCAAATTTATCATCACGTAACTCACAAAAACCAAACTAGAACGGTTTATTGGTTGGAGGGTGGGATAGTGGCCACCCACCCACCCTACATATACATCTAAACTTAAATCAAAACACTGTTATAAATTTTTCATTTCCGAAAATCAATTACGAAAACAGTGTGAAATGTTAAGCAGAAAATAAAAATCAGGGTTTCGGTTTGAGTTTAAATTTATATGTAGGGTGGGTGGGTGCCCTCTATCCCACCCTCCAACCAATAAAACATACGCAATCGTTTTAGTGTATAAATTCTAAAATAAAAGAAAAATATATTCTGTATTAATTTTTTTTTAATGGATGAATTGTAATATAATTGATGATTTTACTTTCAGTCATTTTTAAATGTGTTTATTGCGACGGAAGCTATTTATTTTTAATTGAAAGAGAATTTGTTTTCTAGATTTTAATTATTCAATTTTTCTTTTATTTCTATATAATTTATTATATTATATTATATTTATATACATATATTTACATTATATTATATTTATATACAATAATGTGTAAAAAAAATTATAAACACTTCATTTGTTTCACTGATAAATCATGACGTTTCATAATTTTCAGATAAAAATTGATTTCATATTAATAACTTCTACAGTTTTTTCATTTATCTCCTCTACATTATCCTAATTTATAATAAACAAATATATAAAAATTCACGACTATGAACCATTTGTTGCTATTTTAAAATTCTAACATACTTTTAATTCCCTATTTTTATTTCTTCAATAAACTATAAATTAATCCAGTGCATTCCTGATCTACCATATTTTTTTTAAATATTATTCCAACATACTCATGATGTTTTATAATAAAAATATGCAATAACTTAGAGCGGAATTATTTTTCGAGCGTACTCCTGACCTAGCACAATGGACAGTACATTGACCCCTAATGTACTGACCTACGTTAATATATTATACATTGATGTAGATCAAGAGTACGCTAGATCGTACGATCAATCAAGAATTGACCGCGTTAATACATCGTTTATTAAGGTAGGTCAGGAGTACGCTGGGTTAATAAAAAATTAATTATGGTAGGTCAAGAGTACGCTAGATTAATACATATTTTATTGTAGTACAAAGTTTTTATTATGTTTCTTTAATTGTTTTATTCAGTAATTAATTTAACAAATGATTAATTAAAAGCCTATTATTAAAAGTATGTATGTATACCTTTTTCAGAATCTTATAAAACTGTAAATTCATCCAGTACAACCCTCGCTTATGTTTTACTGATTAGAGGGTGGGATAGTGGCCACCCACCCTACATATACGCTTTTATTTTAATCTGTCAGTGTTTGATGTGCCAAAATTAAATTACAAAAAAACTGTTGATGTTAAAAAAAAACATTAAACAGCGTTCTGATTAATGATTCTATGTATATGTAGGGTGGGTGGGTGACCTCTAACCCACCCTCTAATCAGTAAAACATAAGCGAGGGTTTTAATTAAAAGTTGTAAAACGTTAATAAACATTATTGCATAATTTAATAGATTTATTCTAACAAATTTTTCAAATAATTTTTGATGATGTTTTACTGATTGAATGGTACGATAGAGGCCACCCACCCACCCTACATATACATAGAATCATTAATTTCTTATCGTCTTTCGGTTTCTAATACAATTAATTACAAAACTTTTTGATTAAAAAAGAAATTCAAAAGGTAAAATTTTTGAGTAAGCAAATTAGTAAAAAATGTATTTAGACTTTAAATTTAGAAAAGATTAGCTATAGAAAGTCATTTATATTTAAACTTAAATTTTGATTTTGTTTTATTTTTTATTACATAAAGGGTTTCACTGTTTTTAGCAGTAAAATCATCAACGATTAGTAATTAAAGTTATTATGTATATGTAGGGTGGGTGGGTGGCCTCTATCTCACCCTCCAATCAGTAAAACATAAGCGTGGGTTTTAGTTAAAAGTTGTAAAATGAAAACAAATACAAAATATGTAAATGCATTTTTTAATAGGTTTGTTCATATAAATATTTCAAATAATTTTTGATGATGTTTTACTGCCTGGAGG